>SJYV01032377.1:375367-432530 GCA_006410875.1 Neotragus pygmaeus | reverse complement strand
AACCTACCAGAACAGTTTTACAATCAGAATTTCATTTCCTTTTTCTTTTTTAACAGAAGAAGTTGTAGGATTAGCATATCTGGGTTTTGCCTGCTGTTCTGGATTATGATGGTGTAGACCTGTCCTGTCTGGTTTGGTAACCTACAACCACAGATGACCATTAAGCCCTTGAAAAGTGACCAGTCCAAACTGACTTGTGCTGTAAGTGCAAAGTACACATTGGGTCTTAAAAAATATTTAGTATGAAATATTATGAAGAGTAGTTACTACTTGCACTATTCTTACAATATTTTACATTAAATCTATAAAACCCAGTGTGTACTTTGCATTTACAGCGCAAGTCAGTTTGAACCGGTCACAATTCAAAGGCTTAAGGAGTAAAATTGTGCTTATTTTATGCATGTAGTGCAACAGTTAGTAAAATGTGTCAGTGATTTTTATATTGAGCATATATTGAAATGATATTTTTGATACATTAAGTTAGCTATATTATTAAAATTAATTTCTCCTGCTTTTGCTTTTTTAAGTGTAGCTGCAAGATAGTTTTAAAATAGCTTTGTGGTTTGCTTTATATTTCTCTTGAACAGTGCTTGCATAGATGTTTCCTTGTCAGTGTTGACAAGAAGTTTGACCAAGATTATATTTTAAAGGCTTCTAGGGCAAGGGTATATGATTGTTGGTTACAAAGTTCTCAGAAGAGAAGCTCAGAAGAGTATCAAAACATCTAACTCTAGCACTTGAGGGTTTTTTTTTTTTCTTCTTTCATTGTGGGTTTCAAGGCAGTCAAGGCCAAGTGTGTAAGTCCTGCCCTTGGAACCACTGTGATCATCTCTGATAGTGACAAAGTCTTGTCATGTGTTCCCTCCAGATCTGGAATATTGGATGATGTATAACATAAGTTCAACTAGGTTTCATAAACTCATGTTCTTAAGGCTGTGGCACCCTCCTCATGAATATTAAACAATTTCCTTCCTTTGATGTATTGATCAGAAGATTGGTTTTGTGTTTTAGCAAGAAAAAAATTCATGTGCAGCTTTAAAAAAATAGTAACCAGTAACTTTAGGGGCTAAGAAGGCCAATTCTCTGAAACATCCTTTTAAAAACACAAAAACTTTAGAAGCCTTTTTGAATCTTTAATTCTCCTAATTATTTAATGATCCATTGGGTACATCTTGGGGTGAAACAATATGTAAGTGGATGGATAAGGCAGATGTATATAAAGCTTTCTAAATTAAAAAGACATTTAGAGAGAGTACATGTTTTTCCCATTTCCCCTACTTGAGATAGGACTTGAGAGTCCAGGAATAACATCATTCTGTACTAAACTCAGTGATAGTCATCAAACACATTCTTTGTATCTGGTACCATGCCAAATACTTTACGTGTACTGATTTAACCTTTTATTACTTCCGTCGTATAGATGTTGTCTCCCTTACCTTTTTAAAATTGGGGTATGGAGGTACCTTATAAAGCTAAAAATAGAGCTACCATATNATTCTTTGTATCTGGTACCATGCCAAATACTTTACGTGTACTGATTTAACCTTTTATTACTTCCGTCGTATAGATGTTGTCTCCCTTACCTTTTTTAAATTGGGGTATGGAGGTACCTTATAAAGCTAAAAATAGAGCTACCATATGATCCAGTGAGCCCATATATTGGGTATATACTCTGAGAAAACCATGATTCAAAAAGACACGTGCACCCCGGTGTTGGCTGCAGCACTGTTTACAGCAGCCAGGACGTGGAGCAACCTAAATGTCCACTGACAGATGAATGGATAAAGATGTGGTACACATATACAATGGAATATTACCTGGCTATAGAAAGGAACAACATTAGGTCATTTGTACCCCTGTTTTATAGATGAGAAAGCTGAGGCACCATGAGGTTGAGTAGCACTTGAGGTTTTATAGCTGTAAACTATAGAGCCAGGATTCCCAGCCAGCCAGCCTGATCTTAGAAGCCATGTTCAAAACCACTTTGAAACTGCGTCTCAGTAGTAACAACAATAATGATGGTTATTGTTATTATTTTGAGGAATAATTTTTATTGGACTATACTTGATTTACAATGTTGTGCTAATTTTAGTTGTACAGCAAACATATATCTACTCTTTTTTAGATTTTTTTTTTAACCTGTGTAAGTCCTTACAGAGTATTGAGTAGGTTTCCCTGTGCTTGCAGTAGGTCCTTGTTAGTTATCTATTTTATATCCAGTACTCTTGCCTGGAAAAGCCCATGGACGGAGGAGCCTGGTGGGCTCCAGTCCTTGGGGTCGCAAAGAGTCGGACACGACTGCGCGACTTCACTTTCATTTTCATGCATTGGAGAAGGAAGTGGCAACCCACTTCAGTGTTCTTGCCTGGAGAATCCCAGGGACGGGGGAGCCTGGTNTGATAATTTAAAAAATTGTTGCAATTTTAATACTGCTGTGAGACATCTGCTAACATACAAAAAATATGTGATTTAATAGTCTGATACAGTGTATTTTTTTATCTTCATTTTTTGTTCATTTTAGAAGAATTTGGAAATATAAGAGGAAAATCATTATGTACAGAGATAATCACGGTTAACATTTTTGCTACATTTTCTGGCTTTGTTTTGTTTATTTTAATCAATTACTTAAAACTTTTTTTAGCTGTGCTGGGTCTTTGTTGCTGTGTGCAGGCTTTCTGTAGTTGCAGTGAATGGGGGAGTATTTTCTAGTTGACATTCATGGGCTTCTTATTGGGGTAGTTTCTGTTGTGGAGCACCAGCTCTCGGGTGTGCCAGCTTCAGTAGTTGCAGCATGCGGGCTCAGTAGTTGTGGCACACAGGGTTTATTAATTATCTTGTGGCACGTGAAAACTTCCTACACCAAGGATAGAACCCATGTCCTCTGCACTGGCAGGCGGATTCTTAATCACTGGACTACCAGTGGTGATGTCTGATACATACATTCTAGCATTTTTTCTGAGTATGCTCACATAATTTCACATCATCTTACAGAGGATGAAATGGTGGAATGGCATCGCCGACTCAATGGACATCAGTTTGAGCAGACTTAGGGAGATAGCAAAGGACAGAGAAGCCTGGCATGCTGCAGTTCATGGGGTTGCAAAGAGTCGGACATAGCTTAGTGACTGAACAACAGCATGCCCACATAAAAATGTTACTATGTTGTGCACACTGGTTTATAGTTGGTAATTTTTTTATTCAAAAATGTATTGGACCTGTTTTTCTAAGTTATGAGAGTAAATCTGCAGTGCACTTTTGTCAATTTGTCCACAATGGCATGATGAATTGGGACAGGTACTTAGTAATTAATAACTTGTATGAAAAGGGACCCTCTGGTGTACATTTAAATTAGATAAATGTTTCTTTGTCCTTTGAGGGAGTAAGTTGTATGGGCCAAAGGTGATTTGTCCAGGCAAATCGTTGCCTGATCATTTGGGGTGGGGTCTGGTGTTTCTGTTGCTTCACTGACCTGGTGGGTACTTTGGTTTTGTCTCTTTTTCTCCTAGTAATTCTTAGTTTTCTAAATTATAGTCAGAAGCAGCTTTGCTAGGTTCTAAAATGCATTCCTTTGGTATTCACTCTTCAAAAGAAAAACCTCTAAAAGACTAAATGAGAACTGTCAAGCTGGAGGGAATTGAAGGTGGATCTAGGGAACTTTTAAAAACAACAGTCTTCTATAAGGACTCTTATGATGACACTGTACATTGGTTTCAGATACACTAGTGGTCTTTCAAATTCAGGTAGTTACTATCAGTTTGCAAAAGAATAATTTTTACATATATTGACTTAGAAATTAGTGGGAAAATGCGCCAGTCTTTCTCAAACTTTGTATTTGATTTGGGTTAGGAACCACTGTTTGGAGAAGGCAATGGCACCCCACTCCAGTACTCTTGCCTGGAAAATCTCATGGATGGAGGAGCCTGGTAGGCTGCAGTCCATGGGGTTGTGAAGAGTCGGACACGGCTAATCAACTTCACTTTCACTTTTCACTTTTCATTTTCATGCATTGGAGAAGGAAATGGCAACCCACTCCAGTGTTCTTGCCTGGAGAATCCCATGGACGGGGGAGTCTGGTGGGCTGCCATCTATGGGGTCACACAGAGTTGGACACGACTGAAGCGACTTAGCAGCCACAGCAGGAACCAGTGTTAACTTTCATCATAATACGAAATGCTGTCTCTTTTTAGACACTGATATGTGCATCATTACTGGCTAGGACTCACTGAAAAATACATTTGTATTTTGTAGTAGTCAAGTTAAGTGAGCAGTTATGACCAGAGTTTACACTCACTGGGGGATGATGAGGGTGAGATGGAAAGAATTTGATGAGATACAGGTGGCTGCCAGCTGAGTTTTAAAATGTGTGAAGAAACATTGGAATCACAGGTTTTTGGTAAAGTTTATTTTTCTTTTTTTTAGTTAGACATAGTCATATGTGTACTTCCCTCTTCACTTTGGAAGAGGGAAGAATTCAGAAATACACTGAACTGTTTGTGTGTGTGTGCACATGTGTGTGTCTGGGTTGCCAAGTATAAAAGAGCTGAGTCCCTTAGTTCTCCATGTTCTATTTCCTTTTGGGAATAATGAGGAACCAGTCTTTTAATCTGGAAAAGGGCATGGCAACCCACTCCAGTAGTCGTGTCTGGAGAATCCCATGGAGAGAGGAGCCTGGCGGGCTACAGTCCATGGGGTCACAAAGAGACACGACGGAAGTGACTAACACAACACACAGTCTTTTAATAGTGAAACTGAGCATCTTCTTCCTCATTCCTGACAGTGAGCTTGAGGCAGCCTGGAGTTTTGTGGACNTGCTGTCTATGGGGTCGCAGAGTCCGACATGACTGAAGCAACTTAGCAGCAGCAGCAGCAGTATGAAATGAGTTGAAGTTTTCCCTTTTTGAAGAAATTTGGGATACTTTAAGTCACATTAGAATCATTTCCTTTGCAACCCTGCTGCTGCTACTGCTGCTAAGTTGCTTCAGTCGTGTCCGACTCTGTGCGACCCCATAGATGGCAGCCCACCAGGCTCCCTCGTTCCGGGGACTCTCCAGGCAAGCACACTGGAGTGGGTTGCCATTTCCTTCTTCAATGCATGAAAGTAAAAAGTGAAAGTGAAGTCGCTCAGTTTGCAACCCTAGAACTTTTAAAATTAGCTTTTTTCATTCATATCTGAAAATTGGTCTATTAACATGTAAAATTTTATCTTGGGTCGCTTTTGATCTTTTATGTTTTACTAGAAAATTATCCATTTCCTGTAGATTTTTCAGTGTGTTGCTACACAGTTGCATGCAAAATTTTAAAGTGAATGTACTTCTACGTTCATCTTATTTCACTTCATGGCAGCAGCATCTTGCTGAAGACGCTGTACTTCTGTCTTAAATTTATTGAAGGGATGTTATTGATTCTTATCTTTAGTGTGATTAATGCAGAGGAATTTATGATGGATACTAATGGAAAATTACAGGAAATTTGAGAATTTAGTGAATGTTGACATTTTTATTCTCAATTACAAGGTTCATCTCTGCAATTTACTACTCTTTTCCCGTTTCTATATTATTTTGGAAAATTACAGGTTTATAATAGACATCAGTAACTTGTAAACATTGTGGCTGATTTATTTGACAACAGTGTTTTAAGAGAACAGTCACAGAATATACTTCTTGTAAGCAAGAATCAAAGATTCAAAGCAAAGGAAACTTAGAAAGTGATGTCCTTTCTGACAGAGATAATGCCTCTCTGAACAGATTTTCAGTGTCCTTCAAGACCATAAATGGAATTCCCTGGAGGTCCAGTCGTTACGATTCTGTACTTCTACTGAGGGGGTCATGGGTTCAATCCCTGGTCAGGGAACTAAGATCCTGTATGCCACATGGCCAAAACACACACGTGCGCGCACGCGCACACATGCACGCACGCGCGCACACATGCACGCACGCACGCACGCACACACGCGTGCACACACACACACACACCCCTAGTAGAAAATTGCACAACGGTATTGCTAGTAACTAATATGGTCTACTTTTTATATAAAACTAATGCTTGATTCAACATAACCTCCAAACAAATTGGATTTCTGAAAAAGATAATGGATGCCTCTCTGAATGTGATGCCATGAGCTTCCAGTAAAAAGTTACTGTGAGAACTAAATCATAACCTCATATGATGCAGCATAGCTAAAACAGAGCAACAGCCCTGAGAGTCTTTGACAGTCCTATCTCTGGTGCAAAGGGACTGCGTGGTCAGTAAGGCAGTCACGGAACTACAGCTGAATGACTTTAAACATGACTTGTCATCCTAAGGTGGAGGAGGTCATCTAACTTGATTTATGTGGTTTAAATCACTTTTCCTTTAGTTTTTCTCATATTTTACCAAATTAAATTATGTAGTGAATTAATCATTAAACCTGAAAAATGTTTCAAGTGAATGAAAAACTGCCTATGAGAAAGTCTCCAAATATCAAGGAATGAGTCAAGGTATTTCCTGCATAAACTTTCCACTTGGATACCACTTTAAGCACTCAGCTTTTAACCATATGAAGTGGAAATTGGTATCACCAAACAAAACACAAATCCTACCTTTTTACATACCTTCAACTACTTCAGCTTTGTGACCCCATGAACCACAGCATGCCAGGCCTCCCTGTGCATCACCAACTCCCAGAGTTCATTTAAACCTGTCTCTTATACACATCTCAGTTTGAGTAACAAGTTTTTGAAGTGCAGGATATATTTTATGAACACTGTTGTTAATTTCCAGGAGAAGGTTTTTAGAGCAATTCTCCCTTGCCCTTGCTATGTGAATCTTTGTTTTTTGGTCAAGTGGTTAAGAAAAATTCTAATAACTATGTCTTGACTACAGGCTGCCTCCTTAGTTTCCATTCTCTCAAAAGTGGTTGTTGCTTTTAGAAGGTCACAGTATAGAAGGCATGGTAAGGACAAGACAGGATTGAGGGGTTGCAGGTGGACTGTGGGGATCCAGGAAGTTGTCTTTTGACCAAAGGAGGTGAAGAGCTGTTTCTGAGAAGTGAGGGAGCGGAGGTAGGTGGGGGAAAGATGCACGCAACTGGGTTGTGGTGTGGGGAGGATGTTTGCGGCTCTCCATCTGGATGCAGAGAGCGTGTGTGTGTGTGTGCAGGGTCCATGTGAGGAAAAGGCTGAGACCAAATCTCAGAGCCCTCTGGTCCATCTTGGTTGGTTTAGTTAGTAAGCGGTGGAAAGCTCTTGTGTGAGGAGAGGTTAGTTCAGTAGTACCAGCAGAGTTTGCGGGCACTGGAGTATGCTGGGTTGGATTGAGAGGAGAAGTGGAAGACAAAATCAAGTTTGGGGGGTCTCACAGTCTTTTTAGGTGAGAGGCAGTGAGGATCTGGAATTGGCCCAGAAGAGATGGGCAGTTGGGAACGACTGTAGAGGTGAAATCGCTGAGGAATGGGCCTGGCGGGACGCAGACTGTGGTCTTAGTTCTGGGATGGGAAGTCTGAGGAGAGAATCTGGTTTAGCAGGTAGAAAGACAAGTTTGCTTTATTGACTTATATAACATAATTTGCTTTTCATTTTATCCCTTTTCATTTTGCTACCACAAAAGAAGAGCAGGTAACTTCCTCTTATTAGTTAAAACTAACACCATGGAAGATGACTGGCGAAATAGTACAAACTCGGGCCTGGTTCCATCAGCTGCAGCCCTTGCACCTGCCCTTTAACGGATCCCACACCCACAACTGTGGACATTCAAGTCTGTCAGCCAACAAATCTCTTATATGGCACAAGCCTAATGTTTGTTTTTTAGTGCGGTCACTTACAAATAATACAATCTTTCCACGTTAGCGTCACCTAAAAGATTAATCTAGAGACTCTGGAAAACACCCTTAAACTAAGCTTTTTTTCCACTTAGAGTAGATAGGAAGTTTGTGCCATTATTTCTCTATTCTGTCCTTTGTCCTGTTGCTACTACCTATGTGTTTTGACTATGGAGAAAAAATAAACTTTATTAGTACAGAAAATATCCATGACATCAACAGGTGTCATACAAATTATAAACATAACAGATCATCATCTGCCCAGAACGACATGGGATTTCCTTTGGGTAGCAGCACTGTGAGGGTTTGTGTGTTGGGGTAGGAAAGATCTAATACTCTGTGGTTTTCAACAGTAAAAGCTGCTACTTCCTTTTGGCCACCTCTTCTCTGCAAGATTTCAGTGACATGTGGATCACCACTTTAAGGCAGGACATCCTCCTGATAGCTTACGGTGAACTGTATCAGATTTGTGATCTCTGAAGAAGATTTAACTTTGGAACCAGGGACCAGGTTTGATCAGTCAAGAGCTTTTGTATAGCAGAGTTTTATTAGAGTATAAAATGGGACAGAGAAAGCTTCTGACATAGACATCAGAAGGGGGACGGAGAGTGCCCCCCCCCTGCTAGTTTTAGCAAGCTGTTTTATGTCGGTTAGAAAGCTGTCAATCAATTAAGAGAAACACTTCAAGGCTGACTGAGTTTCACCTGGCCCCTCTTCTACAATATGCATTTTTGAGATAGGATGCCACAGGTGTGTCGTCCCTAGCCATAAAGCNGAGTATAAAATGGGACAGAGAAAGCTTCTGACATAGACATCAGAAGGGGGACGGAGAGTGCCCCCCCCTTGCTAGTTTTAGCAAGCTGTTTTATGTCGGTTAGAAAGCTATCAATCAATTAACAGAAACACTTCAAGGCTGACTGAGTTTCACCTGGCCCCTCTTCCACAATATGCATTTTTGAGATAGGATGCCACAGGTGTGTCGTCCCTAGCCATAAAGCAATTGATATGAATAGTGGTGGTTTGTTGAGTTGTTATCAGCCAAAAGTTTATTTTAGGCGGAACCAGTTTGAAGAAAGGTAGATTCCAAAGCAAATACATAGTTTCATTAACACGACTTAAGAAAAATATTTCCATAAGAAAAAGGCATTGGTTAGCTCAAGTTTTGAGAAAAATTAAGTTCAGGTGGAACCAGATATCATCATAGCAACACAGAATTTTAAGACAAAAAAATCTGACACTTGTAGTTTGTTTCCTCCTAGCGATTAAGGGAGAGATTAAAAAAATATCTGACACTTGCAGCCTATTTCCTCTATTTGAAGACCCCTGGCCTTCCTGTCTGTTAACCCTGTCTCTTATACACATCTATCCATAGNTTGTATAACTTGATCCTTGTTTTTAGAAGACACACCTGTCAATTGTCTTTATTTCTTCCTATGTATTTGCTGTTCAAAGTTCTGTATGAACTGACCAGACTACTGATTATACTTTTAAACCTTCTATTTTGATGGGATAAGATTAAATAATATATTATTTTTTTATTTGATGTTACAAAAGATGCATGGAAACTTACCTGTTAACTTTATTATTTCACTAAATTGAATAGTAATGCATAGAGATGATACTATTGTGGACACGTGTATTCATTTTGTCTTGTTATAGAATTGAAGATTACAGTATGCATGCATGAACTTTATTTGAAAGGAGGTGGGACTTCACAAAGTATCTGTGCTTTCTTGTATTATATTTTCCCTTTTGGTTTTGGAAGTTTCTGAGTCATGCTGAGTTTTTAATGGGATATGCAATTTCTTACACAAGACCTCTCTAAATGGCTGGCATAGAAAAAAATAAATAATGGGGTCCAGGCATACGTTTGCAGCTGACAGTAGCAGAGAGAATTCTTTCACATAGAACAGGATTTGTTTTGACTGGCAGCTGTAATGAGCTTCTGTTTGGCTCTGTGTATAGGGGATTCTGGCAATGTGGTAAGGTACAAAACAGATAAAAAACACGAACATAATGCTGAATATATTACGGCTAGATTTCTTCTTGACCGATACGGAATTCTTTCTGGACTTGAGGTGGGACTTAAAGATCTTTTTCGTGATAGCAGTGTAGAAGATGATTAAGGAAAGAAACACAATCCAGAAGATGCCCACAAAGATGTAGCTGGAGGCTTTGTGCCACTTGAGGCCCAGGTCACTCTTAAGGTCCATACATTTCACACGTGTGGCCTCTGTGACACTCCGATTGGTCAGGATCATGTTGGGGAGGGCGATGAGCAGCGTGAGGCTCCACACCAGCACCGACAGGAGTTTGCTGTAGCTTATGGACTGGATGAAAGAAGTCAAGAGAGGCTTCACGATTTTATAATATCTGTCAAAGCCAATGAGCCCAAAGAACAAGATGCTGACGTACATGTTGATGTAGAAGAGCACGGCCGAGACCCTGCACACAAAGACTTTTACCTGCCAGAGGCCCAGGCCCAAGTCCCCCAGGATCTTGAAAGGAAAAGTCAGGCTCATCAGGAAGTCGGCAATGACAATATTCTTAAGATAGACGATGAAACTCTTGGAGCTTGGCACGTAGAAGAACACCCACCCTGACATGCCGTTGAGCAGGATGCTGGCCAAAAAGACCACGAAGTACAGCATGGGGATGATCTGCTTGGTGATGAGGGTGTTCGAGGGGCAGGACCCCTCCACAGGTGGGGCGGTGGTGGCATTCATAGTCTGGTAACTTCCTAAGGCGTGGCCTGCAAGGCGATGTGAAAGAGTCACTCAAAGGGCACTCACGACCTCTGAGTCGTTTGCGGAGAAACAAAAGCTGAGAGCAATAGACATAACCAAGTAAGTAAGTGTTAGTCGCTCAGTCTGCCCAATTCTTTGCGACCCCATGGACTGTGGCCCACCAGGCTCCTGTCCATGAGATTTTCCAGGCAAGGATAGGATATAATAAACCCCAGCAAGATATAACCAAGCCCAGCAAATTCTGGAAGCCAAGTTTGTGCTGTATTCATTAGGTACCCGTCCCTTCCTCCCTTCACCTTCTCTTCCTTCCTGTAGAAAAGGGAAGAATCGAGCAGACAGGTAACAGGAAAGAAACACTGGAGAAGCCGCAGGCCAGCCTGCACACTGAGGTAATCATGGAGACCAGCATTTCCCTGAAATGATAGGGTTTCCTGTAAAACTCCAGAGTTCTGGGAGTACTCATTTAAATGTAGCCTCTGTGGTAATGAAGCTATAAAAACAGCGTCTGTTTCATAGTAGGTTAAAGAGCTGTTGTTACAGACCCTACTTTTGAGAAAGCCCACCCTATGTATATTTTAGACATAGGACCATGTCTTACAAGCATACATGGCCACATGTAACTGGTATTTTTGGTATAGGATTGTGGGTACCTTTCAAAATTGAGATATTCTGTGTCTTTTCCCATTTAGAAGCTGATTTGCAATACTTTTATGAATTAGTAAACACAAAAATGATAGAAGTACCTTAAACATTCTGGGGAATGTTCCCCAAAGTACATTCTAGTCTGTATTGTCCAATATGGTAGACAGTAGCCATGCGTGGCTATAGAGGACTTGAAATGGGTCCAGTCCAGATTGAAATATGATGTAAAATACACAATGAATTTTGAAGACTTAGTATAAAAAATTATGTAAAATATCTCGGTATTTTTAATATTTATTACATGTTGAGAGAATATTTTAGAAATATTCCATTCAATAAAATATATTATTAATCGTAATTTCACTTAATTTTACTTATTTTAAAGAATATGGCTACTAGAAAATTTAAAATTACATATATGGCTCTCATCATACTTTTATTGAGCAGCACTGTCCTGGGTATTACCCAGAACCTTCTTTTGTTAGGGAATCTTGTGTAGTCTTCACAGATGTTGGACATATTGATTTATGGCACAAGGAAGATGAGGAGTGAGGAGTTTTCGGAAAGATTATTTGATGTATCCAAGAAAATGTCTGCCGCCCATCTTATGTGTAATGGCAACATCCTGTTTAACCCTTCATTCTTGCCCTCAGGATAAAGTTCTTCAACTCTTAAACCCTGAGCTACCAGCAGTCCCCTTGTTGGTCTGGTCCCAACTAATTCTACCTCCAGCAATGAGCTCCTGCTGTTCTGAATCCTCCTACCTTGTAGGGTCCATGATTTCTCTCACCTTGAATCTTTGCACAAACTTTCATTTGTGTGGAGGACTCTTCCGCTACCTTCTTGGTTGGCTAACTTCTCATCATCCTTTCCTAAAGAAAGCTGTGACTTTCTTTAGAACACTTTGCCACCTTGAGCCTTGGTTGGGGTGGACCGAGCCTGAGGTCCCTTGTATGTGAGCTCATGGTTTTGCGCCTTTCTTCTGTCACAGCACTCGTCTCTTTAGGTGTTTGTTTTTTGTTTCCTCTACTATTACAAGCTTTTTTCAGGGTAAAAGGGATCATGTTTTTTTTTTTTTTTTTTTAAACCATTGTATTCCTAGCATTACTTTAGGACATTAGATGTGAAATAAATGAATATACAATCTGGGAATACAAGACATGAATCCCTCTTAAGAAATTTACACCTAGTCAGGGATCATGGAAAAGAAAGATTGTGGAGGACACTGGGTTCCTTGAGGATACAGAATGTATCTTGTTCGTCTTTATTTTTCTGGTGCCACGTATGATGCTTATAAAGTGAGTGAAGGGTTAGGTCAGTAAATTTAAGCACGTGTGATACGATGAAATTTGGAAATGTGGAATATGAAATTCAGTCACGTTGCAAATAAAAATCATACTTGCAAGCTTTGTGTGCTACTTCTCACAAAGGAATATCTTGCTACTGCGTATTCTTCCTATGAGCATATGACACAACTAGAACTATTTCTAGCCATTTGATTTTGCCAGTCCTGGGACTTCTTTGGAGGGAAATCTAATGCCCTGTTCGCTTGGATCTGGTCATAATGGATTTGTAGTTAATTTGCTTCTTTGTAGGTCTTCTGTGGCCTGTTTTATATTTAGGTGGTGAGTGAAGGGTCTATGTTTTCCTATTGTAAGCTGCTTACTGTGGCAGAGTCTGTATCGAGGAAATAATTGGTATTGTCCACTGAAACTAAGATGCAACTTAGCCTAAGAGCAGTTTGACGGAGCTTAAGAGATTGCTGCCAGGGGTCGCAGTGCGGGGACACTGCCCCTCAGTCAGTGTGCTGCAGGGGTCATGTTGTGTATTCATAATTGTTGGATTCATTGCAGCTTAAAATATAAAATTTTTTTTAAAGCAGATCTCGTGCTTAATTGGTCAGTCATTTCCAACTCTTTGTGACCCCATGGACTGCAGCCTGCCAAGCTCCTCTGTCCATGGGGATTCTCGAAGCAAAAATACTGGAGTGGCTAACATGTCCCTTTTCTAGAGGATCTTCCCTACCCAGGAATTGAACTGGGGTTCTTACATTGCAAACAGATTCTTTACCAGCTGAGCTACCAGGGAAGCCCTAGTACATTGTAGAGAGAAATATTAAATATTTAATATGTAATTACATGCTGAAGAATTTCCAGAAATTATATAATGAGTGCCAACTTTTTCTTAATAGAATAATTATAGAAGCCAATATATAGAGGGAAACAATAGGAAAGACTAGAGATCTCTTCAAGATAATTAGAGATACCAAGGGAACATTTCATGCAAAGATAGGCTCAATAAAGGACAGAAATGGTATGGACCTAATAGAAGCAGAAGATANGAAAAGGAGTATATCAAGGCTGTATATTGTCTCCCTGCTTATTTAACTTATATGCAGAGTACATCATGAGAAACGCTGGCTGGAAGAAGCACAAGCTGGAATCAAGATTGCTGGGAGAAATATCAATAACCTCAGATATGCAGATGACACCACCCTTATGGCAGAAAGTGCAGAGGAACTAAAAAGCCCCTTGATGAAAGTGATAGAGGAGAGTGAAAAAGTTGGCTTAAACTCAACATTCAGAAAACAAAGATCATGGCATCTTGGTCCCATCACTTCATGGGAAATAGATGGGGAAACAGGGGAAACAGTGTCAGACTTCATTTTTGTGTGGCTCCAAAATCACTGCAGATGGTGATTGTTATGACCAACCTAGATAGCATATTAAAAAGCAGAGACATTATTTTGCCAACAAAGGTCCATCTAGTCAAGGCTATGGTTTTTCCTGTGGTCATGTATGGATGTGAGAGTTGGAGTATAAAGAAAGCTGAGCACCGAAGAATTGATGCTTTTGAACTGTGGTGTTGGAGAAGACTCTTGAGAGTCCCTTGGACTGCAAGGAGATTCAACCAGTCTATTCTAAAGGAGATCAGTCCTGGTTGTTCATTGGAAGGACTGATGTTGAAGCTGAAACTCCACTGTTTCGGCCAACTGATATGAAGAGTTGACTCATTTGAAAAGACTCTGTTGTTGGGAAAGATTGAGGGCAGGAGGAGAAGGGGACGACAGAGGATGAGATGGCTGGATGGCATCACCGACTTAATGGACAGGAGTTTGGGTAAGCTCAGGAGTTGGTGATGGACAGGGAGGCCTGGTGTGCTGCGGTTCATGGGGTCACAAAGAATTGGACATGACTGAATGACTGAACTGAACTGACACAGAGTAATAGTGAAAACTTTCTCAGAAATGATTTAGTAAGAGCCACTGTTTCTTTCCTTTCCATCTAGGAATGTGTATAAAGACATTTTCCACGGAGTCTTGTGACTTATGTCCATTTGAAATGCAATATGTCTTTGTGTACCCTAATGCCAGGTCTTCCTTCGTGGCTCAGTGGTAGAGAATCTGCCTGCCAATGCAGGAGATGTGGGTTTGATCACTGGGTTGGAAGATTCCTCTGGAGAAGGAAATGACAACCCACTCCAGTATTCTTGCCTGGAGAATCCCATGGACAGAGGAGCCTGGTTGGCTGCAGTCCATGGGGTTGCAAAGGGTCGGACACCACTGAACGACTAAACAACAACAACCTTGATCTCAAGGGTCGAACGCTACGTGTTCCGTTTCCTCAGTGTCAAAAATTGAGCATATATGCTTTGCAGTGCATTTCACGCCCGCCTCCCTTCCTCATTTGAGGTTGGTGGAAGGGGCTAGCTGACCCAGGCAAACTTCCAGAGCAGGAGTGCCTTCTGAAACGAATACCCAGTTGTTGTCTGGATCTTTTTCTCCAAATGACATCTTCTTGCTATTTTGGCCTGTTTTGAAACAATGGCAGATCAGAATCTTTCCATGTGAGATGTGTTGACTGGGGAAAGAGGGAATCACTGCTGCCTGTGCTGCTGTCTAGATACAGCAGAGGCAAATTTAGGGACAGTTTACTTGGGTCATGCTGCTACTGCTGAGTTGCTTCAGTCGTGTCCGATTCTGTGCGACCCCATAGACGGCAGCCCACCAGGCACCCCCGTCCCTGGGATTCTCCAGGCAAGAACACTGGAGTGAGTTGCCATTTCCTTCTCCAGTGCATGAAAGTGAAAAGTGAAAGGGAAGTCGCTCAGTCGTATCCGACTCTTAGCGACCCCATGGACTGCAGCCCACCAGGCTCCTCCATCAGTGGGATTTTCCAGGCAAGAGTACTGGAGTGGGGTGCCCTTGAGCTATAGCTAGGTCCGAGACGGTGTTAGCAGTAATTTTCATGCTTTTAAGTCTGTATTTCTTGAACAGTAATGTTGATGGCAGGGTGTTGTGACCTCCCGGTACATAATTTGCCATACTTGGTCTTGGTTTCTCAGGGTGTGGCAGCCTTCTCTGCAGTGATGGATGAAGAGATGTGTGGGAAAAGAACTATCTTAAGGTATCTGCAGCAGGTGAGGCCAGTTAGACACGGAGATCAAAAGGCAGGAATACATGTGAGATGAAAAATAGGACACGATGATAATAGAGACAGGTGTTACTTTGACCTTGTAACTTCTGTCCTGTCTCCTCAAGTACAGAGGTGATTTAGTATCCTGATAAAGCGACCTACTAAAACTTCAAACCCTGTCATAGATGGAGGAAATACTCACATGTGGATGTTGATGTTATATTATAACGTAAAAAATAAATAACCAAATAAATCGGAAAGAAAGGTGTTGGTGTGGCCCAACAATACTCCCTTCCTGCCCCAGGCTTTCAGCTGATTTACTGTTTCTAAGCAGCTTGTCCCAGCCCATTAAAGATGAGAGACAGGCAAAGGGGGAGAAGGAAAAAGGACAAGCACCTCTGGATGATGATCTACTGAAATAAGGGGCATTCTGGAGAGCCAGTTTGTGGAAATGTACCCAGTTCTGCCCATGGAAGTTACTTCTGAGATTATCTCTGAATTTCTATAGTGAAAGTGGTCATTATGTTCACCTTAAGGCTTCAGGGGACATAAACAAAGCTCCCTGAATTCTTGAGACTTCATTTAAGAAGCATTTTAAGATAAGCCATAATGGAAAAGAATATATTAAAAAAGAATTTGTGTATACACACACACATATCCATTTATATTTGCTGTACAGCAGTAATTAACAGAACATTTAAATCAGCTTTGTTGTTGTTTAGTTGCTAAGTCGCGTCCAACTCTTGGTGAACCCACAAGCTGTAGCCCACCACCCTCCTTTGTCCATGGGATTTCCCAGGCAAGAATCCTGGAGTAGGTGGCCATTTTTTTCTGCAGAGGGTTTTCCTGATCCAGGGATCAAACCAGCATCTCCTGCATTTACAGGTGGATTCTTTTTCGCTGAGCCACCAGAGAAGTCCATAAATTAACTAGACTTCAACTAAAAAATATATAAGGCATTCACTATTTTTAGGTGGAAATCTTCCTCTTTCCACAAATTCAGGTAAACGAGAATGAAATGATGTGAAACATTTTGGTCTATATAAACCAAAATATAGTTGATACCCAGTGGTCACTTTGGATCTTTGGTCATATAAAGGTAAAATGGAATTTTATGGGACCAAAAGACAGCTGTTAATGTGTAGTAGGAGCCTATGAATTTCTTTCATCTTTTTTTGTACAACTAGAACATCCATGGCAAAGTTTAATTATTTTCTTTCTTTTCTTCTTTTTTTGGCAAAGTTTGGTTTTAACCTAGATAGTGAGTATACTTGTTCCTAGTGAAATGTTAGGTCTCTGGAATGTGCCGCATTCATATTTTTGGGTTGTGGAGTATTTCATATAACCTCAGGGCTCTCTCTTTGGGTAGAATTTAGTTGATCCAGGGCCAAACAAGGCGATGCTCACTCCAGAAATACATTCACCATAATAAAAGTTGGTTGAGTTCATTACTCATCTTCTGTGTAATTACATGCATTGAACCAATTTTCTCTTAAAATGGACCACCTTGCAGTGTTTTGTGTGCTATAATTCTACTTTTCCTGAAGAAGAGAAATTATTCCGTCATAATATTTTGATGAAATTAACAAAGCTCTTTACAATGCTAAAGTATTTCTTCAATTACCTTTTTAAAAATTTTGTCCAATATGAGGTTTGCTTTCAATGAAGTAATTTAGCCCAGTGACTGCTTGTCATCTTGAAGTGGCCAAGGTGTTTCTTCACCAGTGATCCTGTATTATAGTAGAAAAATGAAGATTTAATTACGTTAAATAAACGCCAGAATGTTTTATTGAAGATGTATGTGTGGTAGCAGGGAACTTAGTCTTTAAATACAGCTTGTATAGTTTGAAATATTTTGACATATGCTTTTGTTGTTTTACCAAACTTCTTGTTGGTTGTCGCTATTGACCATTATAGATTTGATGTAAACTCTGGTGAGAGTTGAACAAGAAATGTTTTTAGTTACTGGTTTATTATTTTTTTTTTTATTATTTATTTTTTATTATTTTATTATTTTTTTCCCCCTTTATGGATTTAGATGCTCAAAACAGATCATATAAATTACTGAAGTTAACAGTCGACCCTTTTAGCCAGGAAATCATCAGCAGGCTTTCTTTCGTTTCCTTTTTTTTGTTTTTAAAACCTTTGTACCATTGACATTCTGAAGTTAGATGACCTGTGTGAGCGTTATCCTCAGCATTGTAGGATGTAAAACATCAACATCCTTGCCTTCTAGCTATTAGGTGCCAATAGTTTTATCGTCCTAAGTTGTGACCGAAAAGTCCTCTAGGGGGCCAGATTGCCCCGGTTGATAACCAGTGGTCTAGTTATACATGGACTTACAGAAATAACACCTGAAAGCTTTATTGTTTGATAGGAAGAGGATAGGTTTCGCAGAATGTGATTGGTTCAGTTCTGCCTTGGTCTGGGTTGGCACCTTTCTGAATTCTTTAAGCTAGTCCTTCTCAGACTTTAATGTGCGTACAGATTTCCCGGGGCTCTGGCTAACGTGAAGACTCATATACCATAAGTGTGAAGTTGGGTATAATGTTGATGTTGGTAAGGCAAAGACTACTCTTTGAATAGCAAGTTTTTGACTCTGTACCCAGGAAACTTTAATAAATGTTTGATGAGGAGGATTTAAAAAAACAACTTTCCTTTGCTGTAGTTGGAACTTCAGGTAGGTAAAAATTATGTTAAAGGGAGCCTGAAATCTAGAATTTTTCTTAGAGAGTTTACTTGTTACAAATTTCATCATAATAATCTCATCCTTCTGGTCTGGAAATATAAATAGATATTTTATGGAGAGCCAGTGATAAAGAACACCTTATATTTACCTAGGATAGTCCTAAAAGGTCATGAGGTTTTCTTTAGAAACAAGGAGACATAGTTCTCTGTGGTGAAATATTGTATTTGATCCAGGGTGATACCGAGCTTGTTCTGGGCAGGAATGATACTGTCTAACTTCAGAACAGTGCTTACTCTTGAAGAAGGAAGTGGGGCGTAGGGTGGTTGGAGTTAAGCTGTGTTTGTGGTTGTTCATCTCTTAAATTCTGAAACAACTAAACATTACTGTGCCTAACATTACTGTGAATTATGCGTAAACATTACTGTGAATTAATACTGGGAAATTAGATATATTGGTGTTACCAGCATTAGTTTCTGTACTTTTGTGTACTTGGAATAGTTCATAATTAGGAAAAAAATGTATGTGGAAAATGAATTGCTTTCAAATCGCCCTTTTATCACTACCCACCTATGATGACCATTTTCCTCACTGTTCTTTGTTGTGTTCTTAGCAAGTGACAATGGTAGTTCAGCTGGTAAATAATCCGCCTGCAGTGCAGGAGACCCGGGTTCGATCCCTGGGTTGGGAAGATCCCCCGGAGGAGGGCATGGCAACCTACTCCAGTATTCTTGCCTGGAGAATTCCATGGACAGAGGAGCCTGGCCGGACTACAGTCCCTCTGTTTTGGGGTCGCAAAGAGTCGGGCACGACTGAGTGATTTGGCACAGCACACCTATGATGAGCATGTTCCTCTGTATTCTTTGTTCTGTTTTTAGCAAGTGACAGGCTCAAAATTCCTCCTCGAGTTCAAACATCAAAAGCTTTCATTCCAGGTGCCCCAAGATCTTTTCATATGCAATAAATACTTGTTTTCTAGATGATTCTTCTAACAGTAAAAAAGAGTATGCTGCTGCTGCTGCTAAGTCGCTTCAGTCATGTCCGACTCTGTGCGACCCCAGAGATGGCAGCCTACTAGGCTCCTCTGTCTCTGGGATTCTCCAGGCAAGAATACTGGAGTTGGTTGCCATTTCCTTCTCCAATGCATGAAAGTGAAAAGCAAAAGTGAAGTCGCTCAGTCGTGCCCACTCTTATAGATGTGCATAATCATTGTGCACATGTCCAAACTTACTAAGGCTGTTTTCTTAGCATTGCTGTTTTTATCTCCCTTGCTGTAATGTGTGACTTTTTCTTTTCTCTCCTTGTCTTGCCAGTATGTAGTATCCTAGATGGTTTTCAGAGCAGTTGTAATTAATGGGTTTACTAGAATGAGGATTTGTGTATGGGCTACTTATTGAGTCTTATAGTTGCATTTTATAATATTTTATGTTATTAAATATTCAACAGGATACTTTTATTTTAAAAATATTTTATACTTTTGAGTAGTATTTATTAATTCTGTCATCAGTCTTCTCACCTATCTTATTCTATGGTCTGTTGAGTATTTAAGAATTTCTTCATCTCATCCCGACTCTTGGTCTTGCCTCTCTTTCCCAACACTGTGACTCCTGAGAATTGGGTAAACAGTGTCTTTTTCTTCTAGGTCATAGACCTGTTCAAAAGGAAGTTATTTTAGGCTTGTCAGTTTATTTCACAGAAGTTACTGTTTTTAATTTGTAACTGACCGCCCACCTTGCAACTCAGAAAGCCATTTCCTACCCCATTTCCTACTTGGCTGCTGTTCAGACTTCGACTAGGGCTATCTAACCCGTCTCTGCCTCCCTGTGTCCTCTCTGGCCTGCGCTGTCTAGGCTCAGCCAGTGGGAATCTCGCTTTCTTTTGTACCTGAAGGAATGAGTACCTCCCTTATCTTTCTTCATCCCCGTGAGCATTAATGTCCAGTGCTCACCACACTTCTCAAAGGCTGCCGGGGACCTCATTTCTAAATTTATTGTCCCTCTCTCTGTCATCCTGTTTCCTGACTTCCCTGTAATAGTTGATGGTATTGATTTTCTCTGCTTGAAATCCTCTGTTCATAAGGTACATTGTAGCCTTTGGCTCCTGTATACACTGGATCTTCCTTTCCTTCATTGGTTTACTAAATCCATCAGAGCATGTTTCCAGGCAGTATGGAGATACAGTGGAGCTTCCCACGTGGCTCAGTGGTAAAGAATCCGCCTGCCAATGCAGGAGATTTGTGGCTTTGATCCCTGGTTGGAAAGATTCTTTGGAGAAGGAAATGGCAACCTACTCTAGTATTGTTGCCTGGAAAATCTCATGGACAGAGGAGGAGCCTGGTGGGGTCCATGGCGTCCCAAAAAGTCGGACATGACTGAGCACAGCACAGGCAGGCAGCAGGCAGGCAGGCATGGAGATACATTGGCCACAGGGAACACTCAGCAAGTTCCCAATCTAGGGGAGACGGAAGAACACAGTGGTACTTTGGGTGCACCAAGGGGCTGTCATTGAAGGAGGAGGCACAGGAGCAGAGCTACCACTCAGTACCTTCCAGCTTCAGGAATGGTGGTATTAAAGCCATCTTCCTGGGTCATGTGACAGTGAGGGTTGACAGATAGTTAGGTTTAGCCAGTCAAAGGGGAGGGAGAATGTGTCGGGCAGAGAGAGCTACCAGGCACATCCACCAGGACTCGTGGGAATGATAGCACAGCAGGGGTCCTGTGGCTTGCCCAAGCTCTTGAGTAACATAATAGAGCCTTGTTAATCAGTTACTGTTACCACCATTTTACAGTGGTGGAAGCTGGTGCTGAAAATGGGTAAGTGACTCATCAAAGGCAAATTGGACAGATAACACATGGTCAGACAGTGTTAAAACTTGTGTGTTCATCTCCCAGCGAGGTTGCATGTTTTTTGTGTGTGTCTGTGAGTGTGCAGGCCCTTCAGCATTGTTCTGGAATATATTGTTTTTAGGAATCACTTATCAAGTATTTATTTTTTTTTGAGGTGAGGTGGACATGTGAGTGTGAGAGTGGGATCTGGTGGTTAAGAGGTCTGCCAGGTATGGATGCCTTCAGTCTCTCCAGTGAGCCCCTGGGTGCCACTGCGTACAGAACCTTTATTTAATTTGCCAGTTTCTGAAAGTGTTTAAAAATGAACACCTTTCTGACTAGAAACAGACCACGTATATTATTAGTGATTAAAACAAATGACATTAATCAGTTGGTGGTGGAGGCCCTGTTGCTGGAGAAAACCCAAGTCTGCTGCTGTGGTTTGGATGCTGGGATCCCAGGCATGAGGAGGACCCTGGTGGTTGCTGTTTCTCTCTTCCAGCCAGTTTTCTCTGTATGGGCATGTGGTCTAACTTGATTCCTCAAACTCCTGGCCACCATGACTCATTGACTTCATCTTCGGTCAGAACGTATGCCAGTGAGAAACGTGCTTTCACTCATAAATGGGTGAGTGTTGTTATCTCTGAGTTGTTTGTTGTTCAGTCACTAAATTGTGTCCAACTCTTTGCAACCCCATGGACTGCAGCACTCCAGGCTTCCCTGCCCTTCACTATATCCCAGAGTTTGCCCAAATTCACGTCTATTAAATCAATCAGTGATGCTATCCAACTCTCTTATCTTCTGCTGCCGCCTTCTCCTTTTGCCTTCAGCCTTTCTCAGCATCAGGACCTTTTCCAATGAGTCAGTGTTTGCATCAGGTGGCCAAAGTACTGGAGCTTCCGCATCAGTCTTTTCAATGAGTTTTCAGGGTTGATCTCCTTTAGGATTAGATTGACTGTTTTGACCTCCGTGCTGTCCAAGGGACTCTCAAGAGTCTTCTCCATCACCACAGCTCAGAAGCATCAGTTCTTTGGTGTTCAGTCTTCTTTATGGTCCCACTCACAGATCTATACAGGACTACTGGAAAAACCATAGCTTTGACTATCAGTTCAGTTCAGTCACTCAGTCGTGTCTGACTCTTTCTAACCCCATAGACTGTAGCACTCCAGGCTTCCCTGTCCATCACCAGTTTCTGGAGCCTACTCAAACTCATGTCCATCGCATCGGTGATGCCATCCAACCATCCATCCTCTGTTGTCCTCTTCTCCTGTCTTCAATCTTTCCCAGGATCAGGGTCTTACGGACCTTCAATTGAGGTGCAGTGCTAATTCATTCTCACATTGGAAACACCTGCATGCTCTTCATAGGCTGAATTGCAGACACCTCAGAACTTCCTTTTCCACCAAAGCATAAGCTCAGCTCTGTCCTTACACCTTCAGGCCTCCTTCCTGGGCCCTCCTGTTTACAGACTCTCAAAATCACGAAGACTAAACATCTGTGAGTTTCTGCCACAAACAGCCATTCTTTGATTCCATGTAATAACAGGTAGACTGATAACATGCAGACCTACTTTTTATTTAATTCCAGCCACTTCGCTTAAAATACATTTAGCCAAACTCGCGGCTATGTGCAAGAGTGGCATCTCCTCGAACCTGGGTCTGTCTTCACATCTTTGGGTGATGCAGGCAGATAATTAGGAGCTGGGGAAAGAGGTGAGGTGCCGCACAGGCCCTTCTGGGGCCACGAAAATCCCCCCTCCCCCCGCCTCTGTGTCAGTAACTGCACCTGGTTTGTCAGGATGGATTTGGGGTGATTTTTCACCTGCAGTCTTGGGGTTGCCCAGGATTTCTCATCCTTGGTACTGTCAACGTTTTCTTGAGTTGCAGTTCTCTGTGGGTGCATCATAGAAGGCTGCATCTCCTGCCTCTATCCACTAGGTGCCAGCAGCTCCCATGGTTTAAGACATGAAATAGTCCCTTTATAATAGTTGTATTTCTTACCATTTTGATTTACAGGAATAGAATGTAATCAACTCTGTAATTGATGCTAAACTTTAACCATGCATTGAGTAACTCAGCAGCAATATGTGATTCATATGTCTAGGTCTTGGAATGTGAAGTAGGTTTTCTTTACTGTCCTGTTGGAATAATGGGCAGGCAGTGGAGCATAATGATTAAATGGATGCAGTGGCCCTTGGTTAAAAATATGGCTCAATTTCTTAGTAGCTGTGGTAGTCGATTATTTGGGGCCTCCTGGGTAGCTCAGACGGTAAAGAATCTGCCCTATTTGCAGAGTGCCTCCCGGTTTCTGTGTTTACATCTAAAAGGAGAGGTAGTAGTTGCTACCGCATAGGGTTTCTATTCCTGTAAGACCTGGTGCCCGGCAGTGTGTGACTCAGAGGGCCCAGTGGGGGTTCAGAGAGAGAGTGACTCAGCTGACAGCAGCATCAGATCGGACGTCCCTGGGACTCGTAGCGGGCTAGGACTTCCCCTGGGCTGGGCCCCACGTGTGCCCCACTTCCCCACATCTGTGTGAGGTGGTGGTTCTGCACTGACGCAGGGCTGCAGGAGACACCTTAGATCCGGTTCCGAGGGCTCCTCGGACCTCTCTGGGGAGTCTGGCCCAGCAGTGTTTGCCTAGGGGTGGCTGGGGGAAGGCTGTGCTTCTGTGGGCCCTGGGTTCTAGTAATGGAAAGTGGCACTCTAAGTAAGGGAGGGTTTCCCTTCACTCTGAGGGAGTAAGGGTGACGTCCAGAGCATTTCATGCTCCTACTGGCAGTTCACGCGGGCATGCGTCTTTGATGAGACTGATGTAAAGCTATGAAACCCCTGTCTCCAGAGTTCGGGGGCCTGATTCCTTCTCTGGAATTAAATGGAGATGTCATGATGCCTGACTCTCCCTCTCCCCATGCTCCCCTCCTGCCCACAGCCTGTTCTTCTGCAGCATTGTTTTGGAATATGTGTTTCTGTTCCCTGGGGGCCAGGCAAGGAAATGAATCTCTGACCTCTTTTTGCTTCACTGAGATGGTGTTTCTCAGTCAGGCGTGCTGTACTCAGATCTTCTTAGGGCCTTAACACATGCCCCTTTGCTAGGGGGCTGAGGAACAGATTTTTAATTCTGAGAAACCAACTGCTTTCATGTCTTAGATGAATATCAATCACCTTTAGGTTTGTTCAAGATTCAGGCTTACATATCCAAAGGAAAAGAATATAAATATCCAGGACTCTTAAGTGGAAATGGAAATACTACAGAAAAGTGATTCTCATACACTTTAAAGCCTAAAATTCAGGTACTTCCTGCCTGTTGGAGGAAATCAGTAAATTTCAATTCAATAAAATGTATTGTTATGAATTGGGAAAATTCTTTAAATGATTTTGTATTTTGTTAAACACAATATATGACAATGGAGCAACTATAATTCACTTGAAAATGAGTAGGACTTAAATGTGAAAGATGCATTTTCAAGCAGCTTAAACATGGTGCTCAGAGTGCATATAGAATGGAAGACCTTTTCTTTTTGAGTCCTAGGCCCTTCCCAGTGGGATCCATTGTTGAATGTAAATGTCCTCTTTAAATAATCCATTAATGATCATTTCACTTTTCATATGGATTTCAATATGAATCAGTCTTACATGTTTTGAGAGAGCTATCTTATATCTTGCCATACGCTATGGGAGCTATTAGTTGCCATTTCATCACTGCCTCAGATGTACTTGTCTGAACTGTACCAAATCTGATAATTAGAAGTGTTCCTTTGCTTCTGTACCATGAATTGCATTTCATGTTTATGACCTTCTTGGACAAGGACCATCTTTATTTTACTCCATACTGTTTTGTTTTTTTAAAGGCAGCCTTCCCTGACTTCTAATCTTTATCCATGCATTATTGCTTTCCTCTTTTGTATTCAAGATCTGTCTCTGTCTTTAGACTATTTTCTTTCAAGGGGTAAACCTGCAGAAGTTCTCTTGAAGCTGTGACACCCTCGTAGCTATAAACTTGCTCAAGTCTTTTCCAACCTCACATAATAGAAGTAGAAATCCTCTGTAGGTGGCAAAGAGTGAGCCCCAGTATCATTGAGCTTCTCTTGTTTCTAAGTATCACTGCCCACTAAAAGGGACCAAGCCTTCTTGGGGAAATGACTGATTTCAGGTTAGGCACAGGGAAAAGTGAGTTGATACCTTGCCAGCAAAAAGCAAGGGAGTACTCAGACTAACAAGGAAATGTTAAGGAGGGAAAAAAGGGACGTGAGAGCTGACTTGGTGGCACTTCTAAATGCAACAATTTGGATATCAATAAGAATAACAGTAATAGATGAAAACACTTTTGAAAGCAAACAAAATTCAAGAGTTGCTAGTACTATTAAAAATATAGATAAAAAAGGGAGGATGAAGACAAGAGAATGTCTTCACAAAAGAATGTCAGTTAGAAAAGGTAGAAGGAGTGATAGAAAGCAGTTTTCAATCGCAGCGTAGTAACGGGTTTAGGCAACAATCTTCAAGGTTTGTGAAAAGTCAGGAAAAGTTTCTAGGAGAAAAGGATGTTCTAGTCTACAAGCATCACTCTCAGATCACTTAGAATAACAAAGGAAAATTTATACCTTTTCAGTAGGGGTATCTGACAGTCACTGAATGATTGAACTTACCAAAAATGGAATAATTTGATATTCTTTCCCCCTGCCCATATATCACTCAGACGTATACAACATACCTTGTTAAAAAGCTAATCATGGATAAACAATTGGACAGATTCAGAGCATGATCATTCTATAAAAGAGCCAACTCAGAACCTCTAAATAAATTAGTATCATGAAAAGCAAACAGACGGGATGGGGTGGAAGCGAGCAGTTCTTGGACGTCTCTGCCTTCCTTCCTTGCCTTTTCTTCTCAGTCACCTTCGGGAGCTTCTCTGCCTGCCCTGAAACTGGTATTTCTCACTCTGTTCCTGGCCATCTTTTCTCACTCTCCCGCTTAGAATATTGTTTAAGACTGTCATCTGTAAGACAGACTTTTCCTTTCATATATCGCATAGTGCTTTTGGCACTTTCTATGAGGCAGTGTTCTTGGTACTGGGGATCCTGCCCTCTTAGAGCCCAGAGTCCTTGTGGTTCTGGTATCTGAGCATCCTCGTCACCCAAGTCNGTAAGACAGACTTTTCCTTTCATATATCGCATAGTGCTTTTGGCACTTTCTATGAGGCAGTGTTCTTGGTACTGGGGATCCTGCCCTCTTAGAGCCCAGAGTCCTTGTGGTTCTGGTATCTGAGCAGCCTCGTCACCCAAGTCTCTGCTGAGCACCTCCATTTCTTGCAGTCCTGGGTTGTCATCTAGAAACAGTCTTGTCATCTGTTTCTACTCTCTTCACATTTCACAGCAATAACTGCCAGTTACTGGAGCTTTAGCTATGTATCAGACGCAGGCAATGCTAACTGCTTTTAAAAATACTTAATTCTTTTCAAGGGATTCCCTTGTGGCTCAAACGGTAAAGAGTCTTATTCTTGTCAATGGAATATTTGATATTTTGAAAAGAATTTATGCAAAGAAGCTAAAGCACACAAAAAGAACACAGCATTGACTTGAGAGCCAGAGCCTTGCGGGGTATGCCAGCTTCTCTCTCCTCATTCTCCCTGGGCTGTGCTTTCCTCCACTGGGAGAGAACTCTGACCTGAAGTTTCAGTCTTTTGTTTCCCATCTTGATTTAAATCTATATGAACACAGATTCCATTAAAAAATTGTTCATGGTTCACGGTTTGTGTAGTCTTCCAGGACTTTTTTTTTCTTCTTCTTTTTTTATCCCCAGCTCAGCATTATTGTTTCTAAAGGAATTGGAATCTTTGAAAAGGCTTGGAAATAGTTGGAAAAGATGAACGTTCATTTACCCTTTCGCTGAGCATTTTAATTCCTAAGTATATGTTCTAGAAGAATCTCTTCCAGAAGCATTCCAAGGATGTACAGGAAGATGCATATGAAAGGATGCTCATAGAAACATTGCTTGTAATGGCCAAAGTGTAGAAATAGCAACTGGTTATTGACGGGAGAATGGGTTTAAAATTTTAGTGGAATTTTGTGTAGCGGTGAAAATGAATGTGCTATAGCTGTGCTTCTTTGAATCCTCCTGATAAGAGAAATCCCATATTACAGTTCAGGAAACTGAGGCCTGCTGCTGCTAAGTCACTTCAGTCGTGTCTGACTGTGGGATCCCATAGACGGCAGCCCACCCGGCTCCCCCATCCTGGGATTCTCTAGGCAAGAACACTGGAGTGGGTTGCCATTTCCTTCTCCAATGCATGAAAGTGAAAAGTGAAAGCGAAGTCGCTCAGTTGTGTCCGACTCCTAGCGACCCTATGGTCTAGAGAGCTTGAATAACTTATCCAAGGTGTAAGAACAAATATGTTGTAGAACTGAGAGTGTTATTCTAAAGCTGTAACGACTATGGAGTATTGTTTCTTGTTGAAAAGTCTTGTCTTGATTAGCTTGTGTGTTCCACTGCATGGAGAGAGATCTTCATATCTTCATCTAGCTCAGCAAATGGATTGTAATAGGAGTTGAATGAATTTCTGATGAATGACTGAAGACTTCCTTAACCATAGGAAGAATGCTATGTAAGGGAGCTTAGTAGCTTGAGCGAGTTCTGAGATGGTAACCAGAGCACCTGCAATTGAAACCCAGGTCTTACAAGCCCTCAGTGACTGTAGCATTTTACCTGTATGCTCTTTCCTTGGTTTCATCCACTACCTCATCCCAGTGGATGGCTGAGGGATGCCTGGCAGGTGTAATGTCAGCATAACTTGGGTTATTACTACCCCGAATTCCTTAGCCAGGGCCCACAATTGCTCTCCTGGTGGACAGCAGAAGCCCTTCTTCAGCTATGTGGCTTTTTAAAAATTTTAACCTATAATATGAACCTGCCCAGCCTGCAGCAGCAAAAGTGTCAGCAAACTTTCTGTCTCTTGAATGTCCCTGACATGATCAGCTTGTGGCAAAGTGCAGGCAGTTTGTGCATATGGGGTGGGGATGTAGAGAATGCAAGGTTGCAGATATTTGTTGCCTTTGACAAGTAAACCAATATGTGTCATAAAAAAATTATTTCACTCTTTAATTTTTTTGGCTGAGCGGAACAAAAATTGAAAAGAAAAGCAAAATCTTAACTGCCCAGCTATTCCCTTGAGCTTTTCCTTGCCTGCCATCCAGTGTCAAGAAAAGCTCTGAGCAGATACATGTTTTCTCTCTGTCTCAAATAAATCCATGAAAAGCTTTCGTTCCTTGGTAAATTGGGAGTGAAGGGGCAGGGGGGGAAGAACCGCATAGGAGGCGCAGGAATGTCCAGGGGGATTTGCTTTCACACTGGCTCTGCGGTGACGCTGAAGTTCAGTTCTATAAAGATGAACCTCAGTGGGGCAGAGGGTCTCAGAGCCCTGACCTCTGCCTGTGGTTGTCTGTCTCTAGCATCTCACTGTGGTTGCCTCATACTGGTCTCTGTTAAAGCATCACTTTCTCAGTGAGGCCTTACCGGTTTGCGACCCCTGACACAGCCGAGCCACCTACCTAGCACACTCCAGCCTCTCACATGTTTTATTTTCTTCCGAGCCATCTTCATTATTAAAAGTGACACTTATTTTTCCATTTATTTTCTCCATCATCCCTCCACCTCCCTATTCCTACTGTGCCACCCTCTTAAAGGTAGCCTTCATGAAAATAGAACTTACTTCTTTTCTTCACTGTAAATTAGTGCCAGGCATATAGTAGAAGTTTATTAGATAGTTACTGAATTCTTATGAATGACTGTATCTGTACAACTTTGGTCAAATAAAGGACTCAACTGTTGAATGATGAGTCTGTTCAGGACATCAGAGTTTTATATTTTCTGTGTGTTTAATAGGTTAAAATGTATAGATATCTTTTAAATCATTGGTGCATAAAATCAGATTAACCATAGTCTGGTTTATGGCATAGTCTTATCATGCAAGGTTGACTTTAAAATTTTTTTTCTTGTTATTCTTAATCACATTATTTTCCTTCAAACGTGCTCACCAAGACAAAAGCCAAGACTGACAGTAATAAGCTATCAATATGTGGAACTGACTTCTCCTCCTTCCCACATGCCGTGTCTCTGGCCCCCATGTACCCCAAGCCTTATGTTTTTCACTTACTCAGTTTAGTTTTATTGTGTTTTGTTACATGTGTATTTATTCCTAAAAGTGTGTTGTATGCTTATGTGTGTGTATGAAAATGTGATCTTTAGGAAACGTATGTACAGTGACGTAAAACTATTTCCCAAAGTGATTCCAAATCCTCTGTGGATACCAATCCTCATTTCCTATTCTCAGATTTACAAATTTTCTTGAGAAATATTACTCCATTGTGGTCCTGATTCACATTTCCATGATCATAATATTATGGGCATCTCCTCATATGATCATTGGTTATTTCAACGAAATGTCTGGTTAAATCTCTTGCTCATTTTTCTTTTGGGTTGTTTGTGCTATTACTGATCTGTAGAAATCCTTCAAATGCTCTTGATCCCTGCTTTGTTGGTTTTATATATGGTGAATAGCATCCCTCAGGTGGTAACTTGTTCTTTCATCTTTAAAAGGACATTTTGATAAGCAAGTTACTTATTTTAAAATATTTAAATTCTCATTTTTTGAATTAATGCTTTTTGTATCAGATTAAAGTATTCATATGTCAAAGTCTGAGATAATGGTTTGACATGGAGGCCTTGACACACTCTCAAGGGGATCAGGAGGTGAACCCATTTTCAAAAGAATACTAACATGTTGTTTGCCTCTTTCATTCAGTGTGCTGACATCTGTACTAACAGTGCAAAAGCCACAGTGTGTAAAACAAACCTGCTGATGCCTCAGCACACTTGAGGGCGATGTACCCCCTGTAGTCATTCTGTAACTTACTGCCATGCAACCTCAGTAAACAAACAAACAAAAAAAGCCAACAACATATGGGGCTTCCTTGGTGGTCTAGTGCTTAAGAATCCACTTTGCAATGCAAGGAACTTCCTTGCTCTAGAAAGGAAGATCCTACATACCTTGGAGCACCTAAGCCTGTGTGCCACAGCGACTGGGCTTGTGCTCTAGAGCTGGGAGCCGCAACTGTTGAGCCCTCGTGCCACAGCTGCTGGAGCCTGTGTGCCTAGAGCCTGTGCTCTGCAACAAGAGAAGCCGCTACAAAGAGAAGCCCACACACCACAGTGAAGAGTAGCCCCTGCTCGCTGCACCTGGAGAATGCCTGCACACAGCAGCAAAGACCCAGTGCAGCCAAAAAAATAAAATAACAAATATTAAAAAAACCCCTACAAAACAGAAAAAGTTAAGTTCACTTTGGAATATCTGTGATGATGTAATATGTATTTTTATTTGACAAATACTTAAATATTTCATGTGGCATTATAAGAATAGTTCACAAAGCACTTCTGCTATATATGATGGTTGTCTAGAGGAACAACACTTGAGAGTGAGTTACAAGCTAAATTAGGTGCTTTCTTGATGGAACACCATTTTTACTGGAAAGAATGATACACAAACTCTAGCAGTTCATACTTGGGTATTTGGCGGACATTTTCTCAAAATCGAATGGAATGCCCCTTCAAGTCAAGGAAAAAAATAGCAGTACTTTCCAGTACTTAGAATGAGATCAGTGCCACTATAAATACTATTTTTTGATACTGTATAATGGAAAGTATACTTCAAAGTTCTGGGTGAATGAATGTACCTCTCTAAATGACCAATGATTATATGATATAAAATCTAGCAGTGGTAAAAGATTTCTTCAAAGACTAAATTATACTAAAGGATTTTTTTTAATGTAACAAAAATGTTCATTGATACGGATTTAGTTTCTCCTTTGCAAACAGCCTTTAAGAAACTGCTGCTTTTTTGAGTTTTGATGTGGTACCAAAGAGGATAGAGAAGGAAATGGCAACCCACTCCAGTATTCTTGCCAGGAGAATCCCCATAGACAGGAGCCTAGTGGGCTACAGTCCATGGGGTTGCAACAGTTGGACACGACTTGGCGACTATACCACTGCTACCACCAAAGAAGAAAATCCAGAAGGCTACAAAAATACTTCCTTGTCCTATTGGAATATATCTATGTGAAACTAGATTTTCTTCAGTATACTTTAACTAAAACTACATTTTGAAACTCATCCAATGCAGATGTGGATGTGAGAATTTAACTGTCTTAGGACAGATGTTAAAGAGATGAGCAAAAATGTAGAATCATGCTATTTTCCTCACTAAATAGAGGATTTCACAGAAATGTGTTTTTCATGTTAACATTTAATGCTATTTTTAAAAGAAATTAAAAATAAACATTTTATGAATTTCACAATTAAAATTTCTAATATAGTAAACATTACTGGGCATAACAATGAGCTTTGGGCTTCTCAGTAGTGATCAAAGGCTCTTGAGACCAAAGTTTGACAGTTCTTGGCTACAATATATTTTACTCTACTTTCTAATAAGGCTTTTTTGGGTTTAGTTTGCTTATTTTATTATGTCAGCTCTTAATCCATCCCATATATGGACTGTGTATAAATTCCAAAACAAACGCACCAGATCTTTATGGAGAGTGACTACATGAAAAATGTATATAACTTCTGCCTATCATTGTAACTCCTGCCCATCAGATATCTTTCATTTTTCTTTTGAGTTTTTTTTGATATGGTTGTTAATTTGTTTGGTTGTCCATCCATCCATCAAACATGAATTAAGCAAATACTACCTCTCACTAGTTCCTCCCACCCCTGTCTGTGTAAGACCATCACCTGTGGGGCTCATGGGCCCTGACCCAGATCTCCACGCTCCACAGCTGTCAGACCTGCTGATCTGGGCTGGAGGGACTGGTCTTCTTGTTTACAGTGGTCACTAACTGGTTACAGTTAGTCAGTGGCCAGTGGACCCGTGGATAGGTACTTACTACTAAAGTACTGATGTAGTGCCCATTTTTCTGTTGGAATAATAGGAGATAAATTGGGAGAAGTGTTCATTTCCCCTTATTTTATGATTTCTTACTTGGCCCGATGACTGTGTGAATCAATTCAAGCAATTTCCTGTGAGATTTTACTCTTGACAGGACTCCCTCTAACTTAGTACGTTACTAGCAAGGAAGAGGGAGGAGTTCCCTTTTTACTGAGTAGCTCCTAAGGTACCAGGGACTGGCCTGTCTTATTGTCTTAGTAGTTCTTTGGGGTGATAGCTTTATTGTGATGTAGTAGAGGTGGGTCACAGGGGCAAAGGAGCTAAAAAACAAAATGTAGCCCAAGCCCACAGTAGATTCAAATTTAGCTGTTTGTCTGAAGAGTGTCTGCTCTTTCGATGGTGGAAAATTTCCTTTCTAAAAACCCGAGTCCCAATAATATTGACTGTTTTATACAATGTGATTATTGCCATTATTGTGTAAATACCTAGTTAAGGCGAAGAACAGTCCCACATACTCGTGCATCTCCAGCTTTTATTTGTGTATAAATCACAATTCTTATTGGACGTGTTTATCTCCTTAGGTCAGAGACAGGATGGGGCAGGCGACAGGGCGTTTGATTTGAAGCCAGATGACTTTTTCCTTTTAAGTTCAACCCTTGGACTTTATTAGCTGTGTTATCCTGTTTAAATCACCAAAGCTCTCTGGACTCCAGTTTCCTAATCAGTAAAACAGAGCCAATGGTAGAAGTTCTTTCCCAGTGTAATTTGGCTTCTGGAAATATCCACTTTTGATAACAGAATCTGTGCAGAGGCTTTAAAAACAGAGGAGTACTTGTACGGATAATTAGAAGTCCTAAATCTCACTAAAAGTGAAGTCGCTCAGTCGTGTCGGACTCTTTGTGACCCCATGGACTATAGCCTACCAGGTTCCTCCATCCGTGGGATTTTCTAAGCAAGAATGCTGGAGTGGGTTGCTATTTCCTTCTCCAGGAGATCTTCCCGACCCAGGGACTGAACCCGGATCTCCTGTGTTGTAGGCAGACGCTTTACTGTCTGAGCCACCAGGGAAGTCCCTAAATCTCACCAGTGTATGGGAATTATGTGTTGTTTGTTACTCAGTTGCAAAGTTGTGTCTGAGTCTTTGTGATCCCATGAACTGCAGCATGTCAGGCTCCTCTGTCCACCACTGTCTCCTGGAGTATGCTCAAATCCTCTGAGTCAGTGACGCTGTCTAACCATCTTAAACTCTGTTGCACTCTTCTCCTTTTGCCTTCAGTCTTTCCTAGCATCAAGGTCTTTTCCGTTGAGTTAAATGTTCGCATCAGGTGGCCAAAGTATTGGATCTACATTCAGCATCAGTCCTTCCAAAGAATATTCAGTCTTTTCAATGATTTCTTTTAGGATTGACTGGTTTGATCTCCGTGCAGTCCAGGGTACTCTCAAGAGTCTTCACCATCACCACAATTCAGAGGCATCAGTTATTTGGTGCTCAGCCTTCTTTATGGTCCAGCTCTCTCAACCATACATGAAAAACTACTGGAAAAACCATAGCTTTGACTATATGGACCTTTGTCGGGAAAATAGTGTCTCTGCTTTGTAATATGTTGTCTAGGTTTGTCATAGCTTTCCTTCCAAGGAGCAAGCACCATTTACTTTCATGGCTGCAGTAACCATGAAATTATCTGCATTCAAAATCCACAGTGATTTTGAATTATGTAGGTTGTTACTAGTGATGTTTCCCTTACCCTTTGACTGTTGGGGCTACCTTCTAACACTGTTTTCTTTTTTATTAGATCAAGTCATATAAAATTGCTAATATTTGACTATATTTTATGTGCAAAAAATGTCAATTTCATATGGTTAATGCAGATTTATTTAAAATAGTCTTTAGTAAAATTATACATGAACAGTGAAAATCTGTATAGTTGCATAAAAGGGCATAGGACCAAAAGTCAGTGAGCCTCGATCTTGGTTATGTTTTACAAATTTAACTTTTATTATGGGTTTTCTGTCTCAAACTATCTGATCACACGTTGTGAATGCTGCCGAGTAACCTGTGAAATGTTTTCTGTTGAAGAAGTGCTGAAGGTCATGGAGCATTTTTCCCCAGAATGAGTTAATGCAGACAGTTGGCCCAAATGGAGGAAAGAGGAATTAGTTTGCAAATGCCAGTCTCTTCTTTTTAATTGTATTAATTGTGAGGTCTACCTTTATGTCTAAATGTCTATATATATAAGTGGATAGATTTTCTCCTGTGAATGCTTTCTTTAAAGTGGAAAAAACTGGCAGGGAAGTGATAGGTATAAAACTGAATTAGGGAAGACTCCTTTAAAGAGTAATTTATGAAGAAGGAAGTCACTACGTAGAGCAAGTACTAAATTTAGTGATTTCTTAAGTTTCTGATGGCAGAGGGGGAAACTGTTTGTTACTGGCAAAATATGCTCTAAACCTCTGCCTTATTTCATTTGAAGTATTCTTACATTCTCACCAAAAAATGGAGCTCCTTAGCGAAAGATGTTTTGTTTTTTATTTTTGTTTTTTTTGTACTGGGAAATAAACTGGAATGGATGTTAAAAATGAACTAAGTTTTAAAGTTATTAATTTAGATTCTGTGGAATTTACTACCCAACTTTCTAGAAAAACAAACAATAGAATAAGTTTTACAAGTTACATACTTTGGTCTTTCCATCCATGAATTAAGCTTAAAATGGTACCAATGCTTGATATTTAATAGTGTTACATGAAATCTCAGAGGAAGAAATCAGACTCAATCAAGATGGAAATAAAAATTTATAAGACATTAGGAATTGGGTCTAAGATGGCAGAGGAGCAGATGGAATGGAGTGCATCTGTCTCCACAGACACCTCTAGACAACACTTAGAGATGCAGTAGTTCTCACAGAGCACTGGCTGAATGCTACTAGGAGCCTTGATCACCAGAAAGGACTATACGAATCCGCACATGACTGGGTAGGATGAAAGAAGTGAGGAGGAGGAGGAGAGCAAGGAGGACCAGACTTGCACCCCCGGGGTTGGGGAGCTAAAGCAGGGGACAGGTTCCTGAATTCCAGGGAAATTGGTTGGGACAGAAGGGAAGCATTTGAAGAATCAGAGGAGAGTGAAGCAGCTGATCTGTGATAGTCTGCATAGAGTGAGAACCACATGGATGGTCTGCCACAGGCCTATGTACCCCGCACTGGATGCATGTCCACCAGTGCACATGGGAGCTTGAGCTGGAGCATGGGGGTTGGAGAGCAATCCTGGGGTGAGGACTGCTGTTGACTGTGGGGAGATGGTCTGAGGGAATGGGAGGGAGGAAATCCGCAACAGGGAATGCCTTTGGAGGAAAACTTGACGGCATTGGAAGCAGGGCACTATTGCTGAGCCACTCACAAGGGATGGAGCCACCGCTGTAACCTCTCTCCCCACAGGCTACCATTGGCAGCCCAGCAATAGAGAAGGACCACCCACGGTTGCCTCTTGTGTGCCCGCTGCTGGAGGCTAGAAAAAGCTCCTAATAGAGCTGTATCCCTCGAGCCCACGGCTTCTGGCCTCTCTGTGCACCTGGTGCTTCCAGGGCCCTCAGGATACAAGCAGCCGTGCCACCTCCATGTACGGTCCTCACTGGGGCAGACTCAGGAGCGGCCTCCTGTGGGTGGCCCACGTGTAGAGATGGGGATAAAATCACAATTGAGCTCCAGGGGCAGAACAACCGAGGCAGAGCATCAAAAACCTTTCCATCACCAGCACAAGCTGCAGATTAAATCCACAAGGTCAACTAGGTAGACTGTGTCTGTGGATTATATGAAAGGACAATGTGTTCCCACAAAAGAAAATGCTCTAACTCTGGCAGCCATGGACACTGGAGGCAAGTACATGTAGGAATAGGGACAGATTAGCAACTCATTCAGTGTGGCCACCATCACCTTGATAGCAAAACCAGACAAAGATATCACAGAAAAAGATAATTACAGGCCAGTGTCACTGAACACAGATGCAAAAATCTTCAACAAAATATTAGCAAACAGAATCCAACAATATTAAAAAGATCATATACCATGATCAAGTGGTATTTATCCAGGGATGCAAGGATTCTTCAGTTTATGCAAATTGATCCATGTGATACACTGTATTAACTAATTGAAAGATTAAAAACCATATGATAGATGCAGACAAAGCTTTTGATAGTTCTCAACACCTATTTAAAAAAGTCTCCAGTAAGTGGCATAGAAGGAACCTACCTCAATATAATAAAGGCCATGTATAACAAGCCTACACAAACATTATTTTCAGTGGTGAGAAACAAAGCATTTCCTCTTAAGATCAGAAACAAGACAAGGATGCCTGCTCTCATCACTGTTATTCAGCATAGTTTTGGAGGTCCTATCCATGGCAACCAGAGAAGAAAAATTTAAGGAATCCAGATTGGAAAAGAAGTAAAGCAGTCACTACTTGAGGATGACATGATAGTATACATGGAAAACCCAAAGATGCCACCAGAAAATTATTAGAGCTTATCAACAAATTTAATAAAGTTGCAGGATGCAAAATTAATGCACAGAAATACCTTGCATTGTTATAACTAACAATGAAAAGTCAGAGAAATTAAGGAAACAATCGTATTCACCACTGCAACAAAAAGAATAAAGAAGAATATCTAGGAATAAACCTATCTAATGGGCTCGCAAAGAGTCGGACATGACTGAGCAACTGAACTGAACTGAACTGAAGGGGACAAAAGATCTGTATGCAGAAAACTGTAAGACGCTGATGAGAGAAATCAACGATGACACAAACAGATGGAGAGATGTATTCTTGGATTGGAAGAATCAATATTGTGAAAATGACTATACTACCGAAAGCACTCTACATATTCAGTGCAATCCCTATCATATTACCAGTGGCATTTTTCACAGAACTAGAACAAAAATTTTTACAGTTTGGATTGAAATAAAAAAGACCTTGACTAGCCAGAGCAATCTTGAGAAAGCAAAATGGAGCTGGAGGGATTAATCTTCTTGGCTTCAGACTATACTACAAAGCTACAGTCATCAGGACAGTATGGTATTGGCACAAAAACAGAAATATAGATAATTGGAGCAAAATAGAAAGCCCAGAGATAAACACATACATCTGTGGGCACCTTATCTTTGACAGAGGAGGCAAGAATATACAATGGAGAAAAGACAGTCTCTTCAGTAAGTGGTGCTTGGAAAACTGGACAGCTACATCTAAAACAATGAAATTAGAACATTCTTCCTAACACCATACACAAAAAGAAACTCAAAATGGACTAAAGACTTACATGTAAGATCAGAAAGTCTAAAACTCCTAGAGGAAAACATAGGCAGAGAACACTCTTTGAACATAAATTGCAGCAAGAGCCTCTTTGACCTACCTCCTAAAGTAATGGAAATAAAACCAAAAATAAACAAATGGGAACTATAATTAATTAAGCTTAAAAGCTTTTGCATAGCAAAGGGAACTATAAAATTGAAAAGACAGTCTTCAGGATGGGAGAAAATAATTGCGAATGAAGCAACTAACCAAGGATTAATCTCCAAAATGTGCAAGCAGCTCAATAACAGAAAACAGACAACCCAATCAAAAAATAAGTGGAAGACCCAAACAGAAATTTCTTGGGAGAAAACATACAGGTGGCCAATAAACACGTGAAAAGGTGCTCACCATCACTCACTATTAGAGGAATTCAAATCAAAACTACAGTGAGATATCACCTCACCCTGATCAGAATGGCGAGCATCAAACGGTCTACAAATAATACATGCTAGAGAGGATGTGTAGAAAAGGGAACTCCCCTGGATTGTTGGTGGGAATGTAAATTGATGCAACCACTAGGGAGAAGAGTATGGTGAGTATTCCTAGTTAAAGAGTGTTCCTAGTTAAAAAGGTATGGAGAGTATTCCTAGTTAAAAAAAAGGGAATAAAACTACCATAAGAAACAGCAAGCTCACTAGTAGTACTAGACATATACCCTGAGAAAACCATAATTCATGTATCTTTATGAATTGATGTTTACTGAAGTAGATTTTATAATAGCCAGGACTATTGAATCTTTATGAATCAATGTTTACTGAAGTAGATTTTATAATAGCCAGGACATGGAAGAAGCCTAGATGTTGATCAGCAGATGAAAGGGTGAAGAAGAAATGGTACATGCATACAATGGGATATTACTTAGCCATTAAAAAGAAATGAAATTGAGTCAGTTGTAGTGAGGTGAATGTACTTAGAGTCTGTCGTGCAGACGGAAGTAAGTCAGAAAGAGAAAACAAATATCGTACATTAACTCGTATATATGGAATCTAGAAAAACTGGTACTGATTACCTTTTTGCAGGAAGGAAGTAGGAAATGGACTTGTGGACGCAGCAGGGGAAGGAGAGGGTGGAACAGATTGAGAGAATAGCATTGACTTACATATACACTACCATGTGTAAAATAGCTAGTGGGGAGCTGCTGTATAACACAGGGATCTCAGCTCAGTGCTCTGTTCCAGCTTAGATGGGTGGAATGGAGGCAGTGGGAGGGAGGCTCATAAGGAGGGTTACGTGTATACATGTAACTAATTCAAATTGTTGTACAGCAGAAACAAACACAATATTGTAAAGTAGTTATCCTTCATTAAAAATAATTTTTTCATCCTTTGTTGAATTAAAGAGGAAAAATAAAGGAAATTTGTGTGAGAAATTCATACCGAAAAGTAAATAACTGATGATTTGAGGAAAGAATCTATGCAATTCGGTTTCTTTAAATTTTTAGAAAGGAAGTCATTAGTAAAATATTTGAATTATTTTGAGGGATTCTATGTAACACTATTAATACTGCCTGGGGAATGTAAATTATTATTAATGTGAGGAGTTTCAAAGTAGAAAATATTTCATGTATGAGAGCTTATAATAAACACTCCATTAAAAAAAAAAAACAACTTCTGAGACATATAGTAAAAGCTAAAACAGCAACTGAGGCTCTTAAAATTCCCGTTTCTTTCCTTTGAAAATCAAATGGAACTCACCCTTAAATCCACGCAGGTAGCCCAGGCATTTAGCGCTTCGCAGAAGACTTAAAATGCTTGCTTGCATGAAGTATTTCATGTTTGGTTTCAGTTTTTAGTGAGGTTGTGGCCTTTTGTGCTCTTACACCAAACCTGTTTTTTTCCCCTCCAGTATTTTAGTTCTTTACTGGATTCCCTCAGCTCTGAGGATTACATCATAACCCAGCTGTATTTGTGCTCTTTACCATTTCCAAAACTGATTTTAACTCACTATCCACATACACACAACATTGTCTTATATTTTACAAGCAATAAGATAAAGTTTCTGAAACAGGAGTTTACGAAAGCCTGTGCATAAGGTCATGAAAGAAAATCCTGCTTCATGCAATTAAAAAGAACATTTACAGAGAAAAATTAATTGGACTTAGTTTAGTCTTTGAACCTGGAAAAGTAAAATCTCATCTGTAAATCTCTCACTCTGTCTGTTACAAAAAGGAATCTAGGACTTGATAAGCACAAAAGGGCCATTTTACAGTTGTACCACAAATATTCTTTAAATACATTCTGCCTTGGATGGGCTTTTTTACTTACCAGTTTATCCAGTCTCTTTTGGTTTCGGAAGGCAAGACTGGTCAGCCACTGGGTGTAACATCTGATGTTGAGGGAAATCTGCTTTGCTTTCTGCCTGGACTCCTGCTGTTGACCAGTGGGGAATGCTGCATTAGCTCTCAAACAAAACATTTAAAGTGCTCTATGAAATGTTGACATCTCGCCAAGGACTTGAACGTCAAGTACCACAGATGTCCAGTCCTCTCTGGAGCCCAGCTCTCTCCTCTGTGTTTGTGTGAGTTCAATCAGATTTGTGTTTAGGGTGACAAATGATCTAGGCTCTACCAAACAGTAGCTGATATGAAACTGGGTACCGAGAGAGAGAGAGAGAGAGAGAGAGACAGACAGACAGATGCAGAGACAGAGAGTGAGAGCCAGGGAGCAAGAGTGAACGTGAGCGAGCGCAACCGACCTGCTAAGTGAGAGCTCCAGCTAGCAGGAGGAGGCAGGATCTTTCCCATGCCTGGCTGTGACCTTTGACTGTGAGGCTGTTGTAAGAATAGCTTCTGTATTTATTGGGATGTATTTCCAAGTTGTAATTCACACGGCCTCACTAACTCCTTGAAAAGTGTTGGAAAACTGAGAAAATATTTGAGAGTAAACCAGACCAGAACATTTCCCATTTTCGGTGCCGGGGGAAGGAGTGGGGAGGTTCTGTAAGTGCATGTTTACTGGCGTGTCTTGACCAGCAAAGGGCAAGATCATTATCAAATGAGAGATTGAAAGGACCTCAAAGCCGTCTCCTTTGAGCCTGAGGGATTTTCCTCCCTAGCCTCACCCCGTTCTGGGGGGCGCGGACGTGATGCCTGCTGGTGCCCACTCTACTCCAGGTGTTAGGCTTACACATTCGCAACCTGGACTTGGTGCTGTTGGGCCTCCTAATTTTTCTTCAAGTGAGCACCCTATTTGTCTCTAATTTCTGAGTGCTAGTGAGTGCTATGTCACTTAAGTCGTGTCCGACTCTTTGTGACCCCAGGGCCCACAAAGACTTCTCTGTCCATGGGATTCTCCAGACAAGGATACTGGAGTGGGTTGTCATGGCCTCCTCCAACCATCTTCCCAACTCAGGGATTGAACCCAACTCTCTTTTGTCTCCTTCATTGGCAGGCAGATTTTTTTTTTTTTTTTTTTTTTTAACCACTAGTGCCACCTGAGAAGCCAGGTGGCTGGTTTATGGATTGTTGCCTTATTTAACAGATTGTTGCCAGGGATCCTTTACTTTTTGGTTTAATGCAGTCATGATACATCTCCCTGAAGTAAGAGCCTGGATCTCCCATACTCTGTCTACTTCAGACTCAGCCAGTGTTGGACCGAGATCATCAGCTTTACTTACTTTACCAGTTTCTTTTCCCTTTGTCCTTAGACAGCATGCTCATCATCAAATATGTATATTATCATTATCAAAATGATACAAAACCTCTGAAAGCCCCAATTGACCTTAAGTCCCTTTTATTTGGTACTGTTGTCCTTGGATCACTCAAGCGCTATAAAACACATTAAATTCTGCTTCACTGTCTCATAGCTATCCAATCACCAAAATCTGTTTAATACCTAAATATTACTTATCTATGATTCTCACCAAACTCAAGGTCATTTTTGGCCTGTACGCCCTGCCTCCAATCTTTTCCCACCCACAATAGCTACCATCTAGTCATCCATGAGTAGGATCTTTCTAAAATCCAAGCTTGCCCGTGTCCTTTTTGTGGCTCTGGTGTTTAATCTGTCAGACCTGGTGCTGTATGACTGGTTTGATCTCCTTGGGACTTCCCTGGTGGCTCAGATTAAAGCATCTGCCTACAATGACCCAGATTCAATCCCTCGGTCGGGAAGATCTGGAGAAGGAAATGGCAACTCATTCCAGTGTTCTTGCCTGGAAAATTCCATGGGGTCGCAAAGAGTCAGACACGACTGAGTGACTTCACTTCACTTGATCTCCTTGCAGTACAAGGGACTCTCAAGAGTCTTCTCTAACACACAGTTCAAAAGCATCAATTCTTCGGCGCTCAGCTTTCTTTATCATCCAACTCTCACATCCATACACTACTACTGGGGAAAGCCATAGCTTTCATTTTATGGACTTTTGTTGGCCATGTAATGTCTCTGCTTTTTAATATGCTGTCTAGGTTTGTCATAGCTTTTCTTCCAAGGAGCCAAGTGTGTTTTAATTTCATGGCTGCAGTTACCATCTGCAGTGATTTTGGAGCCCAAAAAATCAAGTCTGTCATTGTTTCCATTGTTTCCCCATCTATCTGTCACGAAGTGATGGGAACAGATGCCATGATTTTCATTTTTTGAATGTTGTGTTTTAAGCCAGCTTTTTCACTCTCCTCTTTCACCTTCATCAAGAGGCTCTTTAGTGCTTCTTCACTTTCTGCCATAAGGGTGGTGTCATCTGCATATCTGAGGTTATTGATATTTCTCCTGGTAGTCAATCTTGATTCCAGATTGTTCTTCATCCAGCCTGGCATTTTGCATGATGTACTCTGCATATAAATTTAATAAGCAGGGTGACGTACTCCTTTCCCAGTTTTGAACCAGTTTGTTATTCCGTGCCTGGTTCTAAGCCTTGCTTCATGACCTGCATACAGGTTTCTCAGGAGACAGGTAAGGTGGGCTGGTATTTGCATCTCTTGAAGAATTTCCCACCGTTTGTTGTTATCCACCCAGTCAAAGGCTTTGGAGTAGTCAGCCAAGCAGAAGTAGTTNCCCCACTCTCTTTTTCCCCCCGCCTTGGCAGGCATTTTTTTTTTTTTTTTTTTTTTTAACCACTAGTGCCACCTGAGAAGCCAGGTGGCTGGTTTATGGATTGTTGCCTTATTTAACAGATTGTTGCCAGGGATCCTTTACTTTTTGGTTTAATGCAGTCATGATACATCTCCCTGAAGTAAGAGCCTGGATCTCCCATACTCTGTCTACTTCAGACTCAGCCAGTGTTGGACCGAGATCATCAGCTTTACTTACTTTACCAGTTTCTTTTCCCTTTGTCCTTAGACAGCATGCTCATCATCAAATATGTATATTATCATTATCAAAATGATACAAAACCTCTGAAAGCCCCAATTGACCTTAAGTCCCTTTTATTTGGTACTGTTGTCCTTGGATCACTCAAGCGCTATAAAACACATTAAATTCTGCTTCACTGTCTCATAGCTATCCAATCACCAAAATCTGTTTAATACCTAAATATTACTTATCTATGATTCTCACCAAACTCAAGGTCATTTTTGGCCTGTACGCCCTGCCTCCAATCTTTTCCCACCCACAATAGCTACCATCTAGTCATCCATGAGTAGGATCTTTCTAAAATCCAAGCTTGCCCGTGTCCTTTTTGTGGCTCTGGTGTTTAATCTGTCAGACCTGGTGCTGTATGACTGGTTTGATCTCCTTGGGACTTCCCTGGTGGCTCAGATTAAAGCATCTGCCTACAATGACCCAGATTCAATCCCTCGGTCGGGAAGATCTGGAGAAGGAAATGGCAACTCATTCCAGTGTTCTTGCCTGGAAAATTCCATGGGGTCGCAAAGAGTCAGACACGACTGAGTGACTTCACTTCACTTGATCTCCTTGCAGTACAAGGGACTCTCAAGAGTCTTCTCTAACACACAGTTCAAAAGCATCAATTCTTCGGCGCTCAGCTTTCTTTATCATCCAACTCTCACATCCATACACTACTACTGGGGAAAGCCATAGCTTTCATTTTATGGACTTTTGTTGGCCATGTAATGTCTCTGCTTTTTAATATGCTGTCTAGGTTTGTCATAGCTTTTCTTCCAAGGAGCCAAGTGTGTTTTAATTTCATGGCTGCAGTTACCATCTGCAGTGATTTTGGAGCCCAAAAAATCAAGTCTGTCATTGTTTCCATTGTTTCCCCATCTATCTGTCACGAAGTGATGGGAACAGATGCCATGATTTTCATTTTTTGAATGTTGTGTTTTAAGCCAGCTTTTTCACTCTCCTCTTTCACCTTCATCAAGAGGCTCTTTAGTGCTTCTTCACTTTCTGCCATAAGGGTGGTGTCATCTGCATATCTGAGGTTATTGATATTTCTCCTGGTAGTCAATCTTGATTCCAGATTGTTCTTCATCCAGCCTGGCATTTTGCATGATGTACTCTGCATATAAATTTAATAAGCAGGGTGACGTACTCCTTTCCCAGTTTTGAACCAGTTTGTTATTCCGTGCCTGGTTCTAAGCCTTGCTTCATGACCTGCATACAGGTTTCTCAGGAGACAGGTAAGGTGGGCTGGTATTTGCATCTCTTGAAGAATTTCCCACCGTTTGTTGTTATCCACCCAGTCAAAGGCTTTGGAGTAGTCAGCCAAGCAGAAGTAGTTGTTTTGCTAATGGAGTAGACGTAGATCTTTCTAATGGATGCACATGAACTGAGATAAAGCAGAGATGCTCCCAGACCCAGTTCCCAGCTATGCCATCTTCCTGCTGAGAAGCTAGGGGTAGCTCTGGGGATGGAGCTGGGGGTGCCATTCCCACTGCTCAGGGCTGGGAGCGCCCTCTGTAGTGACTCCTTGAAAAACAAATGCTGAACAGTATTTCTGAATTTCACTTTTTTTCTTTTCCCCATTAAAAAAAAGCCTTCAAATTTCTTTTGATGTTTTGAAAAGTGGAGATGATACTCCTGTCTGAAATTTTATTATATCTGTGTACCATCTGTTCTATTTATCATATCTGATTTGCACTGACATGTCCTTGCCTTAAAAATCAAATATTTAGCTTCCCTTTAAGTGGAATGACTTTGAAATTACAGATTTTATGTGTTTAATCTTTTAATTAAAGTAACTGCATAGCTGTTGAGTAAACTTGTCTCAGTTCGATTCTCCTGAGTATTTCTCAGACCTGTGGGAACCCAGGTTCAGACACAGTTTGGTCACCCTTCCTCTGGGAATCTGTTCTTTCCTTCCAAGTTTTACTTACAATGTTTGGTATGTTTCATAAAGGAGACTTCTAAACATCGATGAAGGCCAGAGTAAAAGTTAATGTGTTCACTTTTATTTTTGAAGGCTTGAGATCCATGATATAAAAATAAACTGACTTTTTAAAATACTCAGTTTGACATGGCAGGAATAGGTTTGTTTGTTTGTAATCCAGTAACTGCTAGAACTAGCTCAGTTACAATGAAACCTTGAGCCAAGAGCATATATATATATTTTTTAATAACCAAAACTAGTACTTGGGGCTGTGCACATCAAAGCTGGTTCAGTTTTATGGGATTAAATAATGATTGCAGTGTTAAAACTAGCAAGAGCTATGTGAGAATGCCAAACGGGGGAAATTTCTTTTTTAAAGGAACTTGTATCTTTATAATGGTTCTGTTTTATAACAGGGAAAACTGGAGGTAGCTAAAGCTCAAATCTCTGAGTCTTATGAATTCTACACTTTTGGGAAATTATAAGGGAAGAGCAAAGGTGAGCACTTGGGGAAACCTGGGGAGGTATGACAGTATCCCCGAACAATGAGATAAATGTCAGTGTCTGGGATTTAAGTGTGTCCAGTGTGAAATAGAACAGTTTAGACTAGGAGGATGTCCTATAAGTTAGATAATTTAAGAGGCACACACCCTTTTACAGTATTTTAATTGATTGTGTCCGTAGTTTTGCACTGTCCCAGTAACCATTGAAATAACTGTCTGTCCTAGGAAGCACCCACCCCTCTCTACTCTCTCCCTCAATTTGCCCTGAGGCAACAGCAACAGGAGACGTGGCTTTGACTGTGTCCCTTTTCCAAACACATCATCTCTTCTTCCACCACTGACTTTGTTCAGGTTTGTTGGGTTGGCCCCTTCCTTCCATCTCTACCTGTTGACCTCTTATGCATTTCTTTAAAACACAGGCCAGACTCCACCACCTGCAGAGCTTTTCCTTATCTTCCCCCTAAAAATGAATGAATGGTTATCCCTGTGGTGCTTAATTTGAGTTTTGATTAGGCCACTCCTGACAGTGTATATAAGCTTCTACTGAACTGCTGATAATAATGGCCATCTCCTCGTTTTGGGGAAAGGAGAGTTTTTTGCTGATGCTCCCTGTGTCTGTTATTCATGCAGTCACCTGGCTTGTTGGGGTGGAGGGCACGATATTTTTCTGTGTCCTCTCTCATCCTACATGGCCAGGTTGGTTTCCTTGGCATAGCACCTTACCTGTTTGCAATTCTTGGGCACCCTCTCTCCTAAGACTCCATCTCAATGAGAAGGCAAGATCTTTCAGAGACAAGGACATGATTGTGAATGAATGAGAACCTCTACTGTATGCCCTTCTTTGTTTTCCTAGTCTAAGAAATATAAACATCCTTTTAATTTTGATTTCTTTTTGTTGGTAATTCAAATTAAACTAAAAATTTTTTTTGTTGAAGTTATGCATTTATGTACTTTAATCAATGTTATAAAACTTATAAAAAAATCCTGCCCTTTTTGTGTACCCTAGTGGCTCCCTTGATCACTTTTTTAGCTACTACTTTGGGGTGTCAATCCCTATGTTCTTGTTGTAACTGAGAGTTCTTGTCTTCCACGCATGTCTGTTGATGTGGAAGATGAAGATCCAGTTCCTTTATTCTCCATGCTTCTCTTCACCTAGATAATTATGTCTATATTTTTTGATAAATCAATAACCTTTATTCAAATAATTAAAACCATGGCAGTATTGTTTATAACTGAGGCTCATCGCTTATATTAAAAGGGATCATAATTCCCCAGCTGTCTCTATCACCAGGAGAGACTGTGCCCTTTTGCCTAATGCAAGCAAGCTCTGTTCATCCAGGCTGCCCGTTTTCCCACTCAGAATTAGTTATGCTGTGTAAACAAGCTCTATAAATGTTAGCTCTTGTTATCACATTAATATTACAATTTGAGCCAAACCATATTTAGTCCAGTTCTTAACCATATGCATATGAATAAACCTGAAAGTCTTTTTGCCAGCAGCTGCATTTAGAGAAAACACATAAAGTCCAGGTGTATGTTTACGTAATACAACTTTTACTGGATAGATACTTCTCAGTATTATACCTTAACAGGCAGAGAAAATGTGTGTTGTTGATACATCCTCGTTATTCATTGTTTTCTGATATATTTCACTGAAGAGCCCTTCCAGCTTATCCGTTTTAGAATTTTGCTTTTGGCAGATTGCAATTATTGCTATCTTGAAAAAGTCCCATTCACAATGTATAAATACTTCCGGAACTCTGTTTTTCATTCTTTCTAGTTACTTGCCACCAAAAGCCTAAATCAGATTCTGATCCTTTTCCTTTTTTAGTTTCTCCAGAAGCCTTATATTATACTTGATAAGAAAGGCCCTTAATTTTATTCATTAAAAAAATACAGACAATCACTTAAAAGGTAAAAACATCTGAGTCATAAATAGGCAGGCTGGGGATTGTCTTATGAAGTTGATGAGATTGTTGGGAGACCCGTTTCATGTAAAAATAAGCAATTTGCAAAGAGAGCTAACAGCTGAATAATGGGGATGTGAGAGGAGCGCGATGGCTTTCATTAGTTCGTTAAAAAAAATCTTACTTTGAGGATTCATGCTAATTGATAACCCTCATAGTGCGAGAGTGTGACTTATATGCCTACCTAAACTTTTGTCATAGTTCAAAAAAGTGAGGGTCTCTCAATAATGAGCATCCAGGAAAGAGAAAGTCCATGGCAGTTGATTGTTGCTGTGCAGAAATATGTGGGTTGTAAGCAGCACCTTTGTGCTGCCATGTGCCTTTTGCAGACTCATCACAGCCCGTTTTCCTGGAGCCTTTCAGTCCTTCTCTAGGGGATCTTGAACAGTCTGTTACAGTCTGCCCCTGACATGAAACCTTTGGCCATCTTTGGCTAGAGTTTCATCTAGCACAAAGTGAAGGGAGGAAAAAACAAAACAAAACCATAAACACCAGCAAATCTGTCTACTCTGTCATGGAGAAAGAGTCAGGATGAGATTAATCTGTATTTCTTTAGAGTTAATCCCATATTACATAGAGTCAACTTGGGGTACAAAAGTAAGCTCTGTCTCTTATCAGCCTGGGGACGGTGGGCTAGTTATGCCATCTCTCTACATCCCTGTTTCTCCTAGTGTCGCCTACCTCATTCAAGTTGTTTGAAAGTTTAAATGAAATAATGTGTATTTTCTTAATTGCTGTTCTCAGCCAAAGTAAGTAGCCAGTGAATGGTAGGGGCTCTTATTAATATGAGCAAAGCCTAATTATTGCCNCTCCTAGTGTCGCCTACCTCATTCAAGTTGTTTGAACGTTTAAATGAAATAATGTGTATTTTCTTAATTGCTGTTCTCAGCCAAAGTAAGTAGCCAGTGAATGGTAGGGGCTCTTATTAATATGAGCAAAGCCTAATTATTGCCTCATAATTTTCTTGAAGCTGTGTTACCATCGAGTATATGGGAGGTACAAAGTGCTATGCTTTGAAGTTTTAATAAACATTGATTTTTATGGAAGATCCACATTTGAACAGATCTTTGGCTTAGTAACCATCATTATAGGAAAACTCATTTATAACTTGTGTGTGTGTGTTTGTGCATGTCCAACTCTTTGCAGTCCCATGGACCCCACCTGGCTCCTCTGTCCATTAGATTTCCCAGGCAAGAATACAGGAGTGGCTTGCCTTTTCCTTTTCCAGGGGATCTTCCTGACCGAGGGATCAAGCCTACATCTCCTGCGTCTCTTGCTTTGGCAGATGGATTCTTTACCATGAAGCCACCTGGGAAGCCCCTTTTTATAACTCAGCCATACTTAATTCTGAGAGAAATGCTTCCAAACTGTAAACATAATTTCAAAAGGGAATGAGCAATATGCAGGAGCCTGGAAGCTTTTAAAGATGGCACATCTGATGGAGTACTTCAGTGTTTTTACTTCCTTGGACTCCTAGGTGAGGAAGCCTGGCATCCAGCCTCTTTCGTACCCCTCGTTCCATCCCTCCTTTCATTCCATCTCCACAGAGTGTGGATGGAGCATGCTTCCTCTTTCTTGACTGTATCCAACTCCAGAAGTTGTTATGGTTCTACTGTTTATTCCTAATGTAGACAAAGTGTGGTCTAAAAGTACCTCTCCATTGCCAGAAATCACATCAGCCTACTGCCCTGCAGGAAAGACCGAAGCTTATTGTGCAGATAGCATTATTTAGCAATGTCTAGATGAGTTTCTGTTATTAAAGGTCTAGGAGATGAAGTGAAATCATAGTAAAGGCAGGAAACATTTATTTTTCCTTAGGCAAGGAGAGCAAAAGCTTGTACAAACAGGATATTTTGTAAATATTTTTTTAGTTCAGCTGACTGGTGGTTAATTTATTCTGGTGTTTTGTGGGAAATGACAGAGGCTTATTATTTTGTTTTTTTTTAATGGGCCATTGCAGGGAAAAACAATGTTTGAGTTTGCTCAATAATCTCTTGCCACTTACCAAACCAAATATCACTTATCAACTCTTCGTATGAAGTATATGCTATTTGTGTGTAGTTCAGATGTTTATTATCACCCTGTTGGAAGCCTTTTGTTTCAAAAGACAAAACAAAAAAAGCAGCACCGTGATGCAGCTGCTTCTGAAATAAAAGAGATGGTATGGTTTTAAAAAGGAAACGATTATGAGAGATTGTCAACATTTTCAATCTGTGAAGTTTTCTCACAGTCATTTGGGATGGTTTCTAAGTGATCTTGCCTGGCAGGCATCCTGATGTACAATCTTTCTCTGTAGCTGTAAATTTACAACTTCAATTTAATCCTTGTTTTACTGAACGCCAGTTGGCGTGTTTTAGTTAGTCTAAATATTTATAGGATCTTACCTCTGCGTATTTATCTTTTAGGCATTTGTGACATTTCTTAACGTTTGGTCGAGAGGATGTAAGAGGCATTATGTCTGATTAATTGAGAGGGAGATCTCCAGAGTAATTGCCCTCATAAGACTGGCTCAGGGTATCCTGGCTGTGGATCCTTTAGCACATTACTTAACCTCTCTGTGTCTCAGCAGTCTCTTCCTTGGGATGATCCCTGCAAAAGCAGTGGTAATATTTAACTCAGCATAGTCCATGACCATAAAGAGAGCTGAGTACCAAAAAACTGATACTTTCAAACTGTGGTGATGGAGAAGACTCTTGAGAGTCCCTTGGACAGCAAGGAGATCAAACCAGTTAATCCTAAAGGAAATCAACCCTGACTACTCATTGGAACGACTTTTGCTGAAACTGAAGCTCCAATACTTTGGCCACCTGATGTGAAGAACCGACCCATTGGAAAAGACCCTGATGCTGGGATAGATTAAAGGCAGGAGGAGAAGGGGGCGACAGAGGTTGAGATGGTTTGATGGCATCATCAACTCAATGGACATGAGTTTGAGCAAACTCTGGAACATAGTGAAGAACAGGGAAGCCTGGAGTGCTGCAGTCCATGGGATCACAGAGAGTTGGACATGACTGAGTAAGTGAACAAAAGCATTATATGACTGTCAAGCACATAGAAGAGCAGAATGAATGTTGCCTGACATAAGTATTATTCCCCAATGGAGATTAAAAAAAAACTTGAAATGCATTTCTTATCTGTCAAAGGTAATGATTGCTTGGAGAAAACATGATTTTGAAATGGCACTTTAAATATAGTACTTACGGATCTGTATTTTATTATAATTTTCCTCTGGCCTATGTTCAGACTATCTACTAAGTGTCTTTGCACCATTTGGTGTAGATAAGGTTCTCACAAATTTTTGTATTACAGGTTTCTTCTACATATGATGACATTTGAATGGTAATTCATATTTACTGCTTCCTTCCCCACTCTTTTTTTTTTTTTTTAACTCATTTTAGAAATTTTGTTTGAAGACAACGTAAGAATCAGTATGTTTTGGCTTTAAATTCAATTTTTTTCTGGCTTGGAGCTCTGTTTTTTTAATAAATAAAATAGCAAAAGTGCAGACTCAATAAACATATTCTTCCAATGTGTGAGTCATTATGGTGCTGAGATATCTCTAGGCCAACCTTTGTGATTCAGATTCATTCAGAGGCACAGAATCGAGTTCATACACTACTTACTTATGGATAAATTAGAAAGATCTGGAAGCTACCTAGTAAGTAGCTAGCTCAGAGGCATAATCAAATATTCCAGACCCTCACACTTTTTATTTCTAATATAATTTCACTACTTTCTTTGTTGTCTTGCTGCTGACATAAGAAAATTTTAGGATGTTCCAGTATGAGTGCCACATAGAAACCAGGTAAAGAAGATTTCTTAATGTTTTCTTGGAGAAGGAAGGAAACCGAGGTGATTAATGAAGTATAGTCTGGGACTGGAACCTTGGTCAAATTCCAAGGTACCCCTGGAGGCAGGAGAACTGGAGAAGAGAAAAGCCACCCACTCCAGTATTCTGGCCTGGAGAATTCCATGGACTGTGTAGTCCACGGGGTCACAAAGAGCCGGACACGACTGAGTGACTTTCACTTCACCTGGCAGCAGGAGAACTCGCACTGTCTAAGCTACTTTTAGAGTCGCGGTTGAATCACCAGATTTGTGACACACCCCGAGGAATGTGCGGATTTTTTTTTTTTCTCTTTGTACCTGGGTTCACTTTAAATTTAGCATCAAAAGCTGATGAGCTTGGGCCCTTTTAGAATCCTGAGGGCAGCTCTGTGCCTCTGCCTGATGCAGGGTGGGGAAGGTGTGATGGTGCTCTGGAGGTGGGTATTCTTCTCTAGCCTTGGCCTTCGGCACCTGGGAAATGGTGCTGATAATGTTGCCTCCCTGACTGAGTTGCTGTGTGCATTAGGTGAAATAGTGCACATGGAATGCACGCAGTTTGTGGCACCAAGTAGAACTGATAAATGTTAGTGTTATTTCTGTTGATTTCTTCAAGTCAAGGTGATGATGATGGTAATTGTATTCTGTTCCTCCCCCCGTGCCCTTCAGTAGGCATATCTTAGAAACAGGTTTGGCGTTTTGATTCTTGGAGCATCCACCTGTATGCTATAGATGCACTATCACTTAGAGGTTGTACAGATAGTATCTCAGCACTTCGTGTCAGTGGTAAGGTTTGAGGAACTTTGTGGAAAGGTGTGAACAAACGTGGCAGGAAGTGGGGATGGAGATGATACTGTAAGGATATGCTTTTTATGTACAGGCTTACGGGCTCATTTAATTCATCAGTTTTAATGAGTGAATTGTGTGAAAGTTTATCTAAGATCCTTTCCTCCTTAAATTTTTCAGACTTTTGCAGGCAGTTGTAGTATCGTTTTAAAATGTTTATTCAGACTCTGGTTCTGGCAACATGTTCTAAAATGGGGTTTGTCTGTATGGTGTGTTTGTCTGGTTTTGTTTTGAGGGGCGGAGCAGTAGAATCCATTGTCTTCCTACTGAAATCTTAGATGGAACTCTGGTGGTTCCCTTTAAACAGGTGAGAGCGCACCTTTGGATGCAGATTGGGATGCAGCGAGGAGTTGCCCTGCCCACGCAGTCTCTACTGGTTGCCCACGAAGCTGCGTCTGTGATCCCCTGTGGCTAAGACTTGCAGTTTGAAAACTGCGCCATTCTAGTGAATTCTGTGAAACACTTTTGTTCTAGAATAAGTCTACCACACAAGTTGCAGCTGAGGGCTTCATAGATATTTTAGTAATTCAGGACCACTGAATTGACATTTAGAAGCTTAGATGGAGATAAGAGGTAACAAAGGGATGGTTGCTAATTGGATCTGGTCTCTTTGGAAAGTTACAATATCAGGACACACAAAACTGCAGTGAGATAACCAGTTAATTCAAGCCTGGGTTTCCTTCCTTTCCAAACCTGATTGTGTTGGTGTGCGGTCAGTAGGTCCGAGTTTGTGCACTGGACCAAGAGATAGGTGTGTACCTCTTTACCAAAAGCTCCTTGGGCTTTCCTGGGACAATGTGAGGTACTTTCTGGGTCAGATGTCTTTGGGGGCTAGAGTGTTTAAAACTGAAATAGCTTGTCTTAAACCAGGACTGTCTAGTAACTTCACATTTGTGCTATGTTTGAACATGTCCCCTTTTTGTGATAGCTGCAATATCCATATGCACTTCAGGCATTCCGAGATGGGCCTAGACCACAGAGAGGACCATGGAGCCAGGACAGTTATCCACCCTTCAGGACAGTTATCCACCCTTCAGGACAGTTATCCACCCTTCGGGGACATACATGGGCCATGGAGCCCCACGGAGTCAATAGTAACATAGGCCCCAAAATATTTGCCTTTTCTTTGAGTGACAGTGCCTTCATCTTTTACGTTTTTATTTGGCGTGTGCATATGTATGTTTTTCTTAAAGTGAGTTGTTAATTTTTTTTGCTTAAGATAATTTCTCTAATTCTGATAAGTACTATGTATTTATTTATACTATGTATATACTTATTTATTATCATTAATCAAGCTTACAGTTCCCCCCACCCCCACCCACGTAAAAAGCACCTGGTAGTGCTTTAGAATGGAATGGCAAGAAAAACAAAGCTTCACCTGAAGCCTTGAGCTCTGTAGTTGGCATTTGATTACCAGTGCTGTAGGACCGTGGCCGCATAGCTCACTTTGAGAATGATGCTCTCTGTGACATGCTATGAATATATTTTTGAACTGTAATGTATTTTTCATCTCAGCTTTAAGATTGAGGAGAAACTTTTTGATCTGAGATTCCTTGCTCCAGGAAATACTTCAGAAGAGATTTCACTTACCAAAGGCTTAACCATAACAGGTTTGAATAGGGTGATTTCAGAATTTAGTATGCCAACTGGGGCTCTTTTGAAAGCAACTGCTGCTGTCGCTTCAGTCGTGTCCGACTCTGTGTGACCCCATAAACAGCAGCCCACTAGGATCCCCCGTCCCTGGGATTCTCCAGACAAGAACACTGGAATGGGTTGCCATTTCCTTCTCCAATGCATGAAAGTGAAAAGTGAAAGTGAAGTCGCTCAGTTGTGTCCAATTCTTAGCGACCCCATGGGGGTCCTCCATCCATGGGATTTTCCAGGCAAGAGTACTGGAGTGGGTTGCCATCGCCTTCTCCTTTGAGAGCAAAAAAGTGTGTTAATTATAATTAGAGTGGGGCTGCAGGAGTGAACTGGTTCTGTCATGGGCATATGGGACATGTGTTTGCCTCGTGGTAGGCACACTGTTGAGAATCAGAATAAAAATTTCAAAGTCTCCAAATCTTTTGAAAGCCCAGGTCTTACCTAAAACCTTAAAATGAGCCTCAAGACAGACAGGTGCTACTTTGTCTCTCTTTGTAGTGAATGCTGCTCTGATGTAGGGTTGGCATTGATGATTCCATTTATTGACCATCTACTGTGTATAAGTACTCTGTGCTAGTCTTCAGGAGGATTCTTTCATAAACTACTTAAAAGAGCTTGTAGCTTTTCCAAACAGAAGTTTATATAGTCCTGGCTTACAGTTTATCCCCAGTTTATCTTTGTGCTGTGTTTATTCTCTGTTCTAATTCTGATTCCTTCATGATGTCTCTCTGCTAATCCATCCTATTCTCTCCTTTCTGTAATTCCAACATTTTAATTCTAAGTTATTTGGAGCCAAATGCCCCGGCCTCCCCACCTTTTTTGGTTATGTCATAAATGTTTCAGATCTGTAGTCTGAAGTGGGGAGCTCAGGATGTTATCTAGTTTGGGGTTAACTGTCTATGGGGTCGCATAGAGTCAGACACGACTGAAGCAACTTAGCAGCAGCAGCAGCAGCAGTATTCATCTTACTACTGGAGATACAGTGAGTCCTCACTGTATTGATGGGTGTAGCTGATTACTATTAATCATTTAATAGTGACTCTCAAACTTCTTAAAATGTGTTCAAGTTTGAGAATTACTGTAAATCGACAATGTGTAGCGGCTTTAGGTCATGAAGACCTCTCAGAATTTGATGAAAGCCACAAAGCTAGAAAAATGCACATCTATATTTTATATAATAGTAGGGCTTTGGGAAGCCCTTATTCAGTCCTGTGATATAAACTAAGTACTCTAGTCTTCAGAATAAATCCTTTAAGAATTATTAGAGTAGGTCGCACACCAGTGATTGTTCTATTTTGTGGTTTGTCCCTAGCTGTTTTCCCACCCCGCCTCGTGGAGAGTTCATGCCCTGAGATTTTCTCCAGGCGTTAACCTGGGCCCTGTGGTGAATGTCAAGGTGGGTGGTCCTGACTCACTCTCACTCAGCCACAGACTGGATGTGGTGTAGACTTCTGGTGGGCTCCCACCCAGCCAGGAGGCGGGGAGGAAACCTGAATGAATTCGCTTTACTTTAAACAGCTTACTTTAAAAAATTAATTTGCTTTAATTTTTTAGTGAATTGCATTTACTGAAACAAAGTTGTAAACATTTCTAAGGAATGCATGGGCAAATTAGAAATATGGATGAATAATAAAAGGGTTAAAAGATGACAGGGAACTGTATCCTTGGGTAGCCAGTTATTTTTCTGTAAATTGTAAAAATGAAAAGTACAGGAATAGTCACTCAGTGACTTTATGCTTCCTAGTTATGCATGAGTTTAATAAAATAGTGGTAATAACTGTTGAACATTTGTTGAAATTTTATAACATTCCAGATACTGTTGTGTTTAAATACCCTATTTATAGTAACTCATTAAAACCTGATAGCTGATGTATGAGTAAGTGTTGTTATTTTACCCCAATATAGCAAGGACAGTAAAGCTCAGAGTGGTTAAGCATCTCGCTTAAGGTCACACAGCTGGTAAAGATTTGAGTTGAGAATTTGAGACATTTATTCTGTATGTCAAACGTGTACTCTCCTCTGGTCTTGTAGGATAATAAACACTACTATGGATCACTGTTGGGTGGTGGTGATGGAGAGGAGAGGAGACCCCTTTAGGGGAATGTGTTGGGGTTGAGCATTGAGAACCAGGAAGTTTCTGTGTGAATCAGGTTTGTGCAGGGATGGATCAATGACTCAGGAGTGTACCCAGATCCTATGCTTTGTACCCTTTAGTAATTAGGCTGATCATCAGCCTCACCTTGAATTGTCTCTCATTGCTTTGTAAACATGTGGAACTGTTGAAAGAATGTCTGCTGATTGATATCTTTCACCTTATCTTAAAATGGTGGACGTCTGTTTAATTTTAAACTGGGTACCATGACATCCCCTGTGCTGAACATTCACAGACAGCTGGACTTAGAAGGAAATGTACAAATGTAGTGTTCACAGATTACCAATATAATGAGGGCTGACAGAATTCTTATAGGTCACTGAGCCTTTAAATCACATTTATTTGTAAAGTTGCCTTGTACTTGATCTTGAAGGTAACCCCAATTTGGGTCATACTGACTTTCCACAATGTCATGAACTTTGGATGTTTCATCATTAAAATTAATAATAATTTTCCCTAAAATTATTTCCCAGAACACTAACATTTTTTCCTGTAATGTTATTTAAAAGAAAGAATCCAGGAACAAATTTATCTAGTACACTTAGTGAATAAAGACTTGTCTCTGAGAGATGAGTAATGCAGAGGTTAAAAAAATCAGGCTGCAGGGTTGAAATTCCTAGATTCAAATCCTTCACATAGCAGCTCTTTGAGTCAGGCTAAAATACTTAACTCATCATGGCAAATAGAAGGGGAAAAGTGGAAGCTGTGACAGATTTTAGTTTCTTGGGCTCTAAAATCACTGCAGATGATGACTGATGTTAGGAAATTGAGATGCAAAACTAGATATTACAAAGCAAAGACATCACTTTGCTGACATAGGTCCATATAGTCACATCTATGGTTTTGTCATGTACAGATGTGAGAGTTGGACCATAAAAAGACTGAGAGCTGAAGAATTGATGCTTTTGGTTTGTGGTGCTGGAGAAGACTCTTGAGAGTGCCTTGAATTGCAAGGAGATCAAAATAGTCAATCCTAAAGGAAATCCACCCTGAATATTCATTGGAAGGACTGATATTGTAGCTTCAATACTTTGGCCTCCTGATACAAACAGCTGACTCATTGGAAAAGACCCTGATGATGGGAAGATGGGCACAAAGAGGAGGGGGGCAACACAGAGAAAAGACGGTTAGATAACATAACCAACTCAATGGACATGAATATCACTATCCAGAGATAGTGAAGGACAGAACAGCCTGGCGTGCTGCAGTCCATAGGATCCCGAAGAGGAACTCGAGTTAGCCGCTGATCACACACCCACTCACACCCACACACCCACCCACACCTCTACCTCTCTGTATCCCATAGGATTGTTATAAGACTTCAGTGAGATAATACTCATTACTCATGAAGCATCAGTGTGATATTGAGAGAGTGGAAAGCCCTCAATAAATGTGCATGCATCCCTGCATGCTAAGTCGCTTCAGTCGTGTCCAACTCTGTTCTACCGTACGGACAGCAGCCCACCAGGCTCCTCTGTCCACAGGATTCTCTAGGCAAGAATACTGGAGTGGGTTGCCATTTCCTTCTCCGCAGTAAATGCGAGCAGTTGTTAAGTCCTGGAAAACAGATAGGTTGCCATCTCTTACCATTGCTCCCCACCCACCTAGCAGTATGTCTCCATGGCTTTTCCATGTCAGTTT
>SJYV01032377.1:310247-375255 GCA_006410875.1 Neotragus pygmaeus | reverse complement strand
ACAGAGGATATGGGAGTGTGTAAAGTTTCCAAAGTGGCTGCTCTTCCCCTCCTGAGCCAAAGACACAAGAGATGCCCCGGGGCCACTGCTGGCTCTTCCCTAAGTAGCTGATGGAATCCACAGAGCAAGCGGGTACATGCTCCCATGTATTTACAGGCTATAAAAGCTCAAACCTCTCACACGAGCCCCTACCGGGCCTTTCTTCAGTCAGTACAATTTGTCACTTGGGTTCTTTTTTCTAGCTTATATGGCATCTAGCAGAGTCTGCCCTGGGGAAGCAAACACTTCATTTCTCGTTCTCCCTGTGGGCGTGCGTCTTTCTCTAGATTCCAGGCTAGTTTGGAGCCCTGCATCAGCATGTGATTCTCTGATGTGTTTGAGAAAAGTTTTTATTTTTTATACGTATTTTTTTTTTCCTATGTGGACCATTTTTAAAGTCTTTATTGATTTTGTTACAAGATTGCTTCTGTTTTATGTTTTGGTTTTTTGGCCACAAGGCCTATGGGATCTTAGCTCGCTGACCAGGGATTGAACCCACACTCCCTGCATTGAAAGATGAAGTCTTAACCACTGGGCCGCCAGGTTCTAGACTCCCCTGTCAGTTCTTAAAACTCATTTCTCTTTTTAATAGTTGCACATCATCCCGTTGAAGGGAGAGAATCATTAAAGGTTATTTGGATTATTTCATATTTTTCCATCATTATAATACCTTACGCTCTTACTCCCTGCTCCTCCAACATTCTCCTGAAAACTTTGAAGGTCGTGTTTTGAGATTGGTCTCAGTACCACTGCTGTAATTATTTCCATTGTTTTATAAACAGTTGTTCAACGGGGTATCAGGCAGAATTTGTGCTCGTTTAGCGTAAAACTAAATAATTATTGGAATCCTGTCCTATAAATTGAAAAATTGAGGGCAGCAGGAATGAATTCTCTCAGATAAGAAAGAGGAAACTGCCTAAGAGCCTTTATTGAAAACTTCTTATGGCCCGTCTCTCAGAAACTCAGAGTTTCTAAACTCACGAGCTGGCATGTAATTGTAGAAAGTACACAGAAGCCAGCCTGGAGAGGTTTCTTATTTTTATTCGACGAAACGCCTTTTGCTTGAAATTGTTCCTCCTTATCCTGTGGTTTAGTGTGTGTGTGTAAAAACTTCTCTTGGTCATGACCAGTGCTCGGAAGGCTCCACTCCTTTCTTCCTATTTCACACCTTCTCCCTCCAACCCCCACCGTCTCTTCTGTGGCCAGCTGCAAGAGCCCACATCCCATCAGGGCACGCCTTTGGTGGCACCCACTGGGAGAGATTCTGATTGAGATTTGCTTGTGGGCTGCAAGGCCCTCTCTGACCTGGCAGGTCTTTGCCTAGGTCACTTAGCTGAGTTTCCTGTGCTCTCAGACTCACTCCTTCTGTTGCAGCTGCATCCGCCTTCTTGCTGCCTCTGCTCCTCCTCGTCCTCCCGCTTCAACATGTCAATCCCACCTTGAGACCTTTGCAGACGCTCTTCCTCTCCGTGTCTTCCTCACTTTGTTCAGGTCTCCTGCTCTGGTTCCTCCATCTTCACTGTGACCATGCCTGGTCACTTCATCCAAGGGGCACGCCCCATTAGGTCCTGTCCTGCCGCAGCCCATTCTATTTGTTGGTTCCTTCCCCAGGACGAAGAGCTCCTGAAGTCAAGCACTTTGTCACATTAACGGCTCTGTTGCCAGCAGCTGGCACAATGGAAGTACTCGATAAACTCTGGTTGAACTAATGAAGAAATCAAGGGAGCAGAGATGCTTATAGAATTTCATGTATGATGTTGTATGTTGAGGCTTTAGTCTGAATATCGATGACAGCAACAAAGAGCAGAGCACGTGACCTTTCAGAGAGTTCAGAAAAACTGTCTTTCAGTTTATTTTTCAGAGCATAGGCTTGTAATGGTTTCTGAGAAGTTTTCGTAAAGCAGAAATACCGTGGCTTGATTTCTCACCTTTGATAACTGTCCTTGGCTTTTTGATTTTACTCTTGTTTATATCTTGTGTCATGAAAGTGGCTTTGGCTCTTTATTCTCATTTTCTCAAATGCCCACTTGCAGAGTGCTTCCCCTCCTGCCCTTCCTCTCCTCTCGCATTAGTGATGACAGTCTTACAGTATATTCAGGCTGCCTTTTCTCTGGGGGTGTAGGAAGTATGTGGCTGGCTCATCCAAGATCATTCCTGTCTCTAAAGAGAGGTCTGAGCAGTGGTTTCAAGCTTTTTTTTTTGTTTCTGGGCTGGCGTCCAGGGCATTTCAGGGGATCTGGAGTTCTTGCTTCAACCTCATTAAGAGCCCTTCCGATTCCATCTGCCTAGTGTATGAATGTTCCCTATAAGACTTTGTTTGAGTAAGATGCGCCTCATGAATAAAACAGTATCAGAACACTTCTGATGTTGAGACGACTCTTCCCTTTTCAGGGAATAATGAGAGGACTTGGAACAGGGAGGGTCTTGTCTCCCTGAGAGTTGAAGGTGGCAGACTAAGGCAAGGGTGGCCTTTTCTCGATGATTCTGCCTAGTTCTGATCCAAGGAGACGTTTGATTGATGTCTGTGCCTTAAACTTAATTACAGGGGTTCGTGAGCCACTGGCCTAGGCTTTGCTGGGCGGTGTCCACCGGTGCCCTTGCCTTTGCTGCCACTTTGCTTTGTCTTTTCTCAGTTCCTCCTTTCTCCTGAGTACTTCTGTTTGTGGCGCAACACTGCCAGCATTGCTATGGAAGTTCTATGCTACTGGTTGCTCCTGGCACTGTGCATTTGGGGAAGGCTTATCTGATTTCTGTTAAATCTTTTGATTTTCCTGCATGCCCTCAATTTCCAAGTCTTTTAAAATCCTCCATCACAATGAGAACGTGAACTCATCAAAGTAAAAAGGTAAACAAAAATTGTATTTGAGCTTATCATTGAATATATCTGGAAATTCCAAACAGAAGAAGTTTCTGGGCTCATTTCATAGTACCCACCCAAATGGAAAGCAGTTAGTTGTTGAGTGAATGAACTTAGCATCCAGCTCAAGTTGCCTAGACTCTGGGATACAACTATCTTTGCACAAAAGCACTTGTATAAATAGTTCAGTCCCTTATTTGTGGCGGTGTGTGTGTGTGTGTGTGTGTGTGCATTTTTGACTACCATATTTATCTCAACTCTATGAGATGGGGGTGCTGCATGTGATTTTCCTCGAATATTCTTTTGTATTCTAGCTCTTTGAGATAAATGAAGGAGCGAATAAGTAAGTGACATGAACAAATCGGTGGAAAGGAACTCCAGCCATAGGAGGAAAGCTTTAAGACTTGGTGGGCTGGCACAGGGGAAAACAAAGTATGTAAACAGGAGCAGCTGGGTGTCCGGTAAGGAGAAGGGTGTGAATCAGAACAAAAAGTTGCCATAGATGTGACATTTGTGAGGAAGAAGTGACCTCTCAGCCAGAAAGTGGCATTCTCATGGCCAGTTGGCCATGCCTTGTAGCTTGTGGGATCTGAGTTTCCAGACTAGAGATCAAACCCAGACAGTGAGAGCACAGAGTCCTAACCACTGGACCGCCAGGGAGTTCCCTAAGGTTCTGTCATTTTTATAAACTCCTTCCTCACTGAATCAACCTAGCCTCTCGTGGGATCCCTTCAGTGTGATTTAATAGGGATTTTGGGGAAAGCTGGGCTTCCCTGGTAGCTTGGTTGGTAAAGAATCTGCCTGCAGTGCAGGAGACCCTAGTTTGATTTCTGGTTCCGGAAGATCCGCTGGAGAAGGGAACGGCTACCCACTCCAGTATTATGGCTTGGAGAATTCCATAGACTGTGTAGTCCATGGGGTTGAAAAGAATCGGACATGACTGAGCGACTTTCACTTTCACTGTTCACAGTCTAGAATGAGCTGCCCACATCATTTAATTAGAACAGTTCTCCTGTACTTCACAGCATTGATAGAACTCACCGTCAGCCAGAGAAGGGGACGACCGAGGATGAGATGGCTGGATGGCATCACAGACTCGATGGACATGAGTCTGAGTGAACTCCGAGAGATGGTGATGGACAGGGAGGCCTGGCGTGCCACAATTCATGGGATCTCAAAGAGTCGGACGCGACTGAACTGAACTGAACTGTTGATTATTTCCAAGAGCTGTTAGCTTGTGAAGCTGAACAATCATTAAAAATAGAAAACTTGCAAGCTACAAATGAATGCCTAAGTTTTTGTTTAGATGTAGTTTTCCTATGGCATTTCCTCAGTTGTAGTGTGGAAACTTAAGCTAAAGCAGAGTAATAAGAAATGAGCCTTGCTAAACAAAGAGTGTATTTTGGTTCAAAACTATTAAATAGGAAGCTATTAAGATTCCCAGGTGGCGCTAATGGTAAAGAATCTGCCTACCAATGAAGGAGACACGAGAGACATGGGTTCAGTCCCTGAGTTGGGAAGATCCCCTGGAGGAGGAAAATGGCAACCTAGATAAACTGCATTACTAAGTCCTTATGAAATGCTCTGTGATCCTAGTTACTTTATTAATTTCCCCAAACTCCAATTAAATGGGAAAGAATATTTTTGCTATTCTCAGTTCTTCATTTTCTTAATAAAATTTCAAATAGACTTTATGTGAATAGCAGGAACAGTTTATTTTTTGAGTTGACAGGTTTTCCAGGTAAAATATTAGTAAAACATTTTTAAAAGTCATCTAAATCCTACAAAACAATGAGACTGTTTTAGGCTATAGAAAATATGTCCCCTGAGAGTAATAAATTTTTTTTTTTTTTAACATATATTACTCACTGTGGAGTCAGTTTTCAATAGAACTGCTGTGAATCATTGAGTGTTTTTCTGGAGCCTAACTCATTAAAGAGAATTCAGTCTACACGAATGACATGGTAATTCTTGTAATGTGTGTACCAAGAAGAGAAAATGTTGTAGCACAGTATTGTCCTTTTTCTTCTTCCTGTGCCGGGTTATACGATTAACTTGTGTAGAAATACAAACTGTGGATGATCCCTGTCCTAGTCCAAAGCTTATCATAAGGCAGGGCCATAGCAACAGTTCTGAACAGATGTTTCCAGTTTGCTCCTTTGGGCTACAATCATGACTTTATTCCTGTCAGTAGGTTTTCCATCCACAGTGTCCCTGAGGTTGAGCAAATGCCCCTCCAACAGGCTTTCAAAGTACATATCTCTTAACCTGTGGGGCATTTATAAGTGAATCAGCAGTGTTTATAGAGCACTTGTTCTCTGCAAAGATCTATTACCAGGAGAAGGGGAGAAGGTGAAGAAGCAGTTCAGGATGGATCATACACCTCAATATAAAACTGAAGCCATAAAGCTTCCAGAGGGAAACAGAGTATGTTCCCAATGTTGGCTAGGTGAGGATTTCTTAGGATATAAAAAGCACTAAACCATAAAATTTAAAAATTAATAAATGAGACTTTATAAAAATTTAAATCTTTCATTTTTCCTTAGACAGCACTAAGAAAATGAAAGGCGAGCCATAAGATTGAGAGGGATTATTCACAATTTATATCTCTGTTAAAGGACTCAGGCTACTTAAAGAACTCATAACTTTAAAGACAAAGAACTGTATAAAAAAAAAACAAAAAAACAACAAACCCCAAACAACTGAAATGAACAAATCACAAAGATGTTCGACCCAGGAACACATAAAAAGATGCTCAGCATCATTGGTCAATGGGGAAATGCAAATTAAAATGATGAGATCCTACTTTATCCTATTAGAATGGCAGAAAAATAAAATAAGTACAGAAAAGCTGAGAACACTAGCTATTGACAAGAAAATGGAACAGTAAATAGTTCATACATTTTTGGAGTGTAAACTAGAAAATCTACTTGGGAAAACAGTTTGGTAACTTCTTATCAAGTTAAACATATAACTACTTATGAGCTAGTAATTTAACTCCTAGGTGTTCACCTAAGAGAAATGAAAGCATATATCCACAAAAAAGACTTACTGGAGTGTGCATAGGAGCTTTATTCATAATAATAAAAAACTGAGACTGACCCAAATGTTCATCAGATTAAAATGAGTAAACAAATAATGATATACATAGGGACTATCACTTAGTTATGAAAAAAAAATGATACATGCCAACAATATGAATATATCTCAAAACAGTATGTTGAGCCAAAGAAGTCAGAAAGGAGTATGAACTATGTGACTCTATTTAAATGCAGTTCTACAGCAGATAAAATTAAGCTCTAGGGACAGAAATCGGGAACTTGGACACCTGTGACTGGAAAGGAGCACCGGGAACTTTTGTGATGGAAAAGACTGTATTGTGGTAATTGGGGTGGTGTTTACCTGGTGTCAAGCTCATTGAATTTACATTTAAAATGTTTTCCATTTTATTGTAGTAGTTTATACCTGAGCCTACATTCTGGGGGGAAGAAATCAAAGCTGTAAAACTTGTCCCTGGAGCAGTAAGGATATTGAGCAGACAGGATGCAGTTGTAAACTACATGTAAATTAGACACAGAATGTTAGAGCAATAGCAGAGATACACAAAGGAGGCATCATGTGACTGCAGAGGAAAAAGCAAATCAGATGGGAAAGGTTCTCTGGGTCATAGGTGGTTTGTGTTATGTTTGAAGACAGAAATTAAGATATGTTAGAGATTTGGATTGATGGGAAAATATTCCAAACAAGATTATGGTCTCAGGACAAAGGATCAAGATAAAAATAAAAGACATGTTTTGAGGTCAATCAGCATATTAATTGAATCTGTTCACCGACGACTGTTTTTCATTTCCCAGCCCTCTGTTGGTGGATCACTTTCCTCTTTCAAGAAAGTGAAAGTCTCTTCAGTCATTTCCCGCTCTTTGCAACCTCAGTGGACTGTAGCTTGCCAGGCTCCTCTGTCCATTGAATTCTCCAGCCTAGAATACTGGAATGGGTAGCCATTCCCTTCTCCAGGGGATCTTCCCAACCCAGAGATCGAACCCAGGTCTCCCGCACTGCAGGGTGATTCTTAACATCTGAGCCACCAAGGAAATCCTCTTTCAAGACTCGGCCTAATTCTGTTCCTTCCATCTGTTCATCGCTCCAGCACACCGTGTTCTTTACTGTGTCTGAGCTCCTGGTTTAACTCCACAGCATGTCACTTAACTTTTCACAGGTTATATTCTTCACATTGAGTGTGTGTTTTCTGGGGGAAAGTGGCTTTTCCTTTACTGCCCTAAGTGAAAGGTGAGTCCACAATCAACTGTTATGGGTTTTGAATTCAGGTTTGATAGATGTTCAGGAGAGGACATCTATTGAAATGTACAACAGATTTATACTTTAAGAGTGCCATTAACACTATATTATATGTAGTGTTATGTGTACATATGCTGCATTATATGTACACATGTAAGAGTGTTAATGGCTTAATTTTTTTACTGTCAACTATGTACCAGGCATTATGATAACTATTACAATACTTTTTCTTAGGCATTTTTATTCTATTTATACAGAGGAGTAAAGTTAGGAGACACAGGTTAAATAACAAGCTGGAATTTGAATATATTTATTTGGCTTCCACTATTCTTGTAGTCATCAAACCACTGTATTTGTGTTACTGACAAATTTATATTAGTGATGGCAGGAGTAAATATCACTTGTACTCTCATGTCATGCCAGTCACTCTTGGGTACTTTATACATATTAATTGATTTGACTTCCGCAAGCAGTGAGGGCAATGATTCGTCTAGTCATTAAGTAACTCTATCAGGGTCATATCAGAGTAAGCAGTATGTAGTCAAGATTTGAACTAGTCTGATTCCAGAATACACGGGCTTTGCTCTTTATTGTTATGCTCTGCTGCTTTTGTTTGTGAATGTAAGGACTGGCAGTCTCTCTTAGTGAGAGTAAGGCATGCACTTTTCCTTGAGTGGGGTAGGAATAGGAATGGATTTAGATAAAAACTACTGAGGCAGAATGTTGTTTCCATGACATAGTTAGTTTCTTAGATTAAGGTTCTCCTTATTGCCATTCATCCATAAAATGTTTGTGGAGAAACTTTACTGTGTCTTTTCCTTATTAGGTTAAGACAGATTCCATTCTATTGAGGGCCTGAGTCTAGGTCTGGGTTTTTTTTTTTTAACTCTTGTGGCTTCTTAAGTATTTAAAAATTCTTATACTACTTGAACTAAACCAAGAAACTGGTCATAACTGGCAATATGCTACAGTTATTTATGAAGGAAAATTAATTACAGAACTCTCATCAACAAAAGCATATTCAAGAAAAAAAATCTTGCCACAACACCAAAAAATAAGGCAATAAAGATATAGTATATATTTTAAGTTAAAATAATGTATTTAAAGGAAATATTTATCCTTTTCTAAAAGTGATTAAGAGGTTTTCCAAGTGGGCTAGTGGTAAATAATTCTCCTGCCAAGCATGAGTAGGGGATTTGATCCCTGCGTCGGGAAGATCCCCTGGAGAAGGGAACGGCAACCCACTCCGATATTCTCCATGGAAAATCCCGTGGACAGCTTGGTGGGCTGCAGTCCACAGGGACTCAAAAAGCAGACATGACTTAGTGACTAAACAACAACAACAAACATGACTCCTACTTAGTCTAATTTTCTGGTTAACCAGCCACTTGCTTCAGGGACTCCGGCAACAAGGACTACTTGGATTCAAACTGTTTATAAGACTTAGTGATAACAGAGGCAGCAAATCTTACACTTTAGGTTTTCTTTTCTCTTAGAACATATCCTTTCCCTTCCTTTTTTCACTTCTATAAAGATTTGCAGATGTTTATAGCAGGGAAAGAAGTAATGAGATCCTTTGTGCAGAAACGTAATTGGCAGTTTCAGGGGCCAGGAAAGAAAGAATATGAGACACTACGGGGTAGCTTCTAGGATAGTTTAAAAAAATCAGTATTGTTCTCCATATTCCATTTTGTCACAGTGCATGCAGGGCTATCAGCTCCTGCTAGAGTTAGGTGTGGGATGTGAATCAAGTCAGTAAATACTGATTGGCTTCTGAAGAGGTCAGGGTCCCCTCCAAATCTCTACTCAGAAAATAAAAGTGTAACCTGCTTGTGTGCTCAGTTAGTTGCTCAGGTGTGTCAGACTCTCTGTGACCCTTTGGACTGTGGCCTGCCAGGCTCCTCTGTCCATGGGGTTTTTCAGGCAAGAACACTGAAGTTGATTGCCATTTCCCCTCCAAAATGTAACCTAATAAGTTAAAATATGCCCAAAGGTTGTCGTCATACTGAGTAAGTATCATTTCCCAGAGGAGAAAGATTGACGTTGCAAAGGTCTGTGTTTGTATCTATTAGAATATAAGCCCCATGAGGTGAGGGCCTCTTAGAGAGTATCTCTAGTATATAGAATCTTGGCTGCCACATAGTAAGGAATTAGTATTTGTTGAATGATCATGACTGAAATAGCTCTAGGATGAGAGGAATTTATCCTCTGTAGCAGGATGGAAATATTCCTTAGATGAAGCTTCCTGGGAGCTCACTTAACAACCTTTTTTGACCTTAGGGCTGATCTGAGAAGATCCTCCCTTGATAAAAGAAGGATTAACACACTTCAGGTCAGCGTGGAGTAAGTCAGTCATGTGATAAAAATATGAATGTGATCCTAGAAGATTGAAAATCAGATTCTTTTTCCTTATGATCACACCAAAGTGTATGATCTCCTATGGGCCAAGTGTGAGATGCCAAATAGCTGATCTTCCTGTTTTCCTTTGAGAGCTTAGCTTCCACAGCAGATGTTACATAACTGAATAGAAGCCAGTGACCCCCTTTTTGACTTTTATCTGAAAGATAAAGGGTCAGGATAGGGTATCCAAGGCCTTTGATGCTTTTAAGAAACAGCAGATGGAAGACTTCAGTGAAGAATAAAAAGCCAACAATTTAATTTAGGCTGAGTGAAGACAAAGATTTCAAAGGAATGGAAAATGGATAAGATCTAAAAGCATATGATCAGTATTTCACTTTGTCTTTAAAAGAACAGGTGGAATGAGAAGCTTCATGGTGAACTTGGTTTTTCTGTGAATTAATATTGCCAGGTTACTACTGCAAAAATAAGAGTAGCAGATTACCTACTAGCTTTTCACTTTTCTCTGTACTAGTCGGGAAAGGAAAACTCCCTATGTCGGAACCAGAAGATTTAGTAGAAAGGATTTTGAAGACCTGATAAAAGAGACTTGATACCACTTGCTGGGAATTTAAGCCAGATTTTATATTGTTGGTGGATACCTTTTTGGTGACGATAGGATACCTCTTCCAAAATAGCCATGCTCCCTAGACTTTCATGAAGCATCTTTCAGTGTTCAGGGTGGCTGTTGGTTTAGTACCAGGGCATAGCAGCAGTTGTGAAGCGAATTTGAAATCCCTAGTGGTAAACAGAGTCCAATCAATGAAGCCCCTCTATGGCATCCAATCTGAAGTGCAAGGATGACCATATAATTTATTGTCCAAACCAGCACACTTCTGAGGTGGAAAGGGGACACTATTTACAGTTATGTCAGAAAGTGAAAACTGGGGCTGCCCCCGGATTCAGTGACACTACCAATGGAACTAGAAATGGAACTTGCAATAAAATCACCTGGAAGGCTATTAAAAGGCGGATTGCTGGACTCTACTCCCAAAGTTTTATATTCAGTAGCTTTGGGATCAAAATTGTGCCTGTCTGACAAGTTAATTAGTGGTAGTATTACAGCTCATCTGGGGACTGCAGGTTCAGAACTACTGTTCTCCCTAAACAGGCTTGGCACTCTTGTGCTGATGATATAATTTTTAGTTGAAAGAAACTCTCCTTAGTATTAAATCCTTCTCAACCTTCTACACGTGAGAATATCCATGAAGAAGATGACCAAAAATAAACCAAACAAACTTGTGTTGGCTTTGCTTTGACCTGTGTCTCTGTGGACTGGTCTATTCTTGATTTCCAGAGACAACTCTCCTGCAACCAACCCAACTCTCAAAGAAATGTTGAAACCAAATGAAATAAATGTGATGTTGGTTTCTTACCATAGGGATTTCAGCTTAGGGAAGCCTCAGCACCTAAATTCATTCCAGAGACATTTTATGGATTGAACATCCTCACGAGCAACAGTATTCCTGTACTCTTTCCTTTTGCATCTGTGAAAGCAAGAATGGGGCAACGGCAGCTCTACTGGAGCCATCCGAGAAAACTCAGTCAGGGTTCCTGTTCTTGGTGCATCTGCTCAAAGTGGCACAGTCTGACCCAGAAATACTGCTTCAACATGAGACAGCAGTGTTGACCATCAGTACTCGAAAGTATTGCTTTTGTCGTGTTGGACTAAGTGAACTTCCTAGAATTGCATCATCCAGGACTCCTACCTTACCGCAGAAACAAAGCTAGCTCTTTGAACGTTGGAAGAAAGAAAAAAATATGCACAAAACCCACAGTATTTTTCAATTCAGCAGTTGACTTTCAGAAGCATCTTAGAGCTAATGGGAAATATTTTGACTCTGTTTCTTTCTCTTCCTTTTTAAATCAAGAATAATGGGAGGATAATATGGTGGCTTTTTTTTTTTTTTGGGCTTCCCTGATGGCTCAGTTGGTAAAGAATCCTCCTGCAATGCAGGAGACCCGGGTTTGATTCCTGGGTCAGGAAGATCCGCTAGAGAAGGGATAGGCTACCCACTCCAATATTCTGGCCTGGAGAATTCCATGGACNTTTTTTTTTTTTAGGGCTTCCCTGATGGCTCAGTTGGTAAAGAATCCTCCTGCAATGCAGGAGACCTGGGTTTGATTCCTGGGTCAGGAAGATCCGCTAGAGAAGGCTACCGACTCCAATATTCTGGCCTGGAGAATTCCATGGACTGTATAGTCCACGGGGTTGCAAAGAGTCAGACATGACTGAGTGACTTTCACTTTGCTTTTTAAGCATTTATTCAGCATTTTGCCCTCTCGCCTGCTGACCTGGACTGAATGAGAAACATGGATAGGTTTATTAGTAAGGCAGATGTGAATGTGAGAGTCAGTGCAGATCAGTGGTTCTTAAAGTGTGGACCCCAGGTCAGCCGCATTACTGTCACCCAGGACTTTGTTAAAATGCAGGTTCTTAAACCCCACTCCCAACTTACTGAAATGGAAACTTTGGGGTGTGGGGCCCAGGAGCATGTGTTTCCACAAGCCCTCCGGGTAATTCTAATGTGTAACAATGTTTGACAGGCACTGTTGTAAGGAATTTTTTGGAGGGGAGGATGCCTGCCGCATGCAGGAACTTAGTTCCCTGACTAGGGATTGAACTCGTGCTCCCTGTAGTGGGAGCTAGGAGTTTTAACCACTAGACTGCAGGGAAGTTTATGTAAATGGTTTTATGTCATATCTATCTGATTTGGTCTACAAAGGTACTGAAATGTCTAAATTATACTTTCCAATGGTCTGATATATAATTGCGTACAATCTGCTTTGATTAAATGTCTTTATAAGAATATTGAAAGCAATGATGTTAACTAACATTTTCTGAAGACTTTCTACATCACTATGTTGAAAACTTTGCAAGTAATATCTGATTTTAATTCTGTGTTAATGCCATCACTGTTGTACAGATAGGGGAATGAATCTCAGGAGCATGGTGGACTGGCCTTTAGAGGGTAATTTCTTAGTATTTTGCTGCCTGGTGTACCCTTAGCTGGTTTAATGTGCGTCTCCACTCCACGTTCACCGTCCCCTCCCCCCCAACNACACCGAGCGGGAGGTGGGGGCATGGTTTTTTGCTGTGCTCGCAGGTCCTTGCTGGTCCGTGAGCTCACACAGCTGCTTGCAGCCTGAGCTAGGCCTGACAGTGGACCATGCGGGGTGGAGGCCTAGCTTATGTCCCGTGTGCGAGGGCAGACTTGCAGGACTGGGTGCAGGGCTGCTGTGACGGGAAGGAAAGAGGAGCCATTGGATGACTCTGAATTTCCATTCAGGTGCCTGGGTGATGGTGATGGTGTTAATCAAATCCAAGGGTACAGAGCCTCCTTGGATACGATAGAGCAAGTGATGCTGTCCTCATTTTTATGGTTCCACACTACCATACAAAGTGAGGTATGCATGTATAGATAGATTATATCATCACTGTACTAAAAATACGTTGAACTTCCCTAGTGGCTCAGATGGTAAAGAGTCTGCCTGCAGTGTAGGACAGAGACCTGGGTTTGATCCCTGGGTCGGGGAGATCGCCTGGAGGAGGGAATGGTAGCTCACGCCAGTATTCCTGCCTGGAGAATCCCTTGGACAAAGAAACCTGGCGGGCTACGGTCCACAGGGGTCGCAACAGCTGGACGTAACTGGTGACTCACCCTACTCCTTGTGCTCATTTGTGCCCAGACTCTCAGTCGTGTCCGACTCTTTGTGACCCTGTGTACCATAGCCTGCCAGGCTCCTCTGTCCATGGGATTCTCCAGGCAAGAATACTGGAGTGGGTTGCCATGCTCTTCTCCAGGGGATCTTCCTGACCCAGGGATCGAACCCATGCCTCTTATTTCTCCTGCATTTGCAGGCAGGTTCTTTACCACTGGTGCCATCTGGGAAGCCCTAATGCTGCTGCTACTAAAAATACGTTGAAGCACATCTCACAGAAAGAGTGCACTGAGTTCAGTGGAGTTGAGTTCTGATCTAGGTGATTCCAAATTTTTATCACATAATTGTTTGGCCCAGTATTCATCTCCTTACACATTCATTTTTTCCATTGTGTTTAATGTTGGCATTTCTCTAGCTGCATAAAATAGCACATAAAAATCTAAAGATACAGTTGATATGGCATTTTGAAAAAAACACAGAATTTATTTTTGGTGATTGACAGATGGCTTCACTGTTACTGAAGGTATTTTGTGGGCTAGTAGTAACAATCTTTGGCACCCCTCTCCAGTACTCTTGCCTGGAAAATCCCATGGATGGAGCTATTTTTATTTCATTAGAAAATAACTGTGTAGTGTTAAAAGTTCTAAAAGGAGTATGTGAGGGCCTAGGTCAGAATGGAAAACTCGAGGCTGACTGAAGCGTCGTGCACTTAGCAGCAGCAGCAGCAGTAACAATCTTAAGAATGGGAAGTGATTTTTAAGGTGTATGTTTGTGTGTGTTTAGTTGCTTCAGTTGTGTCCAGCTCTTTGCGACCCCATGGACTGTGGCCCTCCAGGCTCCTCTGTCCATGGGATTCTCCAGGTGAGAACTCTGGAGTGGGTTGCCAGTTCCTTCTTTAGGGGATCTTCCTGACCCGGAGATTAAACCTGAGTCTCTTATGTCTTCTCCATTGGCAGGCGGGTTCTTTACCACTAGCACGACCTGGAAGCTATCATAGGTTAGGGAGCTGAGTTATCTTTGGTGTACTAAATCTCTTAGCCCTAGTTATAAGTACTGTGTGTTTGTATCTGTGTCCAGGTATATTAGAATATACCAGGTATATTTTCTAATATACCAGGTGTTTATATCTGTGTCTAGAGTGTTGTTGGAAAGTCTTGCTTGTAACATTTAAACTTAGAAGCTTTGGCCAATCTGGTCGACTATGCTAGATTCTTGTTCATAAGATAGGATGATCTAATCTGATGTGTGGCTTGTTTCTGAGAGCTGTTGCAATCAACAGATTTCTCTGGCATTTTTCAAAGAGAAGCTGGACACTTTATTAAGAATACTTGGCTAGGATCTGATTTAATTCCATATCTTGAGTTTCCAAATGACAGAAGAAAAGGCTAGGTGATCTAATAGCCATATTACACCATTTTCTTAAATCATTTTAGATGATTTTTTAAAATCTCATTATTGTAACTTATAAGAAAAATTTAAGAATATTCAAAATAAAAGTTGCCATTTGAATCCCATACATTTCTTGATAAGTTAAACATTTTAACACTGACAGTCTTAGTCTAATTCTAATAAATGATTTTTGAAACAGTAAATTACATTTAAATAAATTTTTTTTTGTATGTAAAAAGCACAGTCAATGTTTGTTCCGGTTTCCCTATAAAATCTATGTATATTTCAGCCTTTTTATTTTATTTTTTTTAAGACACATCTGTAACTTACCTGGAGAAGGAAATGGCCAACCACTGCTGTATTCTTACCTGGGAAATCCCGTGGACAGAGGAGCCTGACGGGCTACAGTCCATGGGGTCGCAAAAGAGTTGGACAAGACTTGGCAATTATACAACAACACGATTTCTTATAGGTCTTATTTTTTGTCAAACATTTCCGTCTTATATTTATCTAAGCAAGCAGCTTCAGGACTGTTGTGGCCTCCCCCGCCCCGGCCTCCCCCCACACACACCCACTCCCTCCCTCCCTCCCTCCACCCACTCACTGCTTTTGTTAGCAATAAAGGTGGCTGACTGAAGGAAGCCTAAGGGAAGGCCTAGGCCATGGTAATGTGTAGTCACAAGCAGTAAACAGGACTGGAGTCGTTTTCAGTTGTTTCATAAAGTTTGCCACTAGATGGTGATAGAGGGCTCGGGGTGGGGCGCAGAGCGTAGCTAATTCAGCATCTACCAGATGTTTATGTTTAAATTTGAAAATGTTTGATCTTAATGCTTTCATAATTCACTTAGACATATACAAAGATTATTGTAAATATCGTCTTAGCCATAATGTTTTTTTTTAAACATAGCATGTGCCTGGTATTTATTGATTTGATAAGCTGTTTTCTTGTGGTGTTCTGTGTGAGAGAGAATCTCTATTTACGAGATTTAAGTGATCCTCAAGCTTTATTTTGCCCTTGTTTTTTTTACTTTATTTTTTTCTTTTATATCACATTTCTCCACAGTGATCATAAAATTTATGTTTGAGATTGTACTGTGTATTCACAATTTTGGCTTAGGTATTTGGTGTGAGCTTATGCATTTTCCAAATTATCATTCCTTTGAACCTTTAATTGAGAAACAAAATACTGATATACTATTTGGGAATGAGAATAAAATGATATGAATGGTATAATGAATATAACAGAGTTAGTAATATGCACACCAAAAGATTTTCTGCAAGGTAAGTTTCTCTGCATGTAATTTTTATGAATAATAGAAAAATTTCTTTTTATAATTATCTGAATATATTTCTCATTTGCATAAAATAAAAATAGCTATGTTAAAATTGCTGCTTTAAGTGGGTCCTAAAATACTGAATATAATCCAAAAGTTCCATGTAAGAAATTTTAGATTTTAAATATAAAATTATTTCCAAATTTTCAGTTAATTAAAAACCAATCAAATAGAATTTTTGCTTTCTTCAATGTTAGTGCAGCAGTTTATATTAACTTATGACACCAACACAGTATTTTAAGTTATTCCTGTGGATATTATGTTAGTCATGTGACTGATTCATTCTTGATTGTGACACCGTGTATTTGTGTAAAATACAAGCAGTATGATTTTGATGCTATTGTAATATGGCTTTAAGAATGGAGATACTTTCAAATTTTTTCCCTAAGTCAGTGTTTTAAGCGGTCCCATTGATTTAATAATGTAATTTCAGAGAATAAAACCACTATATTAAATGTACCCATTAACTCTACAACAGTACAATTTTAGAAACATTAAAATGGAATTGATATTTTAAGGACCTCTTAGAATTGAGGCCTGAATTTTAGAGATTTAAATGCACTGTGGGGTTAGCTCTGCTAAGTTTCAGAATACCAAATGGAATCATTTGATGAAGATGATAGGTTCTTAGTTTTTAGGCATGTTCTAAGGTGAACATGCTTTTAACACACACACTCACTCACTCACTCCACTCCACTCACTCACTCACTCTGTGTGAGCTGTGATGTAGAGACAAGTAGAGGAAGGAGAGTCTAGGACACGCTGTACTGAGGGTTTTCCCAGCTGCAGCATTGCTCCTCCTTTTTATATAGGGAAGCTGTAACTCAGCCTGGGTGTTATGAGAAGAATGGAGAAGGAATTAGCCTTTCAAACTGTCTTCTTAAATACCTAGTTTAAAGTATGGCTATCTTAACCTAGCTAGTGAACAAAACGAGCAGCAGGTGGTGGTAGCTAGGCACATGTCCAAGAGAGATGTGTATTAATTCATGTACTGTCGATCCCCTGGAATTTATGGAATTGGAATCTTGATGGAGAAATAGATACTCTGATAAAGGTCCTTAGGCAGTTCTTTTAACCTCTTTGCTTCTGTCCCTTCTGTTAAACCTGACTTACCTATTAGACCCCTTTTCTGTTCTTGAACCTAACCTTGGTAGTCACTGTTAGGCTGAGTTCTTCTTGGGACCTGCTTCTTTCTTTTTTCGCTCACTTTAGCTTTTCAGAATTTTGCAGATCGTTTGTACAAGTCTAAATAAAATGAAGCCTTTCACTGTGTTATACGTGTTCATCTGCCTTGTCTTCGTTAACAATAATGATACCTTTTCATCAGCAAACATGCCTTCACTCCTGGTCTTTTAATGCTCCCCTGGCTCCTTGTCCCATGTTAGGAACCTAGACAGTGGTCAGGCAGCTGAAGGCTTTGAAAAAGCATGAAGGTTCAAAGGTTTATATTGAAGAAGGAGAAATTATTCTAAGATTTTAAGTTACCCTTAATCTTTTTGACTTGATGTATTGAGCTCTACAGCTGAAGGTTTAAAACATGATATTCGTATTAGAGATGGGATATAATTTAAAACTATAGTTTTTATAAAATAAAGATTATTAAATGGCTTTTAAATAAACTATATGTACTTGACTATTAATGCAGCCTTCATCTTCTGTTCTCTGCTCCTAGCACATAAGAATTCAAATGCAGCATAGGATTATAATAATGGCACTGTAAGTTCAGTGTTTTATCAAAATCATCTTGTCTTAATACTCAGTCATACTTTTTTCTTCTCTGAAATAACCTAAGTTTAAAATCAGTGAAGTGACTTCAGTCTTTTCAAGTGTATGGCTTCAAAAAATACAGTTGAACCTCCTTGCCTACTCGTGCACTGTGCAAGTTTTTCTAATGTGCATAAAACATAGACATAGATGAGGGACTGTGGCTAATGTTGTGGGCAGGTCATAGATACAGTGACAGAGAAACCTAGCAATCCGTGTTTACTCAGTTATGTCTGCAATAAATGAGCTGTGTTGAAAACAGCATTTTCTTTCCCAAATTCTAAGGATCAAGGTCGAACAAAGTTCGCTCTACTTCCTGTCCTCTTAAAAGTGGCTTCAGAGCATCAGCACTTCCTGAAGATGACTGCAGTGCGCTGGCAGAGGTGTGGCCTTTGCTGCCCCTGAAATCTGCTTCTTAAATTTTGAGTCGTGATTCCTGCTGCTCAGCCATATGCCATCTCGTCAATTTCACTTTCTTCATTATGTCTTAATGTTTCCCTCATTTCTGAATTATACCCCAAATTCACAACATTTCATTTTTCTTTTCACCACATTTTGATGGGCTCAAGCAAGGATAATGAAAATATACATTTATTTACACTTTGTACATACTGACAAACAAGAGTGGGCCTGGTGACCCTGAATTCCTACACGTCAGTATAATCATAGTATATGCGGACCTCGGATCTTCTAACACTCTGTAGTGATCGGATGCTTTCGCTCCTTGTTCTGATGTTTGATTTTTTGAATAGCCTTCTTGAAAATGAGCGACACATGAAAAAGTAAATGATTGGGTCCAGGCACACGTTGCACGCAGACAAGAAAAGTGTTGTTTCTTTGCAGTAATACAGGATTTTGTGTGCCGACTCATCTAAAAGTCTGTCCAAGTGACTGAAAGTAAAGGGAATCCTGCACAAGTGATAGGGCAGAAAACAGGTAAAGAACACAGCCACGACCACTCTAATGCTCTGGTTGTGTTTTCGCTTTCGGCTTGACTGGCTTATGAATTGCCTGCTGGATTTGTGAATGTACCTGGAAATGGCAATGTAACACCCGATCAGTATCACCAGCACAACCACGAACAAGCAGCTGTTGACGTAAGTGATGGCATTATGCCATTTCACTCCCAAAGGACTCTTAAGTTTCATACACTCATGAATGTTTTCCCTAGTTGGTTGGACATTGGTTAGAATGATGTTTGGCAAGGACAGGACAGCCATGAGCACCCAAACACAAACAGATAAAACCTTTGTAAAGGTTATGCTGTACATGCGAGAGTCGCCAAATGGCTTTACCACCTTCAGGTAGCGATCAATGCTTATCAGCCCAAGAAACACAATGGAAGTATACATGTTGGCGTAAAATAAAACCGAAGAGTATCTGCAGAGGATAAACTTGAAGTACCAAGGTCCAAGTCCTGCATCGTGGACTATTCGAAATGGAAATGTCAGTGTCATTATGAGGTCGGCAACCACTATGTTTTTGAGATAAAATATGAAGCTGGTTTTATTCCTAATGTGAAAGAAGATCCATACTGCTAGACCATTCAGCAAGATGCTTGCCACGAATATAACGAGGTATAGCCCAGGCAAGACGATAGTGTCGAATTCGTTGTGAATGGTGGTATTCTTTCCAGGTCCTTCGCTTGTGTTACTTGGGGTGTGATTCCCTGTGCCGTGCAGCTCATTATCTGTAGGAGAAGTGGGGAGAGGTCACTTCATGTTTTGCTTGCATGCCCTACTCATGCCGGGCCTCCTTACAGGCTCAACTACTGATGTTTCGGGCCAGTTAAAAAACGTCTTTAGTAATTGAAAGAGTCTATTTAGTGCACTGTTAATGTTTTGAGTGGCTAAAGAATTGGTGGTCTCACACAAGATCCTCCTCTATAGTACAGAGAGCAACCCTCAGTATCCTGTAATAAACATAATGGAAAAGAATATGAAAAAGAGTATGTATTTTGTTTTGCTGTACACCAGAATCACTTTGCTGTATACACGCAACTAACACAACATTGTGAATCAGCTATAGTTCAATAAAGAAACACACACACAAAACATTAAAAAATATTAGTGACCTCACCCCTGAATCCCACTTCCCCCACCAAGTCCTTTGAGTAAAATGTGAATTTCTGGTTGGTTGTGCCAATCATTTGAATGAAAATAAATATACCATTGAAAATGGTCTTGTCTCAATTTTTAATTCAGTTTTGATATAATTACAAATTGAATAAACTGGGGAGCAGCAAATTAAAATTTCGTACAACAGAAAGGTAGCATGTGGTTATTTTAGTGCAGTCTTTGGCAGGCTCTGAAATATCTTTTTCTCTCTCAGTTTTAAGCTATTTGAAATGCAAAGCAGTAAAACTAGCAGGTCATTTTGAATTATTTATTTTTGGGGGGTAATACTTAAAAAACTTTAGGGAGCATTGTTAGGAAGAAAGACAGAAAGGGACAGTTGTCATTAGTATTTCATTATCAAGGAGGACCATTTTTAAAAATAATTGCAGCCTGATACCTACTTTTATTTGTAAGCTAGATTATACCTATTATGCTAAGAATATGAAAGTGTTAAACATTTTGCTGTTTTGAAGTCTTGAGTTCATGAGCCTTACCATTGTATCACATAATCAGTGGAACAGTTTATGAACACTAGATTTGCGTGACAGCCATGAGAAGGGGCCTCTCAAATCTCCAGCTGCAGGGAAAGTAATTGACGGGCAGCTCTAGCTCAGTGCTCTGAACCCAGTGCTGTTTTCCTGCTGATGCCACACTTCCCTGGATCACTTCTAACCAGTAACTGAGTACAGTAGGAACATTGAGACAAGCTGGCTCCTGGAGCAGTAGGGGTTCCTCTGATGATGACTTTGTCTGGAGCACTTTTCATCAGTCTGGTCAAAACTTTCTTCCAGCCACACAGAAATATGAATCTCCCTATTTGCTCCCTGCTCCCTTCTCACCTCCACAGGGGGCTGGACCTGCGTAGCTGCCTGCAATCCCTCTGAGCATTCCCGCTATAAATCTGTTGGCCATATGGTTACTTTTATCTGCTGCTGCTGCTTTTTGTTTTTTGAAAACTGAAACTTTACAAGTGAACTTTTGGGTTGTGACTTTACAAGAAAAGTCATTTCTGAATTTTCATGTCTCACTAATACGTTTACTATAATGACAATTATGCTTTGGAATGATTTTGTTTTAGGGCTAACAGCATGATTTTAGCCCTCAGTTCCTTACATGACAGGCAGCATAGTATGTACTTTGTTTTCCTTCTTTGAAGAAATGAGCCAAGGAAGAGAGTTTGGATGATTTTTAATCCAAAAACAGGTTCTTAAATTGCTGCCTGAAATTTTAAGTGTATAGGCTCTTCCCAAGTAACCGTGTCTTCTTTTTAATTCTTTCCCTTTTATTCTCTGCTAGAAGTGTTTTAAAAAACTGGTTTCCTTGGCTTAAATATCCTTAAACAGGCTGGTAATTTATACCCGGACTAGCCTGTTATGATGAGACCCACAGTATTTATAAGTTTAAAATGCCTGATTCAGCTGCCATCTGTATCACAGTTTCAAATATTGTCTTGAACAGTATCGTTCAAGCCGATTTTGACTTAATGAAGTGTCTTGGTCTTGGCTGCTTCTGTACCACCAGATGCATATCAGCGTCCATAACCTTAGAAGCTTCTTAAGATACGCAGTTTTACCTGGATTAAGGTACCTGCTTGAGTTAATTTCTTCAATTAAACTATTAGCAGTCCCTTTCATCTAACCCAGAATAGACACCTAAAGGAAGTATGGAGAGGACAAGTAACTTTTAATTAGGATGAGTGGTCCAGCTGAGGGACCTCACCCTAAAAGGGGCAGCTACACCATCTCCTGAAACACTGGCTATACGTTGTAACAATGATTTTCAAAGCCATGGTAAGTGCAAATAGGTTCACTGGCCACAGATACATACTGCGTGTTTAGTCTCTCAGTCCTATGCAGCTCTTTAGAGTGTCGCTCGCCAGGCTTCTCAGTCCATGGGATTCTCTAGGCAAGAATATTGGAGTGGGTTACCATTCCCTTCTCCAGGGGATCTTCCTGACCTAGGCACTGAACCGGAGTCTCCTGTGTCTCCTGCATTGCAGGCAGCTTCTTTACCCACTGAGCCATCGGGGAAGCCCAGCATACATAGTAGGCATGGAGTATTTCAACTCTTTTAAGTGTTAGCTCCCTGGATCTGCTATGCCCATCCATTGTGGGATAGAAGGACCCCTACTTCTCTGGGTTGATGAGGAATTTTGTGTCCGTTATATACTTTAAAGTTTTAAGTGTATGAACAAGTGCTCTTATTAAATAACAATTTACTGATCAGTTATGGTTTGGAGAAGGCGATGGCACCCCACTCCAATACTCTTGCCTGGAAAATCCCATGGATGGAGGAGCCTGGTAGGCTGCAGTCCATGGGGTCGTGAAGAGTCGGACGTGACTGAGCGACTTCCCTTTCACTTTTCACTTTCATGCATTGGAGAAGGAAATGGCATCTCACTCCAGTGTCCTTGCCTGGAGAATCCCAGGGACAGGAGAGACTGGTGGGCTGCCATCTATGTGGTCGCACAGAGTCGGACACAACTGAAGTGACTTAGCAGCAGCAGCAGCAGCAGATCAGTTATGATTATTATTAAAGTTAGTCTTAAATCAGAATGTCAGAAATAGTCCTGATGTGTACTCTGAGTCAAACGATACCAAGGGCAACTGACCTCTTTTCACAGTGATGATTGAACTGTTTTGTAGCTTTGAGAGTGTCTGCCAATCCTGTCACCTCACAGTATTTGCATCGTTAGTTTATGTATGAGATTAGCATTTTAGAATATCGGACTTCTTACTTCAGTGGAACAGGCTTGGGCTTGGTTATTACTTCATTTGCAAATTTCACATTTACGATGCAGCTTAAACAAACTAGTGGTTAAAACCTGTTATGGGTTATTCTATGAAACATTATGGTAATAGAGGGAACAGTCATCTGTGGGCTGCTCTGGAAGGCTCAAAACTGAACATAGAGTTTTCTGTGACACTTGATTTATTTATTTTTAAGAATTAAGACTATGGCATATTCTTTCCTGCCAGCTGCCTCCCATCATTTCCTTTCTGTATTATTGCCTCCAGTTTTCCTAATGCCTGCTCCTGCCCAAAAGCAGTTCTCTGCAGTGTTCCCGTTCAGGCTTTCTTTACGCAGGCAGTTTTATCATGTGGTTCTTTGCTGTCAGTAAAGAACTTGGCTGAGTTAGGAAACATTTTTAATGACAGGTATAATAGTGATTCAGTTAATAAAAATTGGAAGCTGTTTTTACAGCATAAGGGCTATTTTCTCACATCTCACACACTCCTTGTTTCCTTGGTTGTTTTCTGTGTTATTTAGTGCAGAGCTTGGTTTCAGAGGGAGAGTTATGGTCAGATTTCCTTTTTTATTTTCCCCTGCACTGCTGCTTCCAACTCCTTTTAAATAAACTTAGCAAAGGCAATGACCTAATAACTCTAGTACCAAAGTAAATCATCATTTTGTGCCAGTGGGTGTTTGAGGGTGGGGCTTCCCAGGTTCAGTAGTGGTAAAGAATCCCCTTAACTAATGAAGGAGATGCAGATTCAGTTCCTGGGTTAGGAAGATCCCCTGGAGAAGGAAATGGCAACCCATTCTAGTGTTTTTGCCTGGGAAATCGCATGGACAGAGAACCTAGCAGGCTGCACTCGATAGGGTTGCAAAGAGGACACAACTGAGCATGCATGCAAATGTGTGAGAGTGATATTGTGGTATGTGTGCTGGGGCTGTGGTTGCCTGTGTTTGTGTGTAAGGGGGATTGTGTGTGTACTGTGTGTGCTGAAGAAATGCCTGGATTTTGTAGTCAGATACCTCTTTAGTCCCACGTGGCTCCTGTATTGGACAGTGGAGATCAAGGGCATTGCAGTCCTGTTTGTTAATGTTTTTTCACATTAAGTTTTATCGTAGTATGGTTGCTTTACAATGTTGTGCTAATTTCCACTGAATAGCAAACTGAATCAGCCGTATGTATCTATCCTCCCTACTGGACTTCCTTCCCATTCAGGTCACCACAGAGCATTAAGTCGAGTTCCCTGTTCTATATAGTATGTTCTCATTAGTTATCTACTTTATACATAGCATCAATAGTGTATGTGTGTGAATCCCAACCTCCCAGTTCCTCCCCCATCCCCTTCCTGCTTGGTATCCATGTATTTGTTCCCAATGTCTGTGTCTCTATTTTTGCTTTGCAGATAAGGTCATCTATACCATTTAGAAAGTCCTCTTTGACAATTCTGGTTCAGTCACTTCTTGGCTTTGTGAAATGGAATAAATAGCAGCCATTTTGCTTGGTCTTCTGAGTGTTAAAAATGCTCTGCCTACATTTCAGGCACAGTATCTGGAACTTAGTAGGTGGTCTGTCTCATTGTCAGGCCATTATTTTGATTTGTGTCATGAATAGCGGTCACATTCTGAATGAAATGTGCTGAAGACCCTTGTTCCTTTTGCTTTTGGAGACTCTCCACTGTTGCTCATGGGGGCCTGTCACATTTTGACACTGAATGTGAAAGCATCAACAATATGTCACTGCTCTACCTGCCAGGTGGGAATGAAATACCAAAATCGTGGAGATGACCGGGTGTCCCAGGTGACCTGGTACAGCTGCCCTGCACAATCATGTTCTAGTTACCCAGTAGTGCAGGTAGATGTTGTCTTTCATCTAGACTGTTCCATCTGGTAAGTAATATATACTTTAGTTTCAGAGTGAAAGACTTCCCCAGTTGTTAGTTTGATCTTCCTGTCCTTCTAGAGATAATCTCTAGATGAAACAGCTTAAGACAAAGTTGAAGAATTCTCTTGGCAATGCCATCCTGCATGTTTGCTGTTTTACATTTAATGAAGGCAAAGATAAATGCAAGTTTATTTTGTTAATTGATTTGCCAACCACCAAAACCCCTAAACTGACGCATGGTGTAAATAACTGTTATTGATCAAGTAAGATTTTATTTGCATTTTCCCCTACAGCTTACCTGGTAATTTTGCAAGTGTCAAGTTGAGCCCCATTCTTTAGTTGTGAGGGACTGAAAGCAAAAATCTGTGTCAGGAAACACTCGGGGACAGTTCAGTCAAGGGGTCAGCATAGGTTATTCCTGGTTTGATTGCTAGGGGAAAAAAGAAAAAACAGTTGAGCAGGAATTTGAATGCACAGTACTTTGATTTTCACTTAAAAAAAAAAAAAGCCCCTTGATTCAGAAAAGGCCTACCCTTTTGTTATGAACAGCTGTGCCACATAAGACTTGTCTATATTTGTGTGCTCTTTCCACCTGCCAGGGAGCATGGGACATTTCTGTGTATGCCTTCTCCATCTGAATGTAGCTGTGTGGCCCCGCGAAAGTTACTTAGCATCTCTTTGACTCAGTGTTCTCCTCTCTGACATGAGAGTGGAAATAATCATACAGCAGAATTGTGACAAGAATTATATGACATAGTCCATAAGAACCTGGGTCCAAGAGTGTTCTCAAGACACGTTAGCTTGTGTCTGGCAGTATTGCTTCCGCTTCATTCTACCCCACCCCATTGACCTGAAGCTCAGCACATGTATTTAAATGCATCTCTAATGACTCTTAAATGCAATTGGAGATTGTTAAAAGTTAGAAGATCTCGGACCGATATATGTTAAGAGTTTTATAAACTCAGCTGTCTTCACTACCCAGTCTTATAATCTCTGGGCTTCTAGTTCTGGCTTTACACTGACTAGCTGAGTGACTTCATCATGTCACTTAACCTTTTCCAAACTGGACTGGAAGGCTCTAAAAAAAAAAAATCCCCAGCGGAACTCAGGTTTACGTGGGCTTCTATGTTTTCCTCAAACCTAGGTTCCCATTCAGGATTTAATACTGCTTGAACCTTTATCTTGAAGTCCCTGTATTTTTCTGTGATAACTGTTTTCCATCCAACCTCAAAGTCTGGCTAGGAGTGAATAAGTAAATTGGCTTTGAGTCATTAGTTTTTGAAATTTGGGCTAAAACCGCAAAGCTTTCTGAGCTTCAGATTCCTCAGTCTTCTTCCTCACGATTACCCGAGACCGTCCGTGCACGCGACGCGTGTTAAACTGTGACAGTGTCCCCTGCTTCTCCTTCGGCAGCCTGTTCCCTGTTTTCTGACTTCCTTCAGGTGTTCATCAAAGAGACAAGAGATCCTGGGAACTGTTTTGGAAGTGTGCCGCTGAAGTCAGATGTCTTTTGGGAAGGATTCATTCTAGGGGAAGTCACACTGTTTCTCATGAAATGAAACTGTGTGAGACCGTCATGCCCCCTCAGCAATACTGCTTATAAATACCACAAAGCTGCAGAGAGACCCCAAGTAACCTCACCCCCTCCAAGTCCAAAGCAATCTACAGGTTGCGTAAGCAGTTATGTCTGCTGGTCAGCAGGCTCAGAGTACTTTCAAAGCAAAAGCACATTTAAGAATTGGGCAGCCTCTGGAGAGGCATGTATTTCTTTCTCTGTTATTTTGTCCTTCTGTTCTGTTCCCTGGTGGCACGTGACATTTGGATGCTGGATTTGGTAGTAGATGGAAAAAGTGGTGTCCAAATGTTCAGTGATTTCTTCCCCACTGCCAGTCATCTCTTGAGAGTTTAGATGCCCTGTCCATGGCTCACCTTGAATCATCAGGGTATGTGGTACACAGTGAGTAGTCAAAAAGTATTCATTGGTTTACAGAGCATAGACAACAGACACCCTCCTTTTTAGGTGCCAGTGTTGCAGTCTTTTTAAAGTAAGGCAAGGAGGTGAAACCCTACTTTCTTTATTAATAAAGTTTACTGGGATTGAGGCAGTTTTCTAAACTTTATAATAATGACCCTTAGATTTCAGTACACCTTATTTTCTTGAATCTAACTTCTCTTGGAAATTTTTCAGGAAGTTTCCATGAAAGACATCTCTGATTTCATGTTCCTCTGTGGTAAAGTTATGTGGTTTTCCTCTTCTTGATTTCATTTAAACTTTACTTGACAACAAGAAATCCAGTATGGCTTATCCCCTCTGGAGGAAAAGCAGTATCTAGTGGGTGAGCCATAGTCACAGTAATAGATAGCAGACAGTTATTAAGGAGGACGCGGAAAAGATTCTGGGAGAAATATTTGCAAATCATATTTATTCTCATGAAGGGTTAAATTCAGAATATACAAAGAACATTTACAACTTCCTAATAAAAAGAAAATAGCCCAACTAAAACGTGGTCTAAAGATTTGTATAGACATTATATCAAGAACACATGAAAAAATTCTCAGTATATTTAGTCATTAGGGGGATTCAAATAAAAACCACAATGAGGGCTTTGCTGGTGGTCCAAAAGCAGGGAACTTGGGTTCTTGTCCCTGGTCGGGGAACTAGATCCTGCATGATGTAACTAAAGATCCTGTGTGCTGCAACTGAGACCTGGAGTGATCAAATAAATACATAAATATCTCTTAAAAAAAAAAAAACCAAACACCCACACAATGAGATAAGTATTTCATATCTCCCTGGCTATAGAGTGGCTATAAATGAAAAAGATGGTAACAAGTATCGCCAAGTATAAAGTGTCACAACCCTCATGCATTACTGGTGAGAATTTGAAATGATATGGCCACTTCAACAACAGTTTGGTAAATTCTTAGAAACTTTAACCTACATTTATCTTACCTGATAATTCTATTTGTCGGTATCTACTCAGAACTAATGGAAACATAGACCTATGCAGAGACATATATGCAAATATCTTTAATAGCATTATTCATAATAGCTAAGAATTGAAAGAATTGAATCAACCCAAATATCAGCTGATGAATGAATACACCAAAGGTAGTATAGTCAACAGAATGGGTAAACCAAAGGTGGTATAGTCATAGAATGAATAAACCAAAGGTAGTATAGTCAAAGAATGGAACACGACTCAGCAATAAAAAGGAGTAAAATTCAACTATAATATGGATGAATTAAAAAACAGTGTGCTAGGGAAAGAAACCAGATACAAAAGACCACATACCATTTCAATGAAATGCCTAGAAGAGGCAAATCTATAGAGGTGGAAAGTAGGTTAGGGCTGAGGGTAGGAGTGGAGAGATTAACTGTGGGGGGGGGGTGAGGAATTGTACTAAGGTGAAAAAAACTGGATTATGATGGTGGTTTCAGAACTCTATAAATTAATTAAAAATCATCAAATTGTACATTTAAAATGGATGAAAATTATTGTATGTAAATTATACCTGAATGAAGTTAAAAAGGAACCAAGAGTACACAGAAAAGAAATAGATACAGGATAGCAATTCACTGTGCAATAATATGAGTTTTATAGATCAAGGAAAAGTACCTTATAAGCACATTCCTTATCATGTCTTAAAGAAGACAGTGAAATGCAGAGTACATTTATCAAGCGTTCCACCCCTTGATGTAGGTGTGGGACATTGCTCAGTGATCTGGATGTTTCATTTATGAATTTCTTCTTTTAGAATTTGGTTCAGAATCTAGAGACCCTAGCTGTGGGTGGTGATTCGTACTTTGAGGGAAATCCATGCTTTAATCTTAATTCCCATTGAAATTATGTGAATGAGTTGGGTCTTAATTAGTTCAGACATGATACATGGATTTTCTTCCAGGTTTGGGAAATACTTTATTCTCCTCAAGTGGCTTGTGAGAGTTTCCTCTTGCCACCTCCGTCTCTTTTACCACTTTCTCTAGATGAATTACTTCACAAAATTTGGGTCATAGATCCTCATTTTTTCTTTTTGTTTTCTCAAGAGTGTTCATGTCTCCTTGGATGCTCAGCCATCACCTCTCTCCCATAATCTTCCTTCCCTAAACTTCTGTTCATTGTATCATCTGTGTTCCTCAGACTCAGCATCTCTAAACTTTAATTTTTTTTCCTTTCTTCAGCAGAAGCCATTTTCCTTTCATCCCTCTTTATGAATATTTGCTTCAGCTGTTGATCGAGAGAGTTTAAAACCTCAGGACTGAATTGGATCCTTCTTCCTTGGCCAGTCACTTTTCTAGTCTTGCTGCTTCTTCTGTTACAATATCATTCCTTTGCTTCTGACATCACCTTGCTGCTTAGATCAAGGCTCTCCTAGTTTCATGTGTGGCCTTGTACTGACCTCCTCTCTGGTCTTTCTGCTTCTTGCTTCTCTCCTCTCAGATGCTTCCTGTTGCTTTTTGTTAGATTCTTCTTTCTAAATTACCCATGTCATCATGGTCTCTCACCCTGAGTACAGTATGATAGGGAACTTCTCAAATTGCACTGCTAACATATGTAAGGAGTTATTTTTTTAGTGTTGGAGATTATGGAGCATGGAAGCCAGAAGCTCCTGGGTTCTGATAATTAAAAGGTGGCTCTCAACTTTGGGAGAAATCTTCTTGTTCCATAATTAATCCTCTGAATCAGCTGACAGTTGTACCTCCTCTGTAGAATCATTATGAGGTTAAATTAGAATATGTTTATAAATTGCATGCTTCGTAAATGGAGCTTTTGCTTGTGTTTTTACCATTAATCCTTGCCTACATGAAATTCAAGATCAGTTTCATTCGGTCAGGAATTCTTTATGCTAACTGTTGCCTCACAGGGGCATGCCTTTCATTTAACCCCTTGCCTTTCTTCATACTGATTCCTGCTCTTGAATGATCTCCTGTCTTCTCTTCTTTCCCTGTCTTGGGAGTCTCTACCTCCCCATCAGTGTTAACCATGATCTGACCTTTTCTGTGAGGTTAATGTCTGGAAGTCTACTCATATTCCACACTCTGGGAATTATAAAGATGGAGGGTAAGTTTCTGCCCTCAAGGAGTTTAGAATCCAGAAGTAACTAAACCACAAAATACAGAGTAAGAGGGGGAATGTTGTAGAAATCTAGACATGGTGGTGTCCCCTGATGATCAGAAGCAGGGGTAAAGGAGGTTCCATGGGAGCTTTGATGCCTGGGTTGTGGCTGGTTTGCCAAATGTGAGGTGGGAAAGGAACATGTGGAAATGTTCAGCATGGCCCAAGATAACGTCATCTGCTAGGGAGATGATGGCCTCAAGTGATAGAGATGTGGGACAGGTTTGGGGCACATTGAGGAATGAGTGGCTGCTGATGCAAAGGGAAGAGGAATGTTGTGGCCTCCTAGTATTTAGTGGGTGTTGGTCTCTTTCACTGATAGGAGGGCCCATAGAGGAGGAGCATGTGGAAGAGTGGGTGGAGTTCAAATTTTCCTTTGTGGATATCAGGATGCCTACGTAGTATCCGTGTGGAGATGTCTACTGAGTAACTGAAGTTGAGGTCTGGGGCCTGGGGAGGTGGCCCTGGCTGGTGGTGTAATTTTAAAGTTGACAGAAGATCAGGGATAGAAAAAGCAATGGGAATGGGTACGATTGCCCACGATGACCCTGCCCAACAGACTGAGATTAGGAGAGGGCTGACTTTGAAGTTTTTCAGGAGTGGTTCTCCAGAAAGGGAAGTGCCTAGAGGAGTGGTCAGAGAATTGGAAGGATTATCAGACAAGATTCATGTCCTGTGAACCAAGACTTGAGGTTGCTGCTGCTGCTAAGTCACTTCAGTCGTGTCTGACTCTGTGTGACCCCATAGACGGCAGCCCACCAAGCTCCCCGTCCCTGGGATTCTCCAGGCAAGAACACTGGAGTGGGTTGCCATTTCCTTCTCCAATGCATGAAAGTGAAAAGTGAAAGTGAAGTCACTCAGTCGTGTCCGACTCTTTGTGACCTCATGGACTGCAGCCTACCAGGCTCCTCCAGCCATGGGATTTCCCAGGCAAGAGTACTGGAGTGGGGTGCCATTGCCTTCTCTGAGACTTGAGGTTATGAAATAAGAAGTTGTAACTAGTTTTATCCTGCAGGGAAGTCCAGAGGCCTAGGACAGCAAAGTGCCATTGGATGGAGTTCACTAACAGCGAGGTCACTGTTGGTCTTTGTCAGAGCTGCGTAAGTGTGGGGGGCAGAGGGAGAGGGCTGATAACAGAGGGTTGAGACAACTCTTTCAGAAAAGAAAAACATGTCTACCCTGGGAAAAAGAGAGGGGGAGGAGTGGGAGGTAGAGATAGATACAGACAGGACTGATGGAAGTTTCTGCTAAGCTTCTCATTTAATGTCTTAACATTTTAAAATGTTTTCCTCACTTGGCGTAAAAACAAACGAGAAGCAACGCTTGGCACTACGACGAGCCGAGTAGGGTGGCAGTGTGGTGCTGGTCTAGGCTCTGTGAGTCTCCGCCTCTCCATCTGTATAGTGTGTGCACTGATGCATCCATTGTGGGGGTGACTCCAAGGCTGACATGAGAACCTGCACGAAGCACCTGGCACAGTTGTGCAGGGTGAGGTCTGAGTCTTACAAGCCCCTGTTGCATGTTGCAGGCATACAGCAGGTAGAATGCAGTTTGTGACTGATGGGTTGGATGTAGGGTGCAGTGGAGTTCTCGCTGCCTTGTTTATGTTAAAACTATTGTGTGGTTTGTAGTTTCAGTCGCCCAGTGAGGAAGCCTTTGACTGAGCTCTTTGCTCCAAGAGCTTCATTTCAGTTGCCTCTGATCCTCATCTGCCGGCTGTCTTTCTTTAGCAGCAGCACCAATATTCCCCCCTACCCCACCCCACCCCTGTGCAGTTTATCACAGAGCAGCTTTGCATACTGTACACATCCCAGCGCCTACAGGGTGTTGCAATGAACATTGCTTCAGCCGTAGTTATGGGCTTGGGTCCAGGGCCTTGCTGATGGGCGGAAGCCCCGTCCTGCCACCTACGGCTCTACAAGCTGAGAGCTGATGAAACCTCTCAAGAATGTCATGTCTGTGGCAGGTCTGGGTTTCATGGCCATTCCTGAGGTTGGATAGTATTGATGCTTAGATACCTTCTGGTTTTTTTCTGGCCAACCGTTGATATTTTGATTGTTTTCGTAACCCTTGACTATTTTCATAATGGTGTTATGTTGTTAGTTGTAAGCTGGCTTTTTAAATGAATGAAATGAAATAGTAGAAAAGGACATGTCCTCGGTGTCTCCTTGATCTTAGGCCTTAAACTTGTTGCTTGATTTCTCCTGCAACCCTCACAGCGGCCCGTGTGTGTTATGCCTCTTTTCCTCCCCAGCCAGGCTGATCTGAGGTTCAGACATGTGAATCAATATGCCCTGACAGAGCTAGTAATAGCTGGGATCAGAATTCCTACCAGATCTGATTGAAGCTGTATCCACGTTTTTCCCCATTATCCTTCCCTAGAGTCCCAATGCAGAGCAGTTTTCCATTGTTGGTATTGGAGGGTGGGAAGTGGGAGGGGGAAGACAAGGCAGAAGCAGCCTTTGTTTTCCCTGTTGAGGCCAAGAAGGAACTGCTGGTCTTCTAACCTGGAGTTCAGTTTCGTTTGACCTGAGCCATATGAAGAGCATCAGGAAATTTCCCTCTTATTTTGAGAAAGATCTGCCCAAACTGAGTATGAAGTGTCCAGCAATGTTTGCTGCCTCCTCCCTTTGGGAACCTGCTCTCTGGGTCACCAGCTCACTGCAATCTCTCCTGACTTCCATGGGCCTCCTCACTCGGGAGTTTTGCCTGCCTGATCCTATAGACCCCAGCTTTCACAACTTTTGATTCATTTATCCTTATGTGATGACACTTGATCTGTACGGATCATCCAGTGGTCTGTGTTGACTATAAACATGCCTTTCTTCCTCTTCTTCTGCCCCCTCTCTGCCAGCTCATTTTACTTGCTTCAGTGACAAACATTGAGGGTTCATAACAAATGACTTTCCTGGTACCTCTCAACAACCCAGAAAGAATAGTGGCAGGTGAGCTTGTTTAATATACCCCTGAGAACAAATTAATTGTCACAGTTGAGATTTTCATCATGCCTAGCCCTCTGCTGAGGCCTTTTTGTGAAAACCCTACTGGTCATATCAGACTGCTTTTATGGTTGGGAGAACTGAGATTCTGGGTCTCCAGGAAGGAGAGGTTCACTCACCGTGGAGCAGCTTGAACCTGGGTGTGTAGGATGTGCAAGCGTCTGCTGTGCCCTGGAGGGGTAGTGGGGAGGCTGGGAAGCTGAGTGTCCAGGGCCCCAGAACTGCTGTTTTGGGCACCCAGCCTTGCTCCCAGAGTTCCCGGGTTAGATCTTGGCTTGGATGGGGAGCTGCTGTGCCAGACTGGGAAACTCCCTGTGCAGCAGGCAGGGCCGCCAGGCTACGGCCATGCCTGTATTCTCCCTGGCTTCCCAGGGTCTCATTATTGTGCTTCTGGTCAAGATGGGGAAAGATAAATGCCAGTTAAATGCTCACTCCCTAGACTGAGCTGCTCATGATTTTTTTTGGACTGATTATTTGGTGGTGGTGGTGGTTCTCACATGGCAGAGCTGCAGTTTAATTTGCCGTCCACTTCTCAGTGTGCTCTTTAGCTCACATTTGGAATCACATTTGGAACCGCAGGAATTTAAGATCTGAGGGGTTTTGTGTTTTGTCACTTTCTTAGAGAAAAGCTGTACTAAAAGGTAGATACTAAATGGGGATACTACTGTAATTCCTGAACATCAGTGGGATGGTGCCATTGTTCCACTGCCTGTGTGTAATGTTCTCAAGAACCATCTAATGTGAAGCTTCTGGTAAAAGGTGCAGCATTTCTTGCATTTTGGAATCACCTGTAACCTAAGACAGTTTATGTGTGTTCCAGTACTGCTAAGATACAGCTCTGCTGAAGGCCTTGGGAAAGAAACAAGTTACCTCACTGGCTATAATTTACTTCTTTTTGTAATAGAATTAGGTCACTGTATTCATAGGGCACTTCATTAATGCAAGCTTGGAGTCAGTAACCCAAAGGTGTTGGAATGCCAAGCAAACAACCTTCATTCTGGTTTTTCAGGTACCACCCTGAAGTTCTTTTTACAAAGTTAACGCTTGACGTCTATAGCCTACAATTAAGCAAAATTTGGTTCACACTTAAATTTAACTTTTTTTTTTCCCCAGGTGACCTCTGATTAATTTTTTACTTATTGATTGATTGATTGATTGAGGGAGGGTGGTGGACGAGGCAGGGTATGAACTGGGAGGCAGGGCATGAACTGGGTTGTAAACTCCCTGAAGGCAGGGTTTGTGTCTAATGCTTCCTTATTACCTTACCCNAGCATCATTCCTTCCAAAGAAATCCCAGGGCTGATCCCCTTCAGAATGGACTGGTTGGATCTCCTTGCAGTCCAAGGGACTCTCAAGAGTCTTCTCCAACACCCCAGTTCAAAACACCCGCAACAACCCCGAAATGCTGTGCTATGGGGCCCACGCTCACTTCTCAGGCTCATCCCCTACCCCCACACATGCTTCATCAGCCTGAACAGCTCCTCCTTCCCTGGGCCCCGTGGCCCCTGTCACTGGACCACAGCTCAGTGCCCAAGCCCCTGAACTTTCCTCCAAACTGCTCTGAGTCCTGCAGGTCTCCTTTCAAAGGCTCTGGTTCTTCATCAGGGCCCAGCTCACACTTCAACCTCCTCTGAGCCTTTCCTCAGTTTCTCCATCTGGCATTAGCTGCCTTTTCCTCTGAGCTGCTTTGGTGAGCTAATTCTGTCTCTTATTCTGGGAGCCGATGGCCCAAAAGGTAAAGAAGCTGCTGCAAAGCCCCAAACACAGGAAACGAGGCTTCAGTCCCTGGGTGGAAATCTGCTCCAGTATTCTCGCTTGAAAAATCTTATGGATAAAGAAACCTGGCAGGCTACTGTCCAAAAGGTTGCAGAGAATCGGGCATGACTGAATGCCTAGGCACATTCCACGCACCACATTTTTATTCATGGTGTTCTGTGTGCAGCCTCCAGAGAGGCCAGGGCCCCTGCATGAAGCACACGATGAAGGGTTAATGGGCTCAATGAAGCAGCCATCCTTTGCTTTGTGATGTTACTCCTCTTAAGGGCCGGAGGGGCCCCCACAGGTCTCTGGGGTCTTGTGGTGGAACTGTGCACACCCCTGCAGTTGTCAAAACTCTCTTGTGTTGAGACCTCTCTCTTTGGGAGCCCCCTCCTATCACTGTCACAGTGGGGGCTTGAGATCACCCTGGAGGAACTGGGCTTGTCTGTCAGGTGTGGGCTGGGGGCCACCCGCTGGGTGGCTGTCCCAGCTCTGTGTCTGCTGGTGCTGGGGTCATGGGCACCAGCACAAGGGAGCTGTTCACTTTGTGCCTCAGTTTTCTTTTTTGTCCATCTCCTGGCATAGAATGAGAAATAAAAAGGTAATACTCCTTGTAAGGTCATACATAGCGATATGCCACACACATAGTAAAGGAATGTAAGGTCCTGGGAGGTGCCTGTAAGCTTCGAAGTCAAGGATAATTAGCCGGCAGTATGTGGGCTGCTGTGGCCCACACATGATGTATTGTTTTTCTGGGGCCAGGGAATGTGGAAGTGGCTATGGAAGCGAAGTGATGTGAAGTTGCTTAATCCGTGTCTGACTCTTTGCGACCCCATGGACTGTAGCCTACCTGGCTCCTCAGTCCATGGAATTTTCCAGGCAAGAGCACTGAAGTGGTTTGCCATTTCCTTCTCCAGGGGATCTTCCTGAATCAGGGATTGAACCCAGGTCTCCCACATTGCAGGCACAGCTCTACCATCTGAGCCACCAGGGAAAATAACAAGTAATATGGCAGAAGAGACTGGATTTAAGGTTTCTCTTGAGAACATTAGAAGGTCTGTGGTAGATAGTTGTTAAGAATAGATGGTTAAGCTCAGAAACCAGAGTCTGAATTAGTCTTACCCTTGCTACTTACAAGCTGTTTGACCCCATGCAAGTTGCTTAACTTCTCTGTTTCTCAGCTTCTTTATATCTAAATTGGCAATAACTATAGCACTTGATAGGTCTTCCCAGGTGGCTTAGTGGTAAAGAATCCACCTGCAGTGCAGGAGATACAGGTTTGATCTCTGGGTGGGGAAGATCCCCTGGTGTAGGAAATGGCAACGCACTCCAGTATTCTTGCCTGGGAAACCCCATGGACAGAGGAGCCTGGCAGGCTACAGTCCATGGCATTGCAGAGTTGTGTGTGCAGAGTGTGCACACATGGTACTTGATAGGCTTCCTGGGATTGTTAATTGGAACAGTATCCTTAAAGATCTTGACACACTTCCCTGGTGCATAGTAAATAGTAGATAATGTGTGCTGATTTTGTTGTTGCTGGTGCTGATTTTACTACCACTGTGGCTACCAGCTAGCAACTCTCGGCCCAAATTCCCTCCTGTGCCAACAGTTGGCATTGAATAGTAGATGCCCGCCCTGCAGTGGGACACGAACTTTCCAAGTAACCATAATTCATGTCACTGCCAGTCACCTTATATGTGTCCTGCTCCCTTAAAAACAGTTGTGTTTGTCTCCTGTTGGCAGATGCCACCATTGGACATTCGTGTCCAAGAGTGCTGTGTTTTATGGTTCTTAACATGTGGCCCAAATTGATAGCATCCTTATCTCCTCTCCTGGAAACTTCTTCTCAGTGTTCAGTCCACACCTAGTGAATCAGAGACTCTGGGGGCAGGCCTAATGATCTACTCTTAGAGCTGGTTCTGGTACCTGTTAAAGTTTGACTACTGATTTCACACATGTACTATATTCATACTACCTATGTTTGGTTTCCATGTAAAGTTTAAAATGTTGTGTTTTGTTTTTAGGCACTTCAGATGGTGTGTAAATTCTACGCTAGGGCTGCTTTTCAATATGTGCTTCCTAAGCTGTTCACACAACTGGGTAAGGGTTCCTCCAAGGGTTCCTTGGAGGCTTTGTTCTGGTGACATTTAAGTGTATGTGAACTTTGATCTGTTAACTTACTGGAGGAATACAGTTTACCCAGGGAGATGGTGAGAGAATTTTAGAAAGAAGACGTTAGAAAGTTATGGAACAAGCTGCATTTGAATGAATCTGGAATGTATGAAATGATGAGAGGAACACGACTGAATTGAGCAATTATTTTATGTTGATGTCACGATCACTTTATCAGCCAGCTAACTCCTGTAAGCTGGGAATTCGCACTCCTCTGTCTCCTCTTCCCCTTTACATTGCTTTCTCTTGGTTTCTGACGAATAATTCTGTGTCGGGGCAATACACTCTCCTACTTCCCCTGCATCAGGGGTATTTGGAAGGCCTTATTCAGTATAAATTTACATTTTAGATTTTTACAAAAGCCTTTAATTGTGCTATGAGCTTACGGAGTTTACCAAAGCTGCTATTTCCCCCCCACCTGTCTTCTGTGTCATTAATGACTGTGGGTATGGTGCCCCATTCTGTGAGTCTTCTAGATTTTAGTATTTGTGATTGCTAGCTTCTCAGGTAGCTGCTTTTCATTTTGTGAATGTGATGTTATGATGACTCTTCTCTAAGTTCTTGGGAGATTATTTCGTTCTATACCTCAGGTAGTCTGCTTTTGACTGTAATATTACTATAATGAAATAAATATCTCTGGAGGACAGATTTGCTACTGAAATTTTATCTTGAAAGTTATTTCTAAAATATATTTCTTGTCTATATCTATCCATTCAGTGTATATTGAATCTATTTAGATGTAAAATATACATAGGTTATATCACCAAGCCTAGTTTGATGGGGATTTTAGATACAGTTACTCATAATACATTATTAGGGTCTGCTCATGATCACAGAATGTACTCAGTAAATGTAACATGGATTTAGTGGCATCTCTCACAGTCATTATGATTTCATTCTTTTTGCAAATGAAAATCAGGCACTCGAAGTACTTTCTAAGAGTTTTGCTGATTGTGATATGCTGCAGTTACAAATTTTATTTAACCAAAACCAACAGTACATAGCTTAAGCATTTTGTCAGTGGCTCTCAAATTGAAATGATGATAGACATTGGCCCCCAAGCTATATGTGTACTGTTCAGTAATCCTCCTTCCTTCCTGGTCATTCACTAGTGAACCCAAGAACGCCCCTGCTTCCCAGGCTTCTGTGTACATGCATAGGAGACCAACTAAAAAGAGCTTGAGCTTTTAAGAAATTTAAGTTATATTTTGAAAAGTAAAATGTCAGTGAGAATTGGCTTCCCTTTTGCTTTTCTGGTATATAAAAATAAAGGTAGTTTGGTTTGGTATATTTATCAAATATTTATTGATTGCACAATCGCCCACACTCTCTGCCCTCAAAAGTGCACATAGATTATTAAAAGTAGATGCATCTGTGAATCAGTAATTACAAAGCAGTGTGATCATTACAATATTTGAGGTATGACAACATACAGATGAGGGAGTAATTGGGTTTGGGGTGAATTTTGGAGGTTAGCCAGATGAGATTTCATGGACTGAGTAATGGCAAATTAGAGTTCCATGGATGGGTAAACGTTTTCTTGGTGAATCAGAGGGAAATTTACAAGTTCATTGACACAGGGATAAAATAGGGGCATGGCATTTTCTGATAGTTATAAACTTATATAAGAGAGTTCCAGGGATGGAAGAACAGTTAGGAGAAAAGGCTAGAAAGGTCGGGCAAGTTCTAGGGTCTTTGGGGCCATGGAAGAAGATGTGCGCTTCACATTCTGATGGTTGTATTGGAGCTACTGGCATATCTGCAGAGCATGAGTACTCCTTTGTACATTTTATCTAGAAGGCACAAATCAGCACCCACAATTGCAGATGAACATACTTTAAGGTGTTTTTTTTTTTGTTTTTTGTTTTTGTTTTTACTACAAAGGGATTTGGGGAAATGCGGAGATATATAAGTACAAATAGGTCATCATCCTCTAATAATTTCCCAGTATGGATATTACTGATTGTGGGTCAGTATTTCTGTCTATATACATACCAAGAAATGGCATACTGACATATTCTATTTAAAATGTTAGTAATTTATTATCTGTTTAAAATATCACGGGTGATACTAAGAAAACATGGCATATTTCTGTCTTTAAAACATGTTGCCTTTCTTAAAGAATTCTGACCATCATTAGAAGATGCATTCAAGAATACTGCTAACTATAGGAGTATTGAGATTCTACCCAGATGTGGGAGAAGTCGTTGTTTACAACCAGAGATGTGAGAAGGAGCGCGGAGGTGCTGGAAGGCTTTGCTGAATAGGTGGAATATTGAACCACCGTTAAGCGTATCTGCTGGGCAGAGGGAGGATCCCAAAGACTAAGAATACAGTATTCTTACTCTTGAACTGTACACACTTAGGATGTATTCGACTGAAGCAACTTAGGAGCAGGATGTATTCTGGTATTTTATATGACTTAATAATGCTGCTCGTGCCTCCTCTAGTGTAGTGGCATACTGGGGAAGAGGCCATTTGTAATTGTAAGAAGTACCTTCATCTGGTATCAAAGGGCTTTCTGACCTACTCCCCAGAGGCTTTCCATCTAGCATCCATTTCAACCTCTAGCTTCACTTCTCACCAAAGGACTTGCAAGTTGTTGGTGTTTTGTTGTTGTTTTTTTAACTTGGCAAGTGGGATACAAAAGCAGTAGTGTTGTTTGAATTACATGCAAAAGAACTTGAAGAGGCATTTTAGAGTGAACGAATATATTTTTTTTATATTTAAAAAAATATCTGTTTTTAGAAACATACATTTCCCTATGATAGACCTTTTCCAAAGTGGAAGTGAATGCTCTTGAAAAGGTGACCTCTAGTGGCCACCATTTGCTTCCTATTGTGCTTTCTCTTACTAAGGCTCTATTCTGCTTATGGAATAGATTACAGTGGAATTAAAGTTGACGTGATCCTTTCTATAAACCAGGATAGTAAAAAGTAACACAACTTTTGCTCTAATCCATGTTTTTTTCATTACCTAGGTTTGATTTCAAAATAAATTGTCATTTGAAGTCTCATCAATAAATAGTTAACCATGATAAAGTTATCAGCCTAGGGTTATATTGTCGGACTGACTCGTATGATTTTCCTGAGTGAATGCTGCAGTCTGCCTCCCTTTCATGCACGGTATCCTGTCTGTGAATCTTTTACATAAGAGTATATATATTAAGGGATCCATGCAAATGTTAGTTGCTGCCGAAAAGAGAGTTGCTTCTTTAGCTAGAAACAGTTGATTTTGCAGTCGGCAATCAGTCTTACTGTTGGTTTGACTGTGAGTATATGGGATTCTGGAGAAATGAAATGGAGCAAAACACACAAAGAAAACAGCCACGACAACAAACACTTTACCTTCTAGCCTTTTGTTGTTCTTGCTGTCCTTACTCTTGGACTTCCTGTAAGAATCATACACCTTTTTTGCGATAACCGTATAGAAGAGAAGCATTAGGACAAAAACAGTCCAGAAGATGAACTGCGAAATGTAATTCACTGCTGCATGCCATTTCAGCCCCAGAGGACCCTTTAAGGAAGCACACTTCTTCACAGAAGATGGTGTTGCTTCCTTGTTGCTCAAGATCATGTTTGGCAGCGAGAGGAGGAACAAAAAGAGCCAGATGAGGGTTGAGACCCCTTTTGCAAAAGCAGGTTTCTGTACGAAGAATTTTCCGAAAGGTCTGATGATCTTGAGGAACCTGTCAAAGGCTATGAGCCCCAGCAGTGTAATGCCCACGTACATGGTGTCATAAAAGATAACAGCAGAGAAACGACACACGAAGGCTCTGAGCTGCCAGGGTCCGAGACGAGCGTCGGAGAGGATTTTAAATGGAAGCGTGAGCGTCATTATCAGGTCAGCCACCAAAGTGTTTTTGAGGTATACAATGAAGGTGGAAGAGCTGGGAATATGAATGAACACCCACAGGGCCAACGTGTTCAGCAGGATGCCCATGAAGAAAACAATAGTGTAGATGGCCGGGAACACCAGCTGTGCCGTCTTCAGGTCTCGGGGGCACCACTCAGACCTGTTGAAGCCCTTCATCCCTGTCACATTCATGGTTTCCAGAGTCATCGGTTAAAAAACGTATATGTACAAAGTAAAACAAGAAGCATTTCATGATGTCAAAATGCTCCTTGTTAAAAACAGACTTTAAGTTTGCAGCGTGTTTGCACCTTAAATTTATTCATCACATTTAATGAATCTGTAGAGAAAGCACATGTTGTTTCTGGCTAGCATTTTTAAAGCCCATAGTACAGTTTTGGTACTTAATTAACAGTCCCATTACTTTTACACCCTGATGAAATCCAAATAACAGACTCTACCCCATTCACAGGTTCTTCTTTTAATTAACCTGGCAGTAAAATAAAACTGGCTAAGAGGTAAAAGTATCCATGTTGCATTGCTGTACATTGTGTCATTTCCTGTGCTTATAATCTATGGTTTATAGAATGTTAAACTTAAAGCATTTTTCCCTCTTGAAAATATTCTATCATTTATAAGCAAGCCACTCATAATAACAATTGAAATTCACCTTTGTTTGGAAGGAAACTCAGCTCAGTGTCTTCCGATCGATCGAGGCAGTCATTAGTTCAGCCCATGAAAGGCATATGAAGCAAATGCTGTTCTGCTTTCTTATACCAAGTTTCCTTCCTCATTTTCACGTGTGCAGTGAGATCCATTAGAGTCTCTTCGTATGTAATCCTTTGAGGGGTTCTCTAATAAGGAACCTCTTTATTTTAAATTTATGTACTGTTAATGTTCTATGGTTTGAATAAATCAGTTGAGTTTCAGTCATTTTTATATATTTCTTGTATAATAACTTTCCTACAGTTTATCTTCTCTACATGTTCAGTGAAATTTTTAATGCCTTATAATAACAGGAGAGAGAAATGTAAAGAAAATAGCTTTAAATATAGGAGAGTAAGTGTTGACTCTAAAACCAGACAGCATCATCATCTGCATGTACCCTTGTAGACTGTTCTTTTCAGAAATTTGTGTTCGTTGGGATGACCTGATAATTTATGTAGACATTTATCTTAATCTTTTGTTTGGTCTTTCAACCTTGAGAGATGAAGTGATATATTTTCTAAGAGGTAAGGCTTATTAGACCCAGATTTTGGAGGTTAAAATTTCAGAATCACGTATTACTGTGATTTAGTAGCTTTGTGCCACATTTTCCCCATCTGTACAATGGGTTTAATAATACTGCATACTTCAGTGTTTAGAGACTGAGATGAGTGCCTAGAATAGTGCTGACTACATGTGAAGCATGAAAAAAAAATGTTAGCTACTCACTGCTCTGGTGAATGAACTGCAGATTTAAATGGAAATACACGATTTTACTTATGGGAAAGCCATTTTTGGTACTCTGTTCCTGTATTTGTGGCTTTGCAAAGTGCTAAAGATTTCAGGAATTTCATCAGCCTTGAGCCGAGTTCTGTAAAATTTCTGAAAGGATGTAATTGCTTCTTTTGTAAGGAGAAAGTTATTGTCTATGAGGAAATGTTTCCTCACCAGACAAAGTGAATGAGGAAATCAGGAGATCTTATGAGGTAATGTGGAGTTCTCCGTGGTGAGTTTCATTTCATATTTCTTGCTGTGAGTTTTACCACAGGATGGGAGTAGACTGTTGTGTTGGCTTGATCGAGCATTTTCGGTGAATTCTGAGAATTCAGTATCCCACTGGACGTTTTTCTGAGAGAATAGGATATTAATAATTTGGCTTGAAACTACCATTGTGGTGGCACAGGTTGAAAAATTGGTGTCCTGGCAGAAGAATGGATAAGAAAGCTGTGGTACATACACACGGTGGAATATGACTCAGCTATTAAAGAGAATGCATTTGAATCAGTTCTAATGAGGTGGATGAAACTGGAGCCTATTATACAGAGTGAAGTAAGTCAGAAAGGAAAACATCAATACAGTATATTAATGCATATATATGGAATTTAGAGAGATGGTAACAATGATCCTATATGCAAGACAGCAGAAAAGACACAGATGTAAAGAACAGACTTTTGGACTCTATGGGAGAAGAAGGCGAGAGTGGGATGATTTGAGGGAATAGCATTGAAACATGTATATTATCATATGTGAAATAGATTGCTAGTCCAGGTTTGATGCATGAGATAGGGTGCTGAGGACTGGTGCACTGGGATGACCCTGAGGGATGGGGATGGGGATGGGGAGGGAAATGTTGCTTATCCATTCATCTGTTGATGGACATCTAGGTTGTTTCCATGTCCTGGCTATTATAAACAGTGCTGCGATGAACATTGGGGTACATGTGTCTCTTTCAATTCTGGTTTCCTTGGTGTGTATGCCCAGCAGTGGGNTCAGGCCACATGTTCCACGAGACCCCCAGATGTCTATGTCCACTCCATCAGAACCTGGTGGCCCTGAGCCACCTCGACAGTTACCCCGAAGATTGGCTCCCACTACAGTGGCACGTGTTTCAACCCAGTGGGAAAACCTCAGGGGGAAGCCCATAGACCCCTGGGTCACCTTGATGGGAAGTCTGACCCTGCAGCTACAGCTCCGGAGGAAAGCGGAGATGCACATCTCCACTCAAGACAAGACCTGACTCCCCTGGGGAGCCTCCAGAGGAACCGCATGGTCACGTCTTCAGTGGAGAGGAATCCTCAGGTGCCAGACGAGGACTTAGGAGCCGGAACCAACTGAAGGAATCCCCAGAGGCTCCTAGCAACTTGCTTGGAGTCTAGCCTTTCTGGAGGCCTCAGGGGCAGGTCCCTGGGGTCCTCATTGTAACTCGAGAGGAACCTGCCACAACTAGAGAAAAATCAGGAGGCTCTCCCCTCCAGGCGAGATAAGTCCCTTGTCCTCTGTGGCACCTCACGGGAANGACCCCATGGACTGCAGCCCACCAGGCTCCTCCATCCATGGGATTTTCCAGGCAGGAGTCCTGGAGTGGGGTGCCATTGCCTTCTCTGAGAATTGTGTTTATTTGCTGTTAACTATCAGTAATTGATATAAGCTTATACAGGAAAAATAGTTCTTACTACTCATGTTAACATTATTGCTTATTTTGGCTAATAGATCAGTCCAGTGTAAAACTAGGAGTTGATATGCTTATTGTTGATAGTAAGATAAAGTCATTATTGAGCTTGAATGACTTCTTAATTGGTGATTGCTTTTAGGCCAGCTATGATGTTATTTTTACTCTCTAGATAAGGTCATACCCATTTCTAAAAAGCTGTACCGTTGTAAAAGTTGAAATTTATAATTTTTTGTAATTTTAAAAGTTGAACTAAGTTTCTTTTCTTGGACAATCAGATATCACCAGGCTTGTGAGGCTTGTCACCTTTTCTCTCCATTTTGCAGCATAGATGAGTTTGTTCTTTAAAAAAAATTTTTTTTTTGGTTTATTTTTGGCTGTGTTCAGTCTTCGTTGCTTTGTGTGGGCTTTCTCTAATTGCAGTGAGCAGGGGCTACTCTCCGTTGCGGAGCACAGGCTGCAGTAATTGCACCACGCAGACTCAGTAGTTGTAGCTCGTGGGCTCTGGAGCACGGGCTCAGCAGTTGTGGCACACGGGCAAAGCTGCTTCACGACATGTAGAATCTTCCCAGAACAGGATCAAACCCATGTCCCTGCATTGGCAGGTGGATTCTTAGCCACTGCATCACGAGGGAAGTCCAATGAGTTTATTCTAATAAACTGTGTATAAGCAGCTCATTTGGTTTTGAGATATTTACTAATAACTTCCCTTTGTTATGGAGAAGGAAATGGCAACCCACTCCAGTACTCTTGCCTGGAAAATTCCATGGACCTGGAGGAGCCTGGTAGGCTTCAGTCCATGGGGTTGCAAAGAGTTGGACATGATTGAGCAACTTACTTCACTTCCCTTTGTTACTGTTTACTAGTTAAATCCTTATGCAGAGGTAGAAGAATAACCTTTGCTTTTTATTATTTTAATGCTTCTTTAAAAGCCCACTATGGGGCTTCCCTGGTGGCTCAGACAGTAAAGAATCTGCCTATAATGCAGGAGGCCTGGGTTCGATCCCTGAGTTGGGAGGATCCCCTGGAGAAGGGAATGGCAACCCACTCCAGTATTCTTGCCTGGAAAATTCCATGGACAGAGGAAGCTGGCAAGCTACAGTCCATGGAGTTGCAAAGAGTCGGACATGACTGAGTGGCTAACATACAGTGCTTCTTCCTCATTTCCTCATGGTCCTTGCTCTATAGTGCCAAAGGTTGTTTTAAATTTTTATCTACTACTTTGAATGTTGAGTGAATGATTCAGTTTGCTTGTGGTTTTGTGTGTGTGTCTATAATAACTGATTTTGTATATTTTATATCCTACAACTTAGTTTGTCTAACATTTTTTGGTATAGTTTTTAGAGTTTTCTATGTATAGTGGCATGTGTGGTAGTTGCTCAGTCATTCCAACTCTTTGTGACCCCATTGACTGTAGCCCACCAGGCTCCTCTGCCATGGGTTTCTCCAGGCAAGAATTCTGGAGTGGATTGACATTCCCTTCTCCAGGAGATCTTTCCGACCCAGGGATTGGACCTGGGTCTCTGTCATTGCAGGTGTTTGTCTGAGTCACCAAGGAAGCTCTTTGTAGCATGTCATCTGCAAATTAAGACATTTTACTTTCTCTAAGGCAGATAGATGGGGAAACGGTGGAAACAGTGGCTGACTTTATTTTTCTGGGCTCCAAAATCACTGCAGNCAACTCCTGGAGTTCACTCAGACTCACGTACATCGAGTTCGTGATGCCATCCAGCCATCTCATCCTCTGTCGTCCCCTTCTCCTCCTGCCCTCAATCCCTCCCAGCATCAGAGTCTCTTCCAATGAGTCAACTCTTCACATGAGGTGGCCAAAGTACTGGAGTTTCAGCATGTAATAAAAAGTATAGTATTGGCAACTATCCTTTCTTAAATGGGTTCATTTGATATAGGAGTATAGAAAATATGAGTTATAGTATCTCATAACTTTGAACAAAGAAATTCCAACAAAATATGTTTTAGAGTTTAATGTTAATTATTTATTATATACACAAATGACAAACAGGTAATTCCCAACATTTTCATCACTTTCCTGTTAATGTTCATACTATTCAACTGGATAATCATATTTAATTTGTTTTTCTCATAGGGGAAATGTTCATTAGGCCAAAACACAGGCAGTTTTTAGAAGCTAGTTAATAAGAGATCAGTATCAATGATGGTACTCTATTTACTAAAGTTATCAAAATATGAGTAAACCAGTTTCTGTGCTGTTAAAGGAATATTCATAAGTTCCTGGTATTTGAATGTTGTAAAATAACTCTGTTTTAATAACTTTGCTGTTTCTCCTGTTTTTCTTGAGAAGGTAGTTTTAAAACCTTTTAGTCTGATCAGTTACCATTTCAATTAGTTTAAATCCCTTAAGTTTTTCCTTAAAATTGAAAGTTAGTACTTACTGTTTTTGCATGTCTCAATTACTTAAATTTTTATAAAGAATGTCACATAGATCAGCATTTAGTTAAGGGACTGCAATATATACACACACATATATATATAAGCATGTATAAGTATATATACACGTATATTAGTATACGATAATTGGTGTGATTTTGTCAGATTTATCATTCTTAGCTGATTATAATAAATTCATAATATGATTGTGATCAATGTATTTTTTTAAATTAAAGTATACATTATTATATAGTTACCTGTTTTGTCAAAACTCTACATACCATAGCCTGTGTGTAGTTTTGCATGTGGCATGGTGATTGGATGCAGTTTGTTTTGCTACACAGCTACGTGTTAGGTTACTTCTCTGCTGCTTAAGATTGCTTTCAGTATTGGACAAATAAATGAAAATTGCTTTCATAGTCTTTTATTTATTTCTTGTTTCAAGAGTTATTGTTACTAACTCAGCTACTTCTTAGTCAGTGTTAATATTTTCCACATAGTACTTGCCTTTGGGGAGTTCTATACACCAATAGACTGAAATATTATCTTAGTTTATTTACATTGGTGTCTCCTCACTTGGGTCACTGCCGTCCTGTCCTTTTTTCCTATTGTCATGGGATGGAGATGATGCAGAATTGGAACATCTCAGCATACTCATCAAGGAATTTTTGAAGGATTTGCAAAGGAAAAAGTAGATGAATGGATCCAGGCATGCATTTAAGGACGTTAACCAGAGTGTGCTCTCTTTCACATAGAACAGAGTATTCTCAGCAGCGCAGTCAAAGACGTCCCGGGTTTGACTCAGGGTGTAGGGAATTCGGGCAAAATGGAATGGAACAAAACATATAAAAAATACAGCAATGATAATGAAAACCTTGATGTTTACCTTTTTCTTGGGGACTTTGCCGGCGCCCCTTGTTCTCACATATGACTTGTACAGTTCTTTGGTAATGAGTGTATAGCATACGATGACAATTAGAAAATTAATCCAGAAAATGACTTGACAGACATAATTGACTATTTCATGCCAGACTAGACCAAACTCTGACTTCAGAAATGAGCATTTCTTCACAGTCTTGTCACTCGGCCTCCTGTTGGTCAGAATCATGTTAGGCAAGGAGATTAAGAACATGAACGCCCAGATGACAACCGAGAGAATCTTAGCCCCCAAGAGATTGTTGGGGTTGGCTGTCTTAAAGGGCCTGGTGGTCTTTTGGTAGCGATCAATAGTTATTAGTCCTAGGAATGAGATACTGATGTACATCGTGAAATAGAACACGACGGAGGTCACTTGGCACACAAAGGCCCTCAGAGGTCCTGTTCCCAGTTTCGTATCGCTGAGTATCTTGAATGGAAAAGTCAGAATCATGAGGAGATCGGAAATGACTGTGTTCTTAAGGAAAATAATGAAGTTGGATTTACTGCGGATTTGAAAGAAAATCCTCATTGCCAGGCTGTTTGTGATGAGTCCAACCAAAAACAGGACAGTGTAGAGGAGTGGGAAGAGCACCTGGGTAATCTTGTAGTCTCTGCTGCACTGGCTGCTGTTCCCGGCCCCAGAGGTGAAGTTGTCCATCCTCGTGTCTCTCTCTGCTACCTAGAGGGGACGGAGGGCATGATTATTTTCAGGTCCCTGCTATCTGATTTTGCCCTTATCTCTGTGGGTAACGTTTTTGGAGAGACTTCTCTAAAAATTGAGGTGCCTGATCCTCATTGGGGCAGTTAGTAAAGAACACAGAAAAACCAAATCAAAATATTTCATAGTGGCAGATATTCTATTTGCACAGTAAAATAGTCTGAAGGACATTTTATGAAGATGTGGTTGCTTTCTTATTATTTGAATGTTTGCCTCTTATAGAGCATTTTAGATCTTAGGCAAAAGTGCATATACATAAAACCTAGAAGAAAAATACTTAGGCTATGCTTTATTCTTCTCCATTTTCATTTCCTTACCTTCTGACTTTGTTGTTTTTATTCATACTCACTTTTCTTATAGCAATCCTTACTCCTGGACTTAATTTTCTCTAGTACCTTCAAAGGGTTCTAAGGAGAAATGACTGATAATTGCGTATAGACTTTTAAAGTAAAAAGTGAAAAGTTTGTATAAAATCACTTGTATAAAATTTATTGTTAACTAAAAAGCAGAAAACAAATTTTTCCCTTTATAATTGGAATGTATTTATGCCTCTGTATTGCTCTGTCATCCATTTGAAAATCAGCCTCACAGAGTATTCTTTGGGTGCAAATATTTTAACCCATGTGCATCTCTTTTCCAGCTTTGCTTAGTAAATTTTAAGGTTTCATGTGTGTTTTCTTGACTATCATTCAGGGAAAAAATTTTAAATGGTTAAAAAAAAAATGAGGAAATGATTTCTCTATGTAGTCATTAGATGGCATTCCTCAAAATACCCCAGGCATCTTTCTAGGTTTATAGAGTGTATAATGGTAACTAAAATAAAATACCAAGATCTTGTCCTTGCCTGGATCCATAGATTTTTATACCACAACAGGCAGCTATAAAGGAAATAACACTTAACTTGAATATATTAACTTGAATACATTATTTGGCATCTAAGTTTTGAAATATAAAATGAAATTTGAATTTATCAGAAAACCAGTGGAATTGATTGTAAAGGAAATATTATTCCTAAATATAAGACATGGTAATATTAAAGCACAGATACCTCAATACCAAGAAAAAACTTCTAAGTTCCCCCAGATGTCAATGGAATTCTTTTTTCCATCCTTTTATTATTGAACGTTAAACAAATTAAGGTTTACGTCATACACCTCCTCACCAGTTTAACTTTAAAAAAAAAAAAAAAGACTAAATAAACCCTAGAATTTGATAGAAGATAACCGACTTAACCTTACTTGCTACTGCCATTTTTCTTTCTTTATGCCCTGATAGTTTTGGAAACTATACTTTGAGAATGCTCATTTTTCATAAACTGTTGCTTGTTTATCAAGTATTCTTCACATGAATAACTTCAACTCCCCCTAACTATAGCAAATCTGATTTTATACTTAAGATAAAATAAGTAAGACCATTTGAATATTTTTTCCATGTTCTATATAATTTCTTTTTAATGAAGAAGTTAATGGTTATCTCCAGCATCATTAATGCAGCTTGTATTTTAGTTTATATTCCATTTAAGTACTCATATTGATACTGCTATGAAAGGTTTCCAACTTAAGAAAACTTGAAATAAAAAATACACACACATCGTAGTGCAAATACATATGCTTGACAAATACTTCTAGATATAAAATTACCTGGTTACTCTTGATTCTGAAGGATTTGAATGTATCCAGTAAGTGGTAGTTATTACAGGCCGTAGAGTGGCATCTGTTATTTTCCTTTTAATGTCTTAGTTTAGCTGCTCACACTCTTTATGATAGAGAATCTGCTGAGGTTTCATCAGTCAGGTCTTGAGTGTTCTGGAGAGAAATAGGGGGAGAGAGGAAGAGGACTTCACAATCAGAAATTACCTTCAGATGCCGTGGACTCAGGGCTGTGCAGACACTGTATTTCCGTCTGGCCCGCTTTTAGGACTTCTGCTTTTATTTCCTTGGGAAATATGGGGTACGATGGGTGAGAAGTCATCTTTTTAAAAGCAATTTAAAATCCTGTGGCTTTTTACTGAAACCTGCCGTAGAGTTGATGTGCTGTGAGCTCTTTGGGTTATTTCCCATGCAAATGATAAGTCCAAGAGATCAAGCCTACTGATGTCTGCTTCCTGGAGAAGGCTGCAGACTTGCTTTGTCAGATGGTTATTTACCTGAAAACATATTGTGCCCGACACTGGAGATCTATTGCCTTCTAACAAGTAATCACATTAACTTGTAATGTGTGCTCATTAGGGATGTTAGGTCTCTTGCTCTTTGTTTTTTTTCCTGGTTAATAATGTCATTATTGTAAATCTGTATTTGATCAGCTCTTTGTAGGCGACACAATTTCCTCCCATTATAAAACTGAAGATTCTAAAATTACATTAAGAAAGAAAAAAACAGTTGTATCCATTGCTAGGCTTATTATATAGGACTTTATGCCTGTCTTGAGTAGAGTTTAAACAAATTTCTTTTGACTTTGCCTTTGTTTTTTGGGGAAATAATATCATTCAGTGAGGGCTTTCCAGGTGGCTCAGTGGTAAAGAATCTGCCTGCCAAGCAGGAGACATGGGTTCAATCCCTGAGTTGGGAAGATCGCCTGGAGAAGGAAATAGCTACCCATTCCAGTATTCTTGCCTAGGAAGTCCTTACAGCCCATGGGGTTGCAAAGGAGTCTGACATGACTTAGCGACTAAGAACAACAATCATTCAGTGAAGAGACTCACTATCACCTTTATATAGATATTGTGGACACTCAGCTTGTGTACATACTCACACACTGTTTCAAACTATAGTGTCCTTCTGTTACCAGCAGGTCCACTTGGGTTAGTGTCTTTGTTGTAAATATATCTTTTGGTTATTGATTTGTTCTGAGTTTTGAGTGTGTGTGTCTCAGTGTGGATTAGATGATCTTCACAGTCGATTTTTAACGTATAGAACAGCAGCTCAGTGTCACCTGAGGAGTCATGAGAAATGCACTTTCCTGGGTATCATTCTAGCTCAGGTGGTTCAGCAATTCAGGGATGCAGCCCTCATCTATAGTTTCCTCACCAGTAGTTTCCTGTATGAGTGATGTTCATATTCCTTAAGAGTTGAAGGCCACTGATTTAAACTAGCTGAGAATTTTGTTGACGTTATGGATTTGGGTAAATTCAGTTGAAAATGTCAGTCACGTCATGGTCCCCATCTGTTAGTCATCTAGATTTTGGTTTGATGATATACTCTTGGAAAATTAACTTTATTTGTTGGTTTAGAGAGAGATCATACTTTTTGAAAAAGCTTTTATGCCACATATGCTTCAGAATAATAATAGCCCACTTTGAGTTTCTTACATTGTCATGAGTTAACTATTCTGTGAAGTAAATAATCATCTTATTTCTGTTCTCTTGGTGATGAAAACAGGAGCAGAGCAGCGAAGTTAGAGACCCGATCCCAACTCACGCTGTCTAGTTCTAGAGCCTGCACCTGTGACCACTGTGTGCAGAAGCCTTCCCCATCTTACTGTCTCCACAACGCTTCCCCCACACTGAGGCCCACCAGCCAGAGGTGAATGCCATGAATGGGATGGCGATACTCCTTTTAGGAAAATAGGAGTCGTACTTGCCTTTACACCAGTTTGATTGTCAGCTTTAAGGAATGTTTGTGAAGTGTTTCTAAGACCTTTGGATGAAACAAGGCTTGCGGGGGGCGGTGCGGGGGAAATTCTGACTATTTTCAAGAAATTAATATGCCACACGAAAGGAACACGATTTTAGTACACTTAACTCATTTATGTTTCCAGATTTCTATAGTGCTGTGACTAGGGAGCTGAGGGGTAAATGAAAGGCTCCAGTTCTTGATCTAAATTAGCTTTATCTCTCCTTTGACTTTAACTCGCAACCACACCTGTCTGTGAACCTTCTCTGATAGTGTTTTGTCATTGGAAGATGACTGGAAAAATGAACTAATTCTGTATACCCTACCCATGTGTTTATATACACATGGTTTGATTGCTTTCTTTTTTTTTTTTTAAATCGAGTCTACTAAAGGTAGTCTGTTTATCCGAAAATACATATTTGCTTTAAATAGGATTACAGGGAATGGAGAGGGCCATGCCCTGAAATGGTAGGAAGCTGTGGTCCTTGTGAAACTGGGTTGGGGAGGAGATGAAGAGGTAATGATGCCCTTCGATTAGCTCTTAATGCTATTTTAGTTCTCTTGTCTTATGGTTTTGAAATGCAGTTTTGTTGACATTAGTGAACGTCTAATGGAGCACATGCATTTTAAGTCAGTTCTCATGTCATCTGGTTTGGCTTTACCTGTTAGAATGTAGAAATTTAGGTTAGATATTATAAGATAAATTCAAAAAGTAAGGAGTCTTGGGCATTGTGATGTTTAGCAAAAAAGCAAAAAAAGTATACTATCTCTGGTGATCCAGTTATTTGTCATCCTTGTCTTGCGTGTTTTGCTTGAAAGCAGAGGAGTGGTATCTATAATTAATCCGCTCAACAGCCATAATGCTCCTAGGATGCTCTGAGTTTGTTGGATAAAGGCCTCATTTTGGCCATCCTGTTGACTATAAGCTATTATTGTACAAAGCTTTCCTTTAAATATCTAATTATAGGAGTCCTTGATTCTCTTGATTTAGAAAAAATTACTCCAGGTCTAGTGTCATACTACTGCGAAACTTATCCTTCTTCTTTAGCAAAACCTCCCTGCAGTGTGCACACCCATTCTCCTCCACCAGCCCAAGGCTTATTCCTGCTATAACACTGATTTGAATTTATTCTGTTCTATACAGAATAATATGGTCCATTGAATGCTTCAGCTGAAAGAAATAATGACTGGAGGTGAAAGGAGAGTTCACAGCTCTAATCTCACCGCCGTGGTCACATCCTTATAAACTCACACACAAGTTTTGGCAACATTTCTAGTCACTTACTTTAAAGAAATGAAGATGACTAACATCAGACCAGTTAATTCCGGTTTTCCCTTCTCAGAACATTTGGCTTAAGGAACATTTTTCAATTGCTATAGTATCAATGCAGCAAGCCTTCCAGAGTTTTTGGATGTGTATCCTCCTAATTGCTCTTAAAATCAATTAAGTCTTGGTGAGTTTGAGATATTATCTGAAGAAAGAAAACTGATTGATCAGTAGGATAAGATCAGTCAGTTTTCTTTCAGAACTCAGTTTATAGGGAGGTGACCTTCTTAACTCAAGGACAGCAGTGGGTGAGCATGAAAGGGGATGGCTAGACTTCCATAGACTGTCCTGTGGATTCTTTCTCCTGCCCAACAGATGAGTCCTTCAGGGTATCAACGAGAGAATAATCCTTTGATACTGGTCTTTTGGGCTTCCCTGGTAGCTCAGACAGTAAAGAATCTGCCTGCAATGCAGGAGACATGCGTTTGATCCCTAGGGCTGGAAGAATCCCCTGGAGAAGGGAATGGCTACCCACTCCAGTATTCTTGCCTAGAGAATTCCATGGACAGAGGAGCCTGGAGGGCTCCATTCCATGCAGTCTCAAAGAGTCGGATATGACTGAGAGACTAACACTTTCTTTGAGCTTTTACAGCCATGCAACTTCAGAGTGTTTTAATACTTAATTGAAAGAGCAGAACTTAACTGATACTTTTGGTAATATGTGGTCCATTTTCTGAGATTGACCTTATTCTCATGTGTATGTTGCTATTTGAAGACTTGTATATTTTCTACATGCACAAAAAATTGATGTAAAACAATCTTGTAGGCTATTGAAAGATGGTTTGCTTTTAAAAACGTTGCCTTTCTTCTTTGAAAGCTAGTAACAGCTATCATGATTTTCCTAGAAAATGTTAAAGGTCAGAAAAGCTGTCTTCATGCCCCATGTAGAGAGTGACCAGTGCTTTGGGCTTTTTTTCCCCCAACTAGCTTCAGGCTTCTTTTGTTTTTTTTTAAATTCCATCCCCTGACTCTTACCTCATGAGTTTGCTTCTGGCCCATTCCCTGAGCATAACAGGGCCAGTGAACTGATACAAGCGTATCACTTCTTCACCTCCAGATTTCCCTGTATTTTCACCAGTTTTCATTTCTGTCTGTGGTTAACTAGAAAGATGTCCTCGTCTTTCTTGAGAAGTTAATCCGGACAAGAGGTCACTGTTGCCTGTCTCCTTTGTCAGTATGATCTGCCTTCCAATCCGGACTTCCTTCCTGGAGGCTCACTTGAAACATAGCTTTGAAACGAGAGTATGTCATTGGCCATCCTAATAAAGTGACCACTTTCCTCTCAAGCTATTTTTCTTTACACTCAGCTGCTAGTAAGTGTGGGCTACTTCCCTCACAGTCACTGTTGCACCATCAGTCTTACTCCAACCTCCTATTTCCTCCTCTCTGCCCCTACCACTCTAGAGAAACTTCTCTTTTGAGGTTCACACGGTTTTTTGTTTGTTTTTTTTAAGAAACAAGTCAGGGAAGCCAGCATCCACTGTGATTTCTTAACTGTTTTCAACACTGTTGATGGCCCTGTTATTAACTGTTGCTTCCCTCACTTTTGTGACCTTGACTTCTTTGGTTACTTGTTAATTATGGAGACTGTATATCCATCGTTTGATGACTTATTTATCCCCTTCACTGTCTCAGCATTCTTCCCTCCCATACCCTTTCCAAAGAGAACATGGTGGGTTTGAATCCCTTCTAGTGACATATTGCTTTTTTCCCTAAGCTGTCACTTCTGCACTATACCTGCTGTCAAACCACCTACTAGACATTTGTAATATGTTTCCACCCACCCCTTGAATTTCTCTCGCCTAATGGTGAATTCATGAGCTCCCTACCCTTATAACGTGCTCCTTTACCCACCAACAGATTTTATCTAGTGAGTCCATCTCGAAACTTCCCAACCCTTTCCTAGCTTCTTTCAGGTACCTCATTGATTTTGCTTCTTATTTCTACCATTAAGACCTAATTTATACCCTACAAACTTTTTTGGTCTTTCTCCCTGCCTCTCATTTCTTCAGTTTTTCAACACTTAGTTATGAAGCCAGCTTTTCTGTAAAACCATGTTTTGTTCTTATCTTCACCCCTGCCCCATTCTTTTAGTTTTTTGGTTGATCTACTTATTTACTTCTTGTTTCACATATTTAAGAAACATTAAGCACCATTAAGGAGAATGTAAATGTGAATAAAATAGACCTGGGTTCTTCCTCACAAATCTGACAGTCTAGTGGAGAAGACAGAGATTTAACAGATACTGAGAAAGTAAGTGCTGAACACTGTGATAAATGCTCCAAAGTCTGTCCTCTCCATCCCTCCCCTGTAGTGAGGGTTCTCACTAAACTCGGGTGACAGAAATGCTGTCACTGCACACAGCATTTCTACAAGTGCAGTTGAGGGTGTTGAGAGTATTTCAGGTGGCAAGAGGAAACCAGCAAAGGAAGGAAGTGCTCAGTGCCTTTGGGAAATTCTGAGTAGTAATGTGGTTGTAGGGTGCTTACCGGGGGAGGTGCAGTAATATGAATGGGCAGCAGGGGGTGCTGTATCTGATATGCCACTAACCATTTTTACAGACATATCAGTTCTCACCCAAACCTTGTAATAAAGGAGGTGTTATCAGTTTTTAGGGGAAGGATCTGAGGCTCAAAAAGGCTCGTTATTCTGGACCATGGCGCTGGCAAGGGCATACCTTGGGTGCGGTCAAAGCCCTCTCTTACCCTGATGTTGGGCTGTTACTTGATCAGGGTGGAACATAGTACTCCATGTCCATAGAACACATGGATCTTTCCAGGATTCCTTCCTTCCTCCTCCCTGTTTGGGCCTCAAGCTCTGCAGATGCTGCTGGGATGACACTGAATCTGTACTCCTCCATCAGCGGACGTTCATCCACGCATGTTTTCAGGGTTCGTAGTACCTTGTCTTGCTGTAGGAAGGTACTCTCTAAACAGCTGTTGCTAACATCTTTCCATCACCCCTCACACTCAAGTTTGCATCAGAACCACTTGACAGGTAANGAAAAGACCCTGATGTTGGGAAAGACTGAGGGCAGGAGGAGAAGGGGGCAGCAAAGGATGAGACAGATAGCATCACCAACAGGATGAACATGAGTTCAAGCAAACTCGGGATAGTGAAGGTTAGAGGAGCCTGGTGTGCTGCAGTCCATGGGGTTGCAAACAGTCTGACACAGTTTAGCAACTGAACAACAACAATATGGGTATAATAGTTTTGCTGAGTTCTGGGAGTTCTAATGAGTCATGAACTTGAGGGTGGGATTAAGGAACTCCCCAGCTGTAGGGAGGCAAAGGTATTCTAATTTAAAAATTTGGTATGGGAAAATACGGAGACTTGAAAATGCAATTTGTGAACAGACGCGGAAAAAAAATTACTCTCAAACATATGGGAAAAGGTCAACTTGACTCCATAGCATCACAAGTATAGACTAGAAGCAGATTGNTCTAATTTAAAAATTTGGTATGGGAAAATACGGAGACTTGAAAATGCAATTTGTGAACAGACGCGGAAAAAAAATTACTCTCAAACATATGGGAAAAGGTCAACTTGACTCCATAGCATCACAAGTATAGACTAGAAGCAGATTGAAATATTATGTTTTTAACCTAGCAGCTTGGCACAGATCCCAAAGCCTGGCAACACGCTGTGCTGGTAAATCTGAGGGAGAGCAGACACTCCTATGTAGATGGTGGAAACGTAAGCTGATACAAGCACCATATGGATTAATTTGGCAGTGTTCATCAAATTAAAAATACACATACCTTTGACCCGTCTACTCCTCTGCTATGAATATATCCCACCCATATATATGAAATGCAGGACTACATGTCCATAAGAGTGTTCACTGCTGCATTTTTGTGGTGAGAGCAAAACATTGAGAACAACCCATTTGTCCATCATCAAGGAACTGGTTGGATAAATTGCATTATATCCAACAGAATATATCATCAAAAAGAGTGCATCTGAAAAAGAAAAGGAAAGAGGAAAATGTGTACTGATATAGACAGAGACACATTTCAGCGAGGGAAAAAAATTAGGTTACATAATAGTATGCATAGCACTACAACTAGTTCTATGAAAAAATGGGGGAAATATAAATGTATTTTGCATTTGTTTCTGCTTGCATGAAGATGCTCTGTAATAAAACACAAATAATTAAAATAATGACCTGTTGAGGGTAAAAGGAGGAAGGGCAATGGGGATAATATTTTTGAACTATTTAAATGTGTTGCTTATTTAAGGGGTTAGATTTGGGGAGGGGGGCATGCCACACAGCATGTGGGATCTTAGTTCCTTGATCAGAGATCATATCTGTGTCCCCTGAAGTGGAAGCACAGTCTTAACCGTTGGACTACCATGGAAGTCCCTAAGGGGTTAGATTAAAATAATAATAATAATACTGTTTTCTAAATCCCAGTATAGTTTGAATGTTTCTAAAAGATGGAAGTGAAATGTATTCAGAAAGTTGCTTTGTGTCATTTATGTTGGTGTCTACAGATGTTGTAGCCACAGTCTCTAAAGCTTCCCCTGCCCCAATCTGTGATCCTAGGCTTCTGATGTTCATACTCTGGGCCACCCCCTCCCATTACGTGTGATCTGGACTTATCAACCCAATTCTAACTAATACAATGTGGCAGAAGAGATGAATTATAAAAAGGTTATAAAAAGGCTGTAGCTGCCCTGTCAGAAGAATGGAAAGCTACAGTCTTCAAAGAGACTCTCTTTAAAGAGAAAGAGAAAAAAAGACTCTCTCTTGGGTTGCTGGCTCTGGTGGCAGCCTGATGGGAAGTCCATGTGGCAAGGCAGTGAGGATGATCAGCAGTCACGTGGGTGGGCTTAGAAGCATCTCCCTCTTCCCCAACTGGAGCCTTGAGACGGTTACACAGGTCAGGTTTAGGCTACATGGGAGGGGAATTATGTAGAGATGGAAATGGCAGGGATCACTGGACGCCATGTTGGAAACTCTCTTTTCACAATATTGGTAACAGAACTGGAAATATTCAGCACAGCCCGAGGGCTAGGGATGGCGATAAGGGCAGTGGGGGGCGGGGGAGACAGACGAGGATGGGAAACAAGGCGGAGAGCTTTAGTCTTATAAGACACCCTCTGTTGGGACTTCCTGGGTGGCTCAGTGGTTGAGACTCCATGCGCCCAACATAGGGGTGCAAGTTGGCTCTCTGGTCAGAGAACTAAGATCCTGCATGCCCTCCAGCATGCCCCCCCCGAAATAATAATAATAATAAAGAAATAAAAGCCCCCAGATGATGCTAATATACAGTCAAGATGACAAACCACTGAACTAGTGCAATGACTGGATGAAGGTCAACATCGTCTGGGGAGGTTAAGAAAGAAAAGATCCCACTGATATCTACTTGGTGCTCTTCCTTTCAGTCCTTTGTCTATGCATTTTTTTTAACATTGAGCTGTGAGGCATGCAGGATTTTAGTCCCCCAACCAGGGATCAAATCCGTGGCCCTGCCTTGAGAGCATGGAGTCTGAACCACTGAACCACCAGGGAAGCCCCTCTCTGTGCATTTATGTAGAACCTATAGATGAGGGAAGAATTAGCATAAATGGATAATATGTCAAATATATCCATTGGCAATTTTTTTACCCAATAGTATATGTCATGGAATTCTATCCTTGTTGGCATATATAGCGCTACCTAATTGTTTTAACTGCTGCGTGGTATTTCATAGGATATATGTGCTGTTTATTAAATCATTCCCCTATTGGTATACTTTTAGGTTAGTTTTCAGTGTTGCACTGTTATAAATATTGATAGCCAAATCTCAAAAGCTTACATGATGTATGTGTGTTTCCATTTCTGTGATAGCCTCAAAAAAGCTGTGCCTATGACGAAGATATTGTGGTCATCAGAGGGAAGGGGTGGGGGAGAGAGGGTGTAATTATAAAGGGAGGTGCCAGGGGGAAAATAGGGGAAGGATAAATTGAAAGATTGGGATTGACACATACACACTATTATATATCGGATAGATAATAATGAGAACCTGCTGTAGAGCCCAGGAAACTCTACTCAATGCTCTGTAATGACCGATATGGGAATAGAATCTAAAAAAGAGTGGATATATTCTGAAGGAGATCAGCCCTGGGATTTCTTTGGAAGGAATGATGCTAAAGCTGAAACTCCAGTACTTTGGCCACCTCATGAGAAGAGTTGACTCATTGGAAAAGACTCTGATGCTGGGAGGGATTGGGGGCAGGAGAAGAAGGGGACGACCAAGGATGAGATGGCATCACGGACTCGATGGACATGAGTCTGAGTGAACTCCGAGAGATGGTGATGAACAAGGAGGCCTGGCGTGCTGCAATTCATGGGGTCGCAAAGAGCCAGACACGACTGAGCGACTGAACTGAACTGAACTGATATGTATATATAGAACTGATTCACTTTACTATACACCTGAAACTAACACAACATTGTAAATCAACTACACTCCAATTTAAAAAGTTATTAAAAATAAAGGAGGCAAAGATCTAGAAAAGAAATTCAATTTTGAAATAAAAACTACTTATTTGACTTGTAAAAATAAAGGAAGGCACAAATAATTTTCTGTATCCTGATCCTGGTGTTAATTCCATTAATCCATACATCTGAAATTCACGGAACTCTATATACAAAGAAAGCTCATTTTATTGTTTGCTAGTTTTTAATTAAATTGATTTGAAACGTTATTTCTCTTGCACAATTGCTATGCTGCCTACCCATGCACCATGGGAGGGGAGCTGAAGTGGCCTTTAAGAAGAGGAATTTTCTAGTCACAAGGCATCACATCTTCCCTTTTAATATTTTCTACCAGACTGCCCTTCAAAGTGGCTACACTCAAGCAGTGTTCTTAAAAGCAATGTAGCCTTAAGGAGGTTTCCTACCATGGAGTCGATGGAAAAACTTCACACAGAATTGAAAATCTATATCCTAGGAATCTTACAGTATCCCAAATCTATATTCTAGACTGCTGTCCTTTCTTTTCACTGGTGTAGATTAACAGCAGAAGAGTAGGATAGGAAATAAATCAGCAAGAGGGAATTCGAGCAGAGGTTTTAGAACTCACATAGTGGGACTTCCCTGGTAGTCCAGTGACTAAGACTCCATGCTTCCAATGCATGGGGACTGAGTTCAGTTCCTAGTGAGGAACTAGATCCCCCATGATGCAGATAAAGATCCTGCATACTGCAACGAAGATCAGAGATGTTAAGGCCCACAGCTAATTCCCAGTACAGCCAAATAAATAAATTAATTAAATACTTTCAAAAACCCTCACCTACCTAGAGGGCATAGCAGGGAATAGAAATTAATAAAGATCATAATGGTAAGAATAGTAAATACTTGCGTAATGCTGTCAAGGTGCCAGGGACTGGACAAGCACTTTGCCTGTCATAAGTTATTGGACTCTCACAACAAACCTAGAAATTAGGTTACCTTTATAGCCCCATTTTACAGATGAGGAAACTGAGGCAGAAAGGGCTTAAGCAGTGTACCTGCTAACACAGCTAGAAAACAACAGGTCTAGAGCTCAGTACAGAGCAGTCTAGCTGCAGAAGGCATGACCTTACATGCGTGAAATCAGTCAGGAGCTGAAATCCTGACATCACAATACAATCTAGTTTGATTTTCAACACTACAACTGACAACAGGAGTCAAAACCAGGAGGTGAGGATGCAAGCTTTCATCCCCCAGAAGCAATAGTCGAGAGTCAGTTGTTGCCTTTGGGGAAGGCACACTCAGCATCGACAGATGTTTTGTTTTATGGAAAGAGACCAAATTTAGGATTTCTTCATAAAATGTCTCAGTGCTAATGTATTGACTCAGTTTGTTTTTTAATAACTGTGTAGATCACATTACAACTTCTGAGTTAGAACTTGCTACGACAATATGACGCTTGAAAAGGCTAACCCAAACATGACCAGCATAGTTGTAGTTCTTTTATATTTTTTATTCTTATTATTTTGGCTGTGCAGCATGCAAGATGTCATTTCCCCAACCAGGGATTGAACCTGGGCCCCCTCAGTGGAAGTGTGGCATCCTAACCACTGGACTGTCAGGGACATCTCTGTGATTCTTTTATATCCAGCTTGAAGTGCCACCCAAGTTAACTCTGTGTTGTTTATTATTGCATAAAATACACACACACACACCCCAAATGTCAGTGACCTTGAATGAAAATGGATGGCTTGTTTTCCATTATCATGTTTTGTTATTATTAACTAAAATATGACATGGCTTACGAATTATAATGTATTATAATGATTTACCTGGGTTCAATCCCTGGGTTGGGAAGATCCCCTGGAGAAGAGCGTGGCAACCCACTCCAGTATTCTTGCCTGGTGAATTGCCATGGACAGAGAAGCCTGGTTGGCTACAGTCCATGGGGTTGCAAAGAGTCAGACACGACTGAGCAACTAACCAAGTAATGATTTGTTAATTATTATGATTGTCGCTCAGGAATCTGTGTCCCTACTAATCTAAGCCACGCTGGCTGACTATGGCTGGAATCGCCCATGTTTCTGTGGTCGGGTGTCTGGTTAACTGTGGCCTGGATGGTTTAAGGAGACCTCAGCTGGAATGACTTTTCTATGCTCCACCAAGACTCTCATTCTCCAGCCAGCTAGCCTGGGCTTATTTATGTAGTGGTTCTGCAGGTTTCTAAGAAAAGCTTCATCAAGAGCATGGAACACTTCTTGGGTCCAGACTCAGGACTCATAAGACACCGGTTCTGTTGCATTCTTCTCTCCAAGGTAGGTCAAAAGCCCAGTCTGTTTCCCACCCAGGAGTAGGAAAATAGACTTTTGTTTCTTTTGGCTGTGCTGGGTCTCTGTTGCTGTGTGCAGGCTTTCTTTAGCTGCCTAAAGAAATGGGCTTCTCGTTCAGGTGGCTTCTCTTGTTTCGGAGCACAGGCTCTAGGGTGTGCAGGCTCAGTAGTTGTGGCTCACAGGCTTTGTTGCCCCATGGCATGTGGACCATCATAGAAGTCCAGAAAATAAGACTCTAGATGAGTGTACTGACAAGACACTGGGGTAATTTTTGTAGCCTTCCTACCTCCTCTTCCTGAGCTCCTCTCTCAAATCATTGCTGATTGTTTTATTTAACAAAAGACAAAGTGTGGAAAAACAACAAGCAGGCTTTCAGAAAAACTATTAAGTAAAATGGTTCATTGCCATCTGATAAATTCCCACTGTCCCGGCCCAATTTTAATCTTTGCTCCCCTTCCCAGGGAAATAGTCACCTAAGGAATTTGTGATTAGAAGCCCAACACCATTGGGAGTTAATTCTATAGATTGCACTCTGCGAAAATAATGGAAAAAGTGAATAGGCTTAGCTAAAATAAAAGGTCAGTAATATATTAACACTGTAACCCTCCAGAGAGAGTTTTTACTACCTTCTGCCTAGAATGTGCAGGTATATATTAATGGAATAGAACAGGGCCTGAAACAGAGGAAGAACACTATGAGTGCAAGCTACCACTATTATCACTCATAAATTTCACAAAAATCTTACTAAGAACCTACTTAGTGCAAGATGTCACAAATGTGCATTGTAGTGGGACAGGCTGGGGCCTGGGACCCTTTGCTGTGGTGCCTGAACCTATACAAATGTCTCCTTGAGCAACAAAATAAAAAGCCTAAGGGACTAAAAATAACTGCATGTACCCATAGTTGGGACAAATTCTGGACAAAAGATAAAAAAGGACCAAAAATGTAAGTGCCACTTCTGAAAAGAAGGGAGCAGAAACGTGCCCCCTACCCTCCACACCACCAGAGAAGTGGGCAAACCACCAAGCCACCTCTCCAATCCGACTTCTGGACACACCCCACATAAGGAACACGCTTGCCACCCATTCAGGGAGCGAATGAACAAAGGAACCTGCTACTTGTTCTCCCTCCTCTCTGCTATAGCAGGGGCCCCAATGAAACTTTGCCTGAAATTCTTGTCTGGCTTTGTATCAGTTTCTATTGATTGGAGAAGGTCAAGAACCTTGGTAGATATCAGTAAGATTTAATAAATATTCACTGGACATGAGTTTGAGCAAACTCCAGGAGATGGTGAAGGACAGGGAAGCCTGGAGTGCTGCAGTCCATGGGGTTGCAAAGAGTCGGACTTAGCGACTGAACAACTACTTTGAGTAGAAATTAGCCGATTATGTTGCCATTCAGTTTTCAAAATGACACATTCTTAGGGTGGACCAAGAATAAATGGATTTGCAGAAGCCAGGAATGTGGGTTAAGCAAATTAGTTCTGTGTTTCTGCCCTCTTAACTCTTGATTTAGACAGTGTGGTTAATAGAATATGACCTCCCCTAAAAGGATGCCCCTGAGAAGGCAATGGTAACCCACTCCAGTACTCTTACCTGGAAAATCTCATGGACGGAGGAGCCTGGTAGGCTGCCGTCTATGGGGTCGCACAGAGTCAGACATGATTGAAGCAACTTAGCAGCAGCAGCAGCAAAAGGATGCCTATATCTTAATCCATGGACCTTGTAGATTTGTTACCTTTTAGAGCAAAGGACACTTTGCAGATGTGATTCAGTGAAAGATCCTAATATGGGGAGATGCTCCTGGATCATTCAGGTAAGCTCAGTGTCATCAAAAATTCTTATCAGGGGAAACAGAGGGTCATAGCAAGAGATGTGAAGACAGAAGCAGAGGGCAGAGAGCAAGATTTGAAGACATGCCGAGAGCATTGAGGATGGAAAAAAAGAATGAAGAGATGGAGCCAAAGTAAAAACAACACACAGATGTGGATGTGACTGGTGAAGGAAGCAAGGTTCAATGCTGTAAAGAGCAATATTGCATAGGAACCTGGAATGTTAGGTCCATGAATCAAGGCAAATTGGAAGTGATCAAACAAGAGATGGTAAGAGTGAACGTTGACATTTTAGGAATCAGTGAACTAAAATGGACTGGAACGGGTGAATTTAACTCAGATGACCATTATATCTACTACTGCAGGCAGGAATCCCTTAGAAGAAATGGAGTAGCCATCATGGTCAACAAATGAGTCCAAAATGCAGTACTTGGATGCAATCTCAAAAACTACAGAATGATCTCTGTTCGTTTCTAAGGCAAACCATTCAATATCACGGTAATCCAAGTCTATGCCCGACCAATAATGATGAAGAAGCTGAAGTCAAAGGGTTCTATAAAGACCTACAAGACCTTCTAGAATTAACGCCCCCCAAAAGATGTCCTTTTCATTATAGGGAACTGGAATGCAAAAGTAGGAAGTCAAGAAACACCTGGAGTAACAGGCAAATTTGGTGTTGGAGTATGGCATGAAGCAGGACAAAGGCTAACAGAGTTTTGCCAAGGGAACACACTAATCATCGCAAACACCCTCTTCCAACAACACAAGAGAAGACTCTACACATGGACATCACCAGATGCTCAACACCAAAATCAGATTGATTATATTCTTTGCAGCCAAAGATGGAGAAGCTCTATACAGTCAGCAAAAACAAGACTAGGAGCTGACTGTGGCTCAGATCATGAACTCCTTATTGCCAAATTCAGACTTAAATTGAAGAAAGTAGGGAAAACCCCTAGACCATTCACGTATGATTTGATTTATCAAATTCTTTATGATAATACAGTGGAAGTGACAAATAGATTCAAGGGATTAGATCTGATAGACAGAGTGCCTGATGAACTATGGACAGAGGTTTGTGACATTGTATAGGAGACAGGGAGCAAGTTCATCCCCCAAAAAAGAAATGCAAAAAAGCAAAATGGCTGTCTATGGAGGCTTTACAAATAGCTGTGAAAAGAAGAGAAGTGAAAAGCAAAGGAGAAAAGAAAAGAGATACCCCTTTGAATGCAGAGTTCCAAAGAATAGCAAGGAGAGATAAGAAAGCCTTCCTCAGTGATCAAGGCAATGAAATAGAGGGAAATAATAGAATAGGAAAGACTAGAGATCTCTTCAAGAAAATTAGAGATACCAAGGGAACATTTCATGCAAAGACGGGCTCGATAAAGGACAGAAATGGTATGGACCTAACAGAAGCAGAAGATATTAAGAAGAGGTGGCAAGAATACACAGAAGAACTGTACAAAAAAGATCCCTAACACCCAGATAATCACTCACCTAGACCCAGACATCCTGGAATGTGAAGTCACTGGGCCTTAGGAAGCATCACTACGAACAAAGCTAGTGGAGGTGATGGAAGTCCAGTTGAGCTATTTCAAATCCTAAAAGATGATACTGTGAAAGTGCTGCACTCAATATGCCAGCAAATCTGGAAAACTCATCAGTGGCCACAGGACTGGAAAAGGTCAGTTTTCATTCCAATCCCAAAGAAAGACAATGCCAAAGAATGCTCAAACTACTGCACAATTGCACTCATCTCACACGCTAGTAAAATAATGCTCAAAATTCTCCAAGCCAGGCTTCAACAATATGTTGTTAACCGTGAACTTCCAGATGTTCAAGCTGGTTTTAGAAAAGGCAGAGGAACCAGAGGTCAACTTGCCAACATCTGCTGGATCA
>SJYV01032377.1:186028-308335 GCA_006410875.1 Neotragus pygmaeus | reverse complement strand
GTAAATAGCATATTCAAAAACAGAGACATTACTTTGCCAACAAAGGTCCGTCTAGTCAAAGCTGTGGTTTTTCCAGTAGTCATGTATGTATGTGAGAGTTGGACTATAAAGAAAGCTGAGCACTGAGGAATTGATGGTTTTGAACTGTGGTGTTGGAGAAGACTCTTGAGAGTCCCCTGGACTGCATGGAGATCCAACCAGTCTATCCTAAAGGAAATCAGTCCTGAATATTCATTGGAAGAACTGATGTTGAAGCTGAAACTCTCATACTTTGGTCACCTGATGTGAAGAGCAGACTCATTTGAAAAGACCCTGATGCTGGGAAAGATTGAGAAGGGGGCTGACAGAGGATAAGATGGTTCAATGCCATCACCAACTCAATGGACATGAGTCTGGGTAAACTCCGAGAGTTGGTGATGGACAGGGAGGCTTGGCGTGCTGCGGTCCAGGGGGTCACAGAGTCGGACACGACTGACCAACTGAACTGAACTGAACTGAACTGAACTTGAGGATGGAGCAAAGGGCCATGAGCCCCCCTATGCTATAGCACAGCCCCTATGTTTATTACAACAATATTTAAAACAGTGAAGATATGCAAGCAACCTGTGCTGTGCTGTGCTTAGTCGCTCAGTCGTGTCTGACTCTTGGTGACCCCATGAACTGTAGCCTGCCAGGCTCCCCTGTCCATGTGATTCTACAGGCAAGAATACTGGAGCAGGTTGCTGATTCCTTTTCCAGGGATTCTTTCCAACCCAGGGATCAAACCCAGGTCTCCTGCATTGCTGGCAGATTCTTTACCAGCTGAGCTACCAGGGAATCCCATGCAAGAAACCTAAGTGTCTATTAATAGATGAATAGATAAAGAAGATGTGAGATACACACACACACACACACACACACACAATAGAATACTAAAAGATGAAATATTACCTCTTGGAATAGCCTGGACCTTGAGCGTATTATGCTAAGTGAAATAAGTCAGATGGAGGAAGACAAATACCATAGGATTTCACTTATACGGGGACATAAAAAGGAAAGAAAAAGAACAATCCGAACAAAAGCAAACACAGATACAGAGAACAGAGCAGTAGTTATCAGAGGGTAAGGGGTTGGGGGCAGCGAAATGGGTACAAGGGCTCAACTGCATTGTGACAGATGAAAACTAAAAACTGTTGGTCTGTTGGATAACTCCTTAGTTTCTTTCTTGTGGGATTTTAGTTCCTCTACCAGGGATTGAACTCTGGCCGGCTGCAGTGAAAGTGCAGAGTCCTAAACACTGGACTACCAGGAAACTCTGGGAACCTAAACTTTAGGTGGTGAGCACTCTGCAGTGTATACAGAAGTCAGTACATGGTGAACAAATAGTGTTTTAAACAATGTTACCTCAATAAAGTGTTAAAAATTTAAACACAAAGCCTTGATTCCTAGGAACCTTTAAACACAAGTTTTAAAGACATACATTTAAAAGACATAGTAGGGACCTCCCTGATGGTCCAGTGGCTGAGACTCTAAGCTCACAATGCAGGGGGCCTGGGTTTGATCCCTGATCAGGGAACTAGATTCCACATGTCACAACTAAAGATCCTGAATGCTGCAACTGAGACCCAATGTAGCCAAGTAATAAAAAATATATTTTTAAAATATATTAAAAAGTAAAAGCCAAAATAGCTGGTGTCCATGTAATATATTTTTGTTTCATAATGAATCCAAAGACAGGGGAAGAAACTATAGCTTCTTTAGAGAAGAAGCTATTTGCCATGTTTCTCTAGGAAATTCTTAGAGATATACATGCATGTGTGCACGTGTATGGGCCCGTTTGCACATGTAATGTTGATGGATCAATTATGTTAAAGTTACCGCTTCTCATTTTATTTCCCCAGGGCCCCAGTAATAACCTGAGCCATTCTGCAGTACAAGTAATCTCTGAAAATTGTTCAGATCCCATCAGATATCTGCTAATGCTTGATTCAATTAAGCTTAAACTATAAATAACCTTTATGTAGAAGGGCAATTACACAAATCAAAGATGTGTCATGTAAAGAGATAGATGTGACATTGGTTTACATCTCCCGAAAGCCTCGATACGTCTAGAAATAGGTCTTTATGCCCAGGAATGGGAGGAGCATGGACCTCTACAGTGCTCCCCAACCTTTTTTGCCACCAGGACCAGCTTCAAGGGAGATAGTTTTTCCACGGACTGGGGGGAGATGGTTTCAGGACAATTCAGTTCAGTTCAGTTCAGTCACTCAGTTGTGTCCGACTCTTTGTGACCCCATGAACCCGCACGCCAGGCTTCCCTGTCCATCACCAGCTCCCGGAGTCCACCCAAACCCATGTCCATCGAGTCAGTGATGCCATCCAACCATCTCATCCTCTGTTCCTTCCAATGAACATCCAGGACTGATCTCCTTTAGGATGGACTGGTTGGATTTCCTTGCAGTTCAAAAAGGATCAATTGTTCTGCACTCAGCTTTCTTTATAGTCCAACTCTCACATCCATACATGACCATTGGAAAAACAATAGCCTTGACTAGATGGACCTTTGTTGGCAAAGTAATGTCTGCTTTTGAATATGCTGTCTAGGTGGGTAATAACTTTCCTTCCAAGGAGTAAGTGTCTTTTAATTTCATGACTGCAATCACCATCTGCAGTGACATTGGAGCCCACAAAAATAAAGTCTCTCACTGTTTCCACTGTTTCCCCATCTATTTTCCATGAAGTGATCATGCCCAGATGCCATGATCTTCGTTTTCTGAATGTTGAGCTCTAAGCCAACATTTTCACTCTCCACTTTCACTTTCATCAAGAGGCTTTTTAGTTCCTCTTCACTTTCTGCCNATTTACACATCCCACCAGACAAAAAGGAAGTATATCAGTAATGCTGTGGAGGAACAAGAAAATCAGAGATTAGTGCAGTAGCTCAGGTCATGGAGCTATAGGAATCACTGTCTATGTTGACTTTATGCTGGGGTTAGGTCTGTCCGTTGAGACTTTGGAAGAGATTATGCAACTGAGGGTATTAAATAACAGCTTCTAGAAAACACTGCTAGCTTTTTTTTTTTTTTTAAGGCAAATCTGAGCGCTTAAAATAACATTTGGGGTCGTGGTAGCACGATAGATGGGCAGATTATGCAAATGTATGTTTCTGATAAAATGTTATAAAGAAGGAAGCGATGCAGGAAATGGCACCTTGAATGCAGGCAGGTGAGAGAAAAACAAAAGGACAAAAAGAGACTGAGAGAACAGTGACTGAAACTGAGAGGCAACAGGGTCTCACTTCAAGGCCGCAGGGACGAAGTGCTGCTCGTGCAGAGCACACACATGGAGTGTACTCCATATTGAGCATTGGTGTGCTTCAGGTCACAAGGACTCTGCTCGTTTTTTTTGCAGCCACTGCTAATTTATATGCACAGAGTGCAGTTTGTTTTTCCTGGGACAAATCTTTCCTTCATGTGAGCTTCTTAGGGATAGATACTATTAGTGATAGTAAGTACCTCGCACGAGTAAATACGGGCAAAGGGTAAGAAAAGGAGATGGGCTAAATGATAGAACTAGGAATTTTACCAAGAAAATTTAGGAATATAGGATCAAAGAAAAAAGATTACATAGAAAAATTCAAAACCAGGCATAAGAGAGGACATGTCTTGGATTATTTAGCTTTGATTAAGGAATGTGTTTTTGTGATGCTCTGCCTTAGTAATTTTCTCTCCCATGTAGGAAAAACAGTGATTGAATTCACTGTGTTTGGGATGGGGGAGGGGTGGGGAAGGGAGGTGGTCCAGGAGAGGAAGGTGGTGTCAGAATGTGATTGCATTTCCACTATTTTTCTCATACCTAATAAGACCATGCTGTCTTTTGTTTACATTTGGAAAGAAATATACATTCTTGTGTCTTACACAGTCATGTTGGAAGTTAATGGAACTGTCTTTTTTTTTTTTTTTTTAAATAAAAGTACTTGAGGATCCTAGCAAAAATATAAACTGTTTAAAAATGTTTAGTGAATATAGAAGACCGAGCTTACTAAGAAATAACATTTTCCATAAGGAAAAAAATATAGCTAGTATGTAATTAGGATGTGACATTAACATCATGTTAAATTTTAAACAATCAAGAGTCAAAACTTACTCGGTAAGGTACGCCCACATCAACTGCTTCTATTAAGACTTCAGGTCAGTTGACACTGTGTTTTTTTGTTTTTGTTTTTGTTTTAAACTTTAGCAAGTTCCAAACTGGAAAAACAAGGGTGTTGCCAGTGGAGGTTGAGGTGAATTGAAAGGCGGGCCAGATGCCACCACCGCACGAGCCAGCATGGAGATGCTGTGGTTAGCGCATTTCATGTCCATGAACCCTGCCCTTTAAACAGGGCTTTCAAAACGCGTTTTCTCTTTTTCAGGATGAATCTTCAAGTCATGAATGTAACCAGCGCACAATCCTTCTTTACGGAGTGGGAAAAGAGCGTGACGAAGCCAGACATCAGCTGAAGAAGATTACCAAAGATATTTTGAAAATCCTAAATAAGAAGAGCAACACAGAGACAGGGGGTAAAGAGCCCTCATGCGTTTGCCCCCATTTGCTCTTTGTCTTCCGCCTTAGCAGTCTTTATCAAAGTCATACGTGGCATGGTCAGCAGTGTTTCCTCCCCCAAATGACTGTTACATTGAAATATGAATAAGCACATTGAAATTGTAAGGCCTTGATTCCATTTATAGTTATATATTCCATTTATTTATAGGCACCATTTAAGATGGTGCCTTCCCTGGATAAATAGAGGTAATTTTTACTTGCTCCTCTTTTTTTCATATTTCCCAAATTTTCTGCAGTAGTCATACATAAAGTATTAAAAGAACTTCCCTGATGGCTCTGAAGGTGAAGAATCCGCCTGCAATGCAGGAGACACAGGATATGTGGGTTCATTCTCTGTGTTGGAAAGATCCCCTGGAGAAGGAAATGGCAACCACTCCAGTATTTTTGCCTGAAAAATCCCATGGACAGAGGAGCCTGGTGGGCTACAGTCAAAAGGTCACAAAGAATCGGACATGACTAACTAAGCATATGTGATAAAGTATTAAAACATGGAAAACCCTTAGTCTGGAAGAGGTCTGTTCCCCTAATTCCATCCTTTACTCAAGCTTGCAGTCGGCTCATCATATTTTTGTTGGTGTTTAGTTGCTCAGTCGTGTCAGACTCTTGGCAACCCCATGGACTTTAGCCCACAATGGTTCTTTGTCCAGTGGATTTTCCAGGTAAGAATACTGGAATAGGTTGACATGTCCTCCTCCAAGGGGGTCTTCCTGACCCAGGGATAGATCCCACATCTCCTGCATTGGCAGGTGTATTGTTACCACTGAGCCACCAGGGAAGCCTCATCGTATTTACATGATAATTTAAATTCGTGACAGTGTAGTGACTGAGCTTTTCTTACGTTATTCAGAAGAACAGGTGCAATAGATAGTGGAGGCTACTTGTATCTACCAACAATTTCTGTTAAGAATAAAATTGGGTCTTTGCTCCATAATGACTTTACTTGGAATGCTCTTTCCTCAGTCTTTTTACATAGTTTTTACAGTGAAGTTATGCCTTTGTATTATGTCACCGTATTGCACAATTGGAATTGTGTAATTATCTGGTTCACATTGGCCTAATTACCCTTTCCAAAGTTTATTTTATTAGATAGTCACATGATTTAAAATGTGATATCATTTTGTATACCCCCCTACCACCAGTGGTGTTTATTTCTCTTTTGCTTAGGTAATACAATGGGAAAAACGTTTGGACTTTCCCTGTGAAAATAGCACACTTCTTACACATGGCATGAACCACCTCTAGGAATTCCACTTTGTTGTTCACTACAAAATATATACTGTTTTATGGACCTTTTCCCAGAGGATCCAGTCTTAGGACTTTAACTGAACAAAATACTGAAGCTTGTCCACAGTAGAGCTTTCCTACAGAAAAATTTAGATATAACCAATGCAAACAGCTATCTTTCCTCTCCATCATTAAGGGTGCAGATGCAGAAACAAGGAAGGAGGGTGGCATGTTTTTCAGTCTTAAAGTGTGTTTTTGGGCATCTGATGTATTAGAACTCAACGGGGCAGCTACCTTCATGTTATTTACATCAGATTCCCCAGCTCTCTTTTGTAGCCACATAAGGAGCTAGTGCTGTAGGAGCTCCAAGAGGTCGTGGAAGGGAAATGAAACCTGTTGTCATTATCGAGATTGTCAGGAGGGGGAAGAACTGCTCTAAAAAAACTGTCGATCTGCTATTTTTCTGTTTTCTCTATTAAAGAAAAGAGGAAATAGGCTGAATTTCAAAGCTCAGCAGCTGGCTAGCAAAATGTATCCGAAACTACTTTTTTGTATATTTGGGAATGGGATGGACACATTCTCTTTAGGAAGTTCAGTAATACATGCTTTTCCTAAATTAATTTTAGCAAGTCTTTCCAGATCCTGTGGAATGTTTGGTTTTGGAAGGCTGAGGGGTAAGACNTCCGAAACTACTTTTTTGTATATTTGGGAATGGGATGGACACATTCTCTTTAGGAAGTTCAGTAATACATGCTTTTCCTAAATTAATTTTAGCAAGTCTTTCCAGATCCTGTGGAATGTTTGGTTTTGGAAGGCTGAGGGGTAAGACAAGGAAGGAAGCACTGTGGTGTCCTTTTCTGCTGAGTCCACTTCCTTTCTTCACAAAGAGTTTTTTTTTTAAATGTTCGGCTATCGTCTGTCCTATCTTTGGATTAGTCTCTTAAATAGTCAGTTCTTGCTCCTCACCAGGAGATTATTGTTCTTCCATGCTAATTTTTGAGATATTAGGTACTAGAGGCACTGCTGAGGAGCGGGGCATCTTCATTGGGGATTTTGTCTTTCCCACATTCTAAATAAAACTCCTCATCAATCAGAAATATGTTTGTTAATTTGGGATAGCAAGCTGCCTTCTGCTAAGGAGTCTTAAGTTTAAGTCACTATTGTAAACACTAGCATTGATATGCTGGTGAGGCCAGAAAACAGGTTATGTTATCATGTGTTTGATTTATGGTTACAAATAAAAACATGACTTACAGGAACTCATTAGGTATGCTCTCAGATCAACCAGACTTTGCCTGGGAGGGTGGGGTGGATTCATAATCTAATGTTGAAATGACATTTCAAGTCGAAATAGGAGAGTCTCATTCTACATTGACATTGACAGGTCATCTTTGGGTATGAATTTTCAAACCACTAATGAAGTTTATCATAACAACAAAAGCCCAAACTTCTAAGATTAGAGATTCAGTATATGTGCTGCTGAAGTGAGCACCAGGATTAGAGTTGTTTTAAAAAATGGAAGACCAAAATTAAGCCACAGAAGAGCAATTATATATATTGTGAAAGCAAATGAACATAAAACATGAAAATCTGTGAGCTGTTATATTATTGCTTATGTAAATGTCATTAAAGTAAAATATTCCTTTGAGAACCAACAGTAATTTCTTAAATTTTTATATCACTTAGCTATGTGTAAGTAAATAGAGCCAGTTAATATAGACAAACCAATAAAGAGGCTCTTTTGAGTTCTCATACTGGGTCTTCATCCTCAATTCTGTTACTTTTCTTGATGACACACTTGGTTTTGGTCCCAAGAATGACTGAATAAATATATTAACTTCACTTCCAAAGCTCATGGTATCCAAGACTATTGGTGTAAGCTTTCAGTCTTGGATCAGTGATGTTGGTAAGTGAAAAATTCCAAACTTAAATATTGTAAACACACTTATGACCTGTGAACAGTTATATTGAAGGCAAAATATCACACTTAATTTGTACCTTTGAGAATAGATATTGAAAAACAAGTAGATTTCATGAACTTCTTTATTCTTATTCTTTGCATTATATTTGGTGTTATTTGGCAAAAGTTACACATAATTATGTACCTTATTTTACTCAGCACATTTTGATTCTCTGTTTGTTTGTTTTAGGAAATAAAACAGCCTGGGTTTTTTACTTGTCTTTTGCCCATAAACCATACTTGCTTGTTGTTGAAAGAGAAATCTCCTTTCTTCCTAATGTTGTTTTGTAAAACATTTCCCATTACGTTTGCCATTAGCAAGCCGTTTCAGTTCAGTTCAGTCAGTCAGTTGTGTCTGACTCTTTGTGACCCCATGAACCGCAGCACGCCAGGCCTCCCTGTCCATCACCAACTCCCGGAGTCCACCCAAACCCATATCCATTGAGCCGGTGATGCCATCCAACCATCTCATCCTCTGTTGTCCCCTTACCTCCTGCCCTCAATCTTTCCCAACATCAGAGTCTTTTCAAATGAGTCAGCTCTTTGCATCAGGTGGCCAAAGTATTGGTGTTTCAGCTTCAACATCAGTCCTTCCAATGAACACCCATGACTGCTCTCCTTTAGGAGGGACTGGCTGGATCTCCTTGCAGTCCAAAGGATTCTCAGGAGTCTTCTCCAACACCACAGTTCAAAANATTTAAGAATGGAATTAATTATTTATTTTTTGTTTTGTCTTTTCTGTCCTTTCTAACTTGCTTTCGTGGATATTCACACCAGGAGGACAAAGTGGTTAGAGTCTTTTTTCTGTCTAATATTATTTTTTTCTTATTATTAATGCTCATTTAATTTTATAGTTATATTTAATTTATTTACTCAAGTGTTTTGTTACAGTTGTAGTGCATGATATTTGCTAAACAGTAAGATATATTTTAAGCATGCTATCTGAAATTTGCTGAAAGACATTTAGTTTATTATATTCTAGATGACAATTTGATTATTTTACTTGATTCTTAAAGAAGCTTGCCTTTTTAGAATATAGTGTTTTTTAAAGGAAATGTGTTTTTATAACATTTCTCATTGTGATAAGAATTCCTTTAATCTTATTATGTCCCCTAAACTGATCATTGTACTGGTCAGAATTTTTAAAATAAGTTTCCGAGTTAGTATAAAGATTCAATTTTTGTAATAGTGAGTCACAGTAACATTGAACATGGGTTTTCCAAAGTATATAATCATAGTTAAGTATTTAATATATTTTAATTTTTCTTAAAATATGTTTTAGAGATCAGTAAAATGCTTATTTTTTACCCTCATGTTGAATATTATATATAACTATAATTTACAAATTCTCAGAAATATAAAATTTGATAATACATTATAATGATCTGCTGATGTCTATCTTTTAGAAGTCTGGTTTGAATTTGGATCTGCTCTGGATACTGGTGACTTCCTGCAAACACAGATAAAATCTTTCTGTTCTGATTCTTTATGATGAATCAGACTAAACCTTGAAGTCTTTTCAAGTTTTCCAAATTCAAACTGGCATAAAACCCAAAGAGAATATCCTGTAGCTGAGGTCTCCTGAATAGTGCCTTCTTTCTTGTCATTTGGAGTCTCTTCACTCTCTTCGGTCTTCAGTTACTAGGCTGCAGATAATGTAGACATTGGCAAATACTGATGTGAGTTTAGATATGAACCCTCTGAGCAAAAGAAAAGATACTATGACTACCCAGATGATATATAGTCTTTAACCCAGAGCAGGTCCTCTAAACAACTTGCCAGCTTTCTACAAGTCAACTGTATTATTTGACTCTCACATAGTACAATTCAAAGCCTTTTAGAGTCTCTGCTGCAACTTTTGTGTCTAGAGTTAACACAGGGTACATAATTGTTTGATTATTGTCTGTAGTTTTNTGGAACTCTGCATTCAAATGGGTATATCTTTCCTTTTCTCCTTTGCTTTTCACTTCCCTTCTTTTCACAGATAGTTGTAAGGCTTCCTTAGACAGCCATTTTTCTTTTTTACAGTTGTTTTTCTTGGGTCTTGATAGTCTTTTTCTTAATGGTTTTGATTACTGTCTCCTATACAGTGTCGTGAACCTCCATCCATAGTTCATCAGGTCTTCTGTCTGTCAGATATAGTCCCTTAAATCAGTTTCTCACTTCCACTGTATAGTCATAAGGGATTTGATTTAGGTCATACCTGAATGGTGTAGTGGTTTAGTTTAGTGAGATCTTTCTTAAATACAAAAATCTGTAAAATGACCTTTGTTCCCTGAAATTAAACTTTCCCGTATAAGATGGTGTGTGAGGAGGCTTTTGTTTCAGTAGCATTTGACTACTTAGAATCATAGTGTTGGAAGAGAACCTTGAGATCATACAGTATAGCATTTTCTTGGTTTTAGATTTGTGTTTGTAAATACATATATTAAAAAGTATTTTTAAAAAGGTCCTAATTATTTCTGGATCTTATCCTCAGTGCTGTCAATTACAAGAGCTCTTCTGGAATAAGCAATGTTCGTAGTATTTCTTACTTTTATTTTTTCCAAACTTCTCTATGTTAAATTGATAAAGTTAGCACTTTTCCAGTAATGTGGACAGATTTAATTCTTTTCTGTCCCCTAAAAAGTTAAGAATTTCCTTTTTTACATAGTAAGTTAAGACTGTCTCTAACAAGATGTCAGTGGAGTCTTCTGTTATATTCATTTGAGCCTGAGTGATTTTTTTTTCCCCATTCAATGTTGATATCATATTTTAAAAGTCAGTGAGTAAGAAATATTTAAGGAGGGATTTGTCATTAATCCTGGAGAAGGGAATGGCAACCCATCCAGTAAGTATTCTTACCTGGAGAATTACATGGAGAGAGAAGGTTGGTGGGGCTAGGGCTTTGGTTGCAAAGAGTCAGACACGACTGAGCAACTATCATTTCTCATTAATAGCAAAAATTTAAGTTTACATAAATGAAAATGGTTAATGTTTATAAAATAATTAAAGTTACCTCATCACTATAGATCAATCTCAGAAGAATTCTATTGAGTGAAAGATGACAGATATAAAAATATATATCATATGATTCCATTTGTATAAAGCGAGCAACACTAATCTGAGCTGTTAGAGGGCAGGCTCTTGGTTCTCTGGGGCAGGGAAGTGACTACACGGAACCTGAGAGGGCTTCTAGGGTTTTGGTGTGTTGTTTTGTTATTTGAGTTTCATTACATGAATTAATTTCTTTTGTAGAAATTCAGTGAGTCTGTACACTTTTCTGTATGTGTGTTATAGTTCAGTAAAAAAGTATCCCTGAAAAAGGTCAAAAGCTTCAATTAAATGAAAAATAATGTATCTACTATGTGTTTATTTAGTTGGAGATGAAGGACAGAAAGCCAGGAAGAACAAACAGGAGGCATTTCCAACCCTGGAGACTGTGTTCACAAAACTTCAACTCCTTTCATATTTTGATCAACATCAAGTGACATCTCAGGTAGCCGTTAAAGCTGATTTATTATGGAGCTGGGATATTTCCTTAAATGTCTTTCGTGCAGTATGTGTTTTCAGCCTTCCTGGTTTTATAAATGCATTTTCATTTGGAAGTGTCTTAAAACTGTCGAGTAGTTCGGTTTCAAGTGTCAGTTTACTTTTCTCAGAGGATTAATTTTTATCCAGAAATGCTTTTACCTTGTGATAACAATCAGCACTACGTAATCTCTAATGTAATACTTACATTGTTACATTTTGTGTTCTGCATTGATGATTGATAAGGGAGAAGTCTGCTGGTGACTAAAACGAAGTACTTTGCAATTGGGAAGAAACCAAATCCATAGGTAGTCAAAGGAATATCTGGAAATTAATTAAGCGTTTATAGTTCTACCTTTAGGAGAGTTAGGTCAAGATCTTAATGACAACTTGTCTTATTTCTTCAAATTATATTTGTTTTAAGGATATTATTTGATTTGTACGTGATTTTCTTTTCTGTAGAAATATGTTTCAACTTCTAAGTAGAATCATGTATAAATTCACATTTCTTACCTTCCAAAATTAAAATAATACGCAAAAGGTATTTGGAATATGGGTCTTCTAATTACTTTCACTTTTTCCACATAGATTTCTAACAATGTGCTAGAACAAATCACAAGCTTTGCATCAGGAACATCATACCATCTCCCACTGGCTCACCACATTCAGCTCATCTTTGATCTCATGGAGCCAGCACTAAATATCAATGGACTCATTGACTTTGCAATACAGGTATCAAAGGCATCTGCCTTTTAGCAAAGCAAACCTACCAGGCATTGTACAGTTTACAGTAAGCCACCCTGTGCGATTTTGTATAGTTGAGACATTCTGTGTCAACAGTATCTAACTAAGATCTTCAGCTAGCGTCTGTGTCCATAATTTTCAAATAAATATAATTGGTGTTAAAATAGTAAAATACATGAGAGTGTTGACTGTATTTCTTATTTGTCTTTTGTTGTTTTGCTTAGGGAAAGGTGAAAATTTGTTTGCTGTTTATAATAGAGTATATTTATGTGAGAGCAAAAAATATGAAACATGATTGATTTGTTCCACTATTTTTATTGTACATATAGTTGAGTTCTTTTGTTAGTATATGTTGTTAGTGAGTAGAAATAAAACATATCTTTTACTTATTCTGTTGGAAGTGTTAGCTTTATTAATAATGAGAAAATACTGATGAATAACTTCCACTTATTGAAAATGACGTGTAAATGGAAGAAAATCAAGGCGCTAGGGGTGTTTTTCCTGAAATTATCCAGTCCAGAACTATGGGCCACCATGAAATTTTGGCAACTATTTCAGTATTGAATCCCTCATGATGGCATGGACTGTGATGCCCAGACAGAAGGAAAACTATAATTTTGATAAAGGATTAAAAGTAAAAGCCATTTAATTGCCTGAAGTACTGCAGTGGTGGTTTTATTTATTTTATTGTTCCTGCAGCAGAACAAGAAAGGAGATCAAGCAGTTTTAGGATGACTCAGTATATCCAGAGTGTGTAAAAATTAATGTTTTTTCCTATTTGTTCTGGCAGCTACATGTTTATTCGATGTTTTTGCCTTTTGCAGCTCCTGAACGAACTGAGTGTTGTGGAAGCGGAACTGCTCCTGAAATCCTCCAGCCTGGCAGGAAGTTACACGACAGGACTGTGTGTCTGCATTGTGGCCGTTCTCAGGCGTTACCACAGTTGTCTAATACTGAATCCCGATCAGACAGCCCAGGTGTTTGAAGGGTTGGTATATCCTAAAATGTGTAATGTGGCTTTTTTTAAGAAGTTTTATTTTGAAATAATAATATAAAGTTTGAAAGAAGAACAAAGCCCTTCCTATATACCCTGTTCACAGATTTAACAATAGGATGTGTATTTGTGATAAAGCTTTATAGTGTCTTTAAACGAAAAATAGTACTGTTTGTTTCATAAAAAGATGCATAGTTAAAGAATGCTTGTGCCAGGAAGCGTTTATCAGAATGGTGATAAAAGCATAGAAAGCCTGCCTGCCTACTTCTCTCTCCCTAGTTACTATCATCTCTGCTGACCGGAATCCTGAATTATTATGATTGGTGAATATGTGGTTGCTTCTTTGTTCATGTAATTTCAGTTTCTATTTGGAGAATCCAACTCCAAATAAGCTTTGAATACATACCATCTTTCAGATTAAACTTTTCAATTTCATTTCTTTTATAAATTAAAGGAAACTTTTGATGAGTTAATCTAGAATAAATGACTTTCTGATTCTTAGTCTTTTTGAGTTTGGATGAATTGTAGGCTAAGGTTTTCTCTACTACCACTAGAGAAGTTGGGCTAAGTAATTACATCACTACCATTAGAGGCTGAAATTACTGGGACCAGAGAAGTATAATGACCTGTCAAAACACTTATTCTGAGCTCTGTTTTGTCCACTGCAGAATTCTTTCTCTGGGCTTTATGTATATGTTCTTAAAAGAAAGGCAACCTCTTTTTCTTCCATTTTTCCTAATGGGCTCAAAAGACGAACATGGAGTTCTTTGGTTTCACAGTGCTTTTTTTTTTGGTAATCCAGCACATGTAATCTATCTATTCTAGAGTGCCATCTATTTAACAGCAGCTTTTCGAGGGAAGAGGAAATGCTACCACATTAATTCTACACATAGGTTTTTTATTTTTATTTATTTATTTATTTTTAGGTTTTTTAGTTTGTAACTATTCTTTGAAGTCTTAAAGATGTTTCTGTAATAACATTAAAAAAAAAAACCAGAACAAAGTAAATCCAATTATTGTTACATTCAGTTCATGTAAGAGGCTGTCTTTTAACTACATGTGCTTTTCTTTAACTGCGTTTCCCAAGATGAAATATTTTTACTTTAAAGTTGAAGTACATTTTGGACTAGATTTTAGGCTTAAGTAGAATTTTTGCTTTTAGACTTTTGCTAACATTGACCTTGATATAAGTATTTCTGTGCCTCTTCTCTATTTGCAGCCATCCTCACCTAACATATACTATCTTATCACTTGAAGGCACCCCATTTAATATATTGTTAATCTTTCCTTCAAGGTTGTCTCTCCTATTCTGGCCTCTTTTCTTCAATTTTTTCTCTGTGACCAGAGTCAGCAGAATTTTTTTTTTTTTTTTCTGTTGAGCCAGTTAAATATTTTAGCCTTGATGAACCGTAAGTTTTCTCTTCTTATGAGAGAAAAGCCACAGATAATAAACATTTAGATTATTACTAAGTGGCATCTGAAACATCCCTGATATTCTTAAATGTAAGAAAATAGCTACCTTAGAATCCAGAAAGTATAGAAGTACTTTACAGCCCTCAACTACCCTGTGGAGTTGAATAATTAGTACCATTTTACAAGTCAAGAAACTGACACTCAGGTCTGTTAATTGGAGTGGCTGGTGAAGTGTTGTAGCCAGCATCTCATAGTTAATAAATCTGCCAGATTGCTGAAACAGTTAGCAGTCATTCATGCAGCTCATTCATACTGTGGATTTACACCATACTTTTTAAACTGTGAATGGAAATGTTCTAATTGGTCATGAAATGAAAATAATTCTTTGTCACAAGTACTTTTTTTTTCCCTTTATTTTGAAATTATGTCATTATCATTCATTTTGATATTTTAAATTTGTGTTCTATTAAATGTTTATAAAATCATGTTTGATATTCACTTTGTGTTTGTTTTTTATCATATATAGTAAAGATAAGTACTTTTCCCTAAACTCTTATTCTGGGTTGGTTGTTTTTTTTTTTTACTTATATAAACATACTGGATCTCAATGTGAAATGTTTTGTTACTTCTAGGAAATGGAGGGAACACTGATTTTGATAGAGTAAATGCCTGGCAGTCGTTCAATACATGTTTGTTTTCTTCAATCACAAAATAATTCTTTGCTTTTTCAAGGTATACCTAGAGCTATTTTGGTTTATATAGGTAACAACTGATTGAAGCACCTGCTTTTCTTGACTCTGGGGCACTTTTGATGTAACTGACAGCTGTTTCCAGTAGTCTGCATCTGCTGCTCTCTGTTCACAAGCTTGGGATGCTACGTGCTTATTTCTTTGCATGGTTTGCTAGTCCCACCTCTGATGTTGGGCTGGATTTCTTTCTGGATGTTGGCGCTTCTCTTTCTTATTTTGAAAGGCATTTCTCATTTACAGCCACAAAGAAAAAGCCCACAGCCTGGCAGACCCCTTTTGGGGAACACTGCTTTTCCTCTGCTATTGCCAGCTGAACAGCAGAGCTATCAGGGTTCTGCTGCTCCCAGAGCGGGAATAACAAGTCCAAGTCTGTGTGAGCCTTCAAGTCACAGGTCTTGGGAAGGGTGCCCGGAGGTATTGCCTGTGATTCCAGTGTCCTTCTCATCCCAGGCTTCCTCCCATCTTCTAAACAGCAGAGAAGGCTCTAGACTGGGCTTCTGGAGACCTGAATTCTCTTTTTGGATCTCCTATAAACTAGCTTTTTGCCTTGTGGGCAAATTCCATTACCTTTCTGCGCCTCAGAGCCCTCTTTGTAAGATAAAGAAGGTGAATCAGATGATTTCTGAAACATGTTTCAGCTTTAATAATCTTGAGTCATATGTGACACTGTTGTAGTTGTATTGAACCTTGTAATCAAATGCAGCATGGCGGTGGAATCTGACTCTGATAGTTGGATGGACCACTAGGTGTCTATATGTGTCACGTGAAATTGTGTGCTGTATGAATTGTGGCCTGAGAGGCCATCTTTTTGATTTGGGAAATTGTAGCAGTAAACGTTCTTCTGTATTGCAAGTGTCATATCACCAAAAAGAAGGAGTTTGGAATTCTTAATTAAGATTAACTAAAATCAATTTGTTTCTAGTTTGGATAATCAAGGAGAATGTGACCTCAAACCATGAATTTGTCAGTTTCTTGCCTGAACCAGCTTATGGTCTTAAAATTGAACTTATCAAACTTACTGATATGAAGAAATTGCTCCTTTATAAAGTGGACATGGGGTCCTTTGCACATTTCCTGAATTTATCAATCTTTTAACTCAAGAGAGATTCTCTGCTAAAACTTTTATATCCTAGTACAGAAATTTTATTGATGGATTCCTCCCTATACATCTTCTGTATGGAGGAATTTCTTTCATTTCTTATTATTAATGGCATTCCTGAAGTTTTAAAAATACTTAGTATTTCAATATCATAATAGAAAATGATATATTGTTCAGTTATTTACTTGCTATAATGATTAGTGTTAACAGTCTGATATTTTTTTTCTTACTCAAAGTAATCAGGGACATATTCTCACTCTAAAAGATTCAAGCAATAACATATATATTGACAAAGTATGTGTCTCATGTCCTTGTGTATTTTTCTCCTTAGATTGTGTGGTGTGGTAAAGCATGTTGTGAATCCCTCAGAATGCTCTTCCCCTGAAAGATGCATCTTAGCCTACCTCTACGATCTCTATGTGTCATGTAGCCACCTCAGAAGTAAATTCGGAGACCTCTTCAGGTGGGTAGAAGAAAGTCAAAAGAATAAGAATAGGTTTATGCCCCCCGCCCCTTTTTGTGTGGGCCAACCAATATTGTCATCCTTTTAAATAATGAGAAATAATCCAAATATATCTGCTAGAATTCCTGTTGAATTATGTTTCATTGTACTTGTAACTTCCTATTCCAAATTACTATGCATGTTTAACTCTGATTGCAATTTTGGTAGAATAGAAAACATTCTGTATTTTGCAGTTGCTATTACCTCACTTAGAAAATTGTTTCCCCATCGTTTGCATACTTTCTCCCTGCATTTGTTTCTTTGACTCCTTTACCTTCCTACTTGAAATAGCATTTCTGGCTCCCTGTCATTCTTTGCAGTTTAGCATTTGTACCCCCAACAGGTAGACAGGTGCTGGAAACTCCTTACTTACTTACTTAATGCTGTTTGAGGAAGTTTAGATGATTAATTGTAAGTTAGTGGAGGGAAGGAAATGGTAATAGCTGACAAAATAAATTTGGAATCTAGAATCAGGCAAGGAAAGAATAGTCAGTTGTTATCTTCTTCACTCTCTTGTCCCTTGCATCCAGTTTTTTTGTAAATCTGAGAAACCCTGTCTTCCAGGTACATCTAGAATCTGATCACTCTTTATTGCCTTGCCACTCCCACCATGCTCATCTCTTGGTTGGACCATCATATTTTCCTTCTAACTGCTTTCTTGACTTGCATCCTTGATTCTCTTAAGAGTATTCTCAACATGTCTTCAAAAGTCACCCTTTTGAAACAAGAATAACTTGACATATACCAGTGGCTTCTTATCTACTCAGAATAGAATTCAAAATCCTTCAGGATCTACTGGATCCAGCCCTGTCTTCTCTTTCTCTCTGTTCAGATTAACCACATGGACCTCCTTGTTGGTCTCCAAACATTCTAAACACACTCCCATCTTGGAGCTTTTGCACTTCGCTGTTACCACTCTTGTAAAGTTTTCCTGCAGTTACTTGCTCACTCCCACAGTTCATTCAGGGCTCTGCCTCCCTGATCAGCCCCTTTGAAGTAGGAAGGCCCCTGCCCCACTCTGTCATTCACTGAGCTTAGCATGATTCCCCCTCCCCACTCCATACATTATACACTTATTTATGGCCTGGCTCCTTTCTAGAATATAAGCTTCTTGAGAGCAGAAGCTTTATATTTTCTTCATCGCTCTATCCCAGTACCTGGTAGAGTATCTGGCTCATAGTAGGCACTGCAAAAAAAAAAATCTGTTTAAAGAATGATCTATACCAAAAACAAAATCTGTGATATTTTTAATGGTACTGATAGGGAAAAAAATGTGAAAGTATGTCTTTATGAAATGAATTAGATATAAAAATAATCCCTTATGAAATATTAATATTTTTCCCCAGAAATAATGTAAAAACAATGCCCCATGTTCTTCTATTACTTTGCAGAGAGCTTTCAGTTTACAGTTTTCAGAGAGTTTTCTCATACATGACTGGGTTCTTGCAACAGCCCTGTAGTTTCTCAAGAAAGCCACAGTATTTGACCGCTAATGCTCTTGCAGGGTAGTAAAGCATGTTAAGAGAGTTAATTCAAGTATTGCACTCTGGCTGTGCAGAAACTTAGGAGACCAACAGTGAACAGAGGGGCTACTTCACGTTAGCAATTAAAGACATGGAAGAGAACGGCAATTCTCTTGGAAAACCTTCAAGTCAAGTGTTATTTATAGTCTAGGATTAAGAAAATGGTTGAAGAAAAGCTAGATATGCAGAGAGATGTCTATTAATATATTACTAAACCAGTTTTAACGTGATTGGATCTGAAACATCATCTATAATGTGTATGAGTGTAATATTTTAAGGAAATAGATCACTAATCACATCTATTTATGGCTGAGCAGGCTTTCCTGGTGGCTCAGATGAGTAAAAGAATCCGTCTGCCAGTGCAGGAGACATTGGTTTGATCCCTGCATTGGGAAGATAACCCACTCCAGTTTCTTGCTTGGAGAATCCCATAAACAGAGGAGCCTGGTGGGCTACAGTCTGAGAGGTCAGAAAAGAGTCAGGTGTACTGAGCAGCTAACATTCACTATGACTGAGCTGCTGCTGTGTGCCAAGGGCTTTGCTGGGTTGTTTTCATCAAGATCTTTAATCCTCCTAACAACCCGAGGAAGTAGAAATAATTTCTCCTATCAATAAATGACTGTTCTTCATCATAAGTTAATAAACGATGAAGCCCACATTTGAATATAAGTCATTTTGGCCTTGAGCTATGTGTTGCTTTCATTATTCTATCAGGTTTTATGATGCATACAGCTTCAGAAGGAAATGAGAGTTTTTATTTGTTTGTTAACTTCATATACTCCTGAAACAGAGAGCACTAAGAATTTGACAGTGACCTTGATGGCAGCTAATGTTTCATTAAAACCTAGAGCTCATCTGGAAAGAGTGTAATAAGTGAAATAGGAAGCCTCAAAATGAAGGGTGAGGAGACTCAGCATGAACCACAAAGTTCAGGAAAATTATAAGTGGAGGCAGGAGGGCATCAACTTGAAAGAAGTCCCTATGAAAGTGAGGCTGAGTCTTAAAAAAAATGCAGAAAGAAAAGCAGAATTTTTTTGCTTTCTAAAGACAGACTTGGGTAGATTGTTAGAATTAAGTGGGAAGTTGAAAAAAGATACTGCTTTGCTATTTGCAGAACTATGTTTCCTTAACACTCGGAATACTGGGAGGTGGAGGAAACCAGGGACTGATACCAGGAAGGGGACCAGCAGAGAGAAAAATTGGTTTTTATTTCGTTTTTAGTGGGCAGGTAAAACAAATTTAGAACTATCGCTAAGTGAGAATGTATGAAAAGTTGAGTGGAAAGCATGGCAAGGGTTAAGACAGGGAAAAGAGAGGTTTTAAAAGTGCTTGAAGGACTTGTCTAGGGGTCCAATGATTAAGAACCCACCTTCCAATCCTGTGGACATGGGTGTGGTCCCTGGTTAGGAAAGATTCCACATGACGTGGGGCACCTAAGCCCATGCAAGCTGCAACTACTGAAGCCCACATGCCCAGAGCTTGTGCTCTGCAGCAAGAAAAGCCGGCACAATGAGAAGCCTGAACACCACAACTGGAGAGTAGCCCCTGCTTGCCACAATCAGAGCAACCCNATTGGTTAAGAACCCACCTTCCAATCCTGTGGACATGGGTTTGGTCCCTGGTTAGGAAAGATTCCACATGATGTAGGGCACCTAAGCCCATGCAAGCTGCAACTACTGAAGCCCACACGCCCAGAGCTTGTGCTCTGCAGCAAGAAAAGCTGGCACAATGAGAAGCCTGAACACCACAACTGGAGAGTAGCCCGTGCTTGCCACAATCAGAGCACCCTTCATGCAGCAATGAAGACCCAGCACAGACATAAATAAATACAATTTTAAAGTTAAAAAGGAATAAAAGCACTGGGAACTACTTAATATTTGTCATTTTGAGCAGATCATGAATTCAGGTTGCAATCTTATATCCTTCAGCAACCACTGACAAGCATTTATATAAGTTGTCTGCAAAGAAAAAGCATGTAGAAAGTTGTATTTGCTGCCATTTAGTGGGTGGCTTTAGTCCTCCCTCTTGGCCAAGTATTTTCGAAGCGTATCTTGGACTTAGTTTTACCTGGGACAGTTTTTTTTTTTTTTTTTTTTTTAAAGCATACAGATTCCATACACCTAACAGTGAGGTCCAGAAGTCTTTTAATTTTTACAAATTCCCAGAGGTGATTGTGAAGGAGAAAATCTGAAGTCACATTTTGGGAAACACTGAACTGAGTAATCTCTGTCTTCTGGAAGCAGTTGTCAGTGGTAACAGTTTAGGGTTAAGAGTCTGTGTTGCTGCTGCTGCTGCTAAGTCGATCAGTCGTGTCTGACTGTGCGACCCCATAGACGGCAGCCCACCAGGCTCCCCCGTCTCTGGGATTCTCCAGGCAAGAACACTGGAGTGGGTTGCCATTTCCTTCTCCAAAGCATAAAAGTGAAAAGTGAAAGTGACGTTGCTCAGTCGTGTCTGACTCTTTGTGACCCCATGGAGTGCAGCCCACCAGGCTCCTTCGTCCATGGGATTTTCCAGGCAAGAGTTCCAGAGTGGGTTGCCAGTGCCTTCTCCGAGAGTCTATAGATCTTTTCATTTGTGAGGAAATCATTCCCGGCTACTATTTTTATAGGTGCATAAAACTAGAGCATGTCACCTTGATCACAAATAAATTTACTGAAATTTAAAAAGAAAAGATTTTCTGTTGCTTAAAAGAGCTCTTTTATAGAGAAGGTGAAATGTTGTTTATGGACTTGTTATCCACAGCAAGTGGGCAGGAATAGCAATGTGCACGTGGGGTCTGAGCTCCGAAATCAGGTCATCCTTCAGCTGTAGCTGCAGAGCAAGATTTGAGAGGATGCTTTCTAATATTCTTTTATAAACTTGGACAATATATTCTATATATTATTCTGTATAATTCTGAATATTGTAAACCAGGTTCTTAAAACACCCTAGATACTGCAGAGAAGCACAACATGATACATTTTTAGGAACAGTATAATGGTTTCTCTACTCTCACAGAATTTGTATTTGTATATTATCCGTATCTGCCTACTAGAATTTAAACTCCTTGAAGGCAGGGAGTGAACCCCTCTTTCCCAGTTAGGCATGGCACATGAACCTCCCTGGATATTCTGAATGGAGAGGAATAGTTTTATAAGATGTATGATTAGGATAAGAATACCAAGTTATTGCTGGTGTGTAATCCAGTCCATTTTTATTAGTCTTAAGTTACAACACTCACTGTTCAGAGAAGTTGTTGGATGTGTTAGTAGATTATTTTATTTTTAAAGCACGTAAAATGTAGAAACGATCTAAAAGTTTAGTACCCAAATGTCTTATTTTTGTTTTGTTCCTCTACCCAGTTAGTAACTTTTATTGAACTAGAACATGGTAGGCACTGTGTCCAATGGTGATTATTGGGAAGCTGGAATCAAGAATCCATAATGTGAGCTTTCTCTAGGAATACTTTACAGCTGCCATTTAATCTGTCTTTAAATGAAGTCACTTTCTAGTTATTGCAGTTTTTTTTTGTCTTTTAACTCTTCTTCTTGTAACCTCAGTAGTGCCTGTTCAAAAGTAAAGCAAACCATATATAATAATGTGATTCCTGCAAATTCTAACTTGCGATGGGATCCAGACTTCATGATGGATTTTATTGAGAATCCCTCGGCCCGTAGCATCAACTACTCAGTGTTGGGCAAGATCCTCAGTGACAACGCAGCCAATCGCTACAGCTTCGTCTGTAACACTCTCATGAATGTATGTATGGGTCATCAGGATGCTGGAAGGTGAGCTGAGCTTTTTGATAAAACACACAGTTGTTGCATGATTGCTACTTTGAAATTGAGATCTTTAATTTGAGACATTTGGCTTTGTTTTTTAAATCTTATTTTGTTACTGAGCTTACTTCAGCTCTGTTCTGGCTGCTTTTCTTAACCTGGCTTATTGATCTGACGTAAGATGCTCTAGATATAGTCTATCAGTTGTCTGATCTGTTTTCAAAAACATATATGACAAAAATACCAATGAAAAATACACATAATTTTGGAAATGTTGGATTTAGGTCTTCTTTTTACTTTTTTAAATGTTTTTTAAAAGCATGAATTCATAGGTCAGATTTGTTTACAGAACTAAAAATATGTTAATTGATATCTGTACTGGTTATTGTTTGTTGCTAGACAGCATTAAATATTAGAAAACATGTGAAGACATTTCCTTTCTCTTCTGTCCTGTATTCTAGTAGGTAGTTTGTCAAGTGGATTTTTATTATATCCTTGAATCTAAGAAATGAATCCCATGTTCGATGATACTGAAATTATGTGTTTGTTGAGTTTATCCTGTATGAGTATTTGTCTTTTGTTACTTTCTCCTATGTTCTTTTTCTTCTTTGTAGGATTAATGACATAGCCAATTTCTCCTCCGAGCTGACGGCCTGCTGCACTGTTCTCAGTTCAGAATGGCTGGGGGTCCTGAAGGCTCTTTGTTGTTCTTCAAATCACGTGTGGGGGTTTAATGATGTTCTTTGCACTGTAGATGTAAGTTTTCTGTTTCATTTAAAAACTCAGCTGTGCAACTAAATATTCAATTAGTAATTTTTTTTAGTTGATGAGTCAACTGAAATAATATAAATTGTTTTCTTCTCTCTCTGTAGAAGTGATAAACCAGAGTGTGATTGCCAAGGATAAGTAAATGAAAAAAAAAAAAAAAAAAACCAACATATAAAATAGCTTAGTTTAGAGTGGAGATGCCAGGCGTCTGCTTATTTGTTAGCCGAGACTTCTTGTCTGCGGTCTCCTCAGAGTAGTCTGCTCATAGCTTACTAAGTGCCTTGGGTCCTTCATGGGGCAGGGCATAACTTAACTAAAGCCGTTTGCATTCTGAAGTCAGCCAGTGTGTTTCTGATGCGTGGGATTAGAATGTCCAGGCTCAGATTTGCAGGGGTGTCCAGTCTTTCTTAGTGACTGTGTCTGAAAGTTTTTGAAGAGATGTCCGTTATAAAGTATCACAGATTTCCTCAACTATCACATTGCGTTGCATCAGTGTGTGAATCCATCTTGATTCTTTATTTCTGCCTGTCACTTCCATCACTTCTTGCAGTAAGTCATGTTGCATATTAGTGTATCTCATATATAGAAGAACTGTATACATTATAAAAACTGCCTCTCAGTTAAAGTTTTATTTCCTAGTTCTGGTGTCTCAAGGCCACATGGGCAATCCTACTCTATCCTGTGGGCACCTAAGATGTAAAACTCATATCTGTGACCTACTCTTGGAGACAGCAAAGACCCAAATTTCTGTCTTTAACATAGGTCCTTAATCTTTCAGTTGTTTTTGCTGCACTTTACCTCTGCTTGTTCCCTCATCTGTAAAGTTGGAATTAATAGTATGAACTTCTAGGTGCTGTGCTCTTTCTCTGTAAATCTCTAACCATAGTTTTTGAGTTACAGGATAACTTAATGTGGAGGCTGCCATTACAGCTGTTTTTCTTATTATTTTTTGCCAAAGTCTTGTAAGACCTGTAAAGGGTAGAAGTTTCACTCTGAATGAATGATTTTTTTTCTCCTCTGATTCTCTTCTTTCTTTCATTTTCTCCCTCACTCATCTTCACTCTTCTTTAAATTTAGGCGTCGGTGAGAATTTTCAGTTGTTTTTAAAACTAATTTAATTATGTTACAAAATTAAGGTTAGTTATTCCTGAAAGAAACACCAAAACACTCACAAGGCTTGTTTTTCAGTTAGGAGAACCTCCTTGTTTTCCACTGCTTCTGATGATCTTACCCTTCAATATCAGATTATACTGCATTCTGCCAAAAAGACTTACTTATCTTCATTTTGCTGTTTTATTGTTTGCTTTCTCAGTTACATGTACTCAAGGTACAGCTTGGAATTGTCTTAAAGCATTGGGATATGGGTGAACCTCTTTCTTTGTCTTAAAAAATAGAAAAAAGCCCAGAGGGTAATTAATACTCATAAGTGATTTCCCTCTACTGGTTCCTTTTGGGATTTGAGATCTTATTGGTGTTGCCTACGTTCTCTTAGATATGAATCTTAAGATGTTATTCAAAAGGGTGTTAGGTATTAAAACATGTCAATGTTTTTCTTGAAGGTGAGTGACCTTTCATTCCATGATTCATTAGCTACTTTCATTGCTATTCTGATAGCACGACAGTGTTTCTCCCTGGAGGACGTCGTGCAACACGTCGCACTCCCCTCTCTCCTAGCCGCAGGTAAGGCTGCGTCCCGGAGCTGCCCTGCTTATTTGACTGGTGTCTCGGTGCTGTGGTCTCTCACAAGTTGAAGGAGGGACAGAGTAGAATTTCAGCAGACATGCGTTGTGCAGTAATACGTCACCAAGGCAGAGATGGTAGAATGATAATAATTGTTCCAAACAAAGTCACACTGATTTTAATGGAGAAGGTTGGAAACGGCTATTTTAGTACTTGTTTTTAAGAGAGCTCTCAGGTTCCCCAGAAAAGAAATAGCCAGTGCTTTACTTTTTACCGTAAGGAGCATTTATTTAAATGATTCCAGAAACTTCGGCTTACGAGAAACGTGGAAGATATTCCTTCAGTATGTTACAAAACTTGCTTTTAAAATCGTCTTTTCTAGCGTGCGGAGATGCGGATGCGGAGCCTGGGGCAAGAATGACATGCCGCCTCCTGCTTCATCTCTTTCGAGCTCCCCAGGCCTGCCTGTTACCTCAAGCAACTGGTGAGATGACAGTTGAAATCTGTCTGATGACGTTTTCATTTGGAGCTTTAGGTTTAACTTCACCAAGTAGGCTGTCCATTCGGTAATCTCCTTCCTGATTTTGGTGGGCTTGTTTTCAAGGCGATGAAAGAAAGTGGTTGTCAGCTGTTGAGAAAGGTTGTCAGCACCTTTCTTTTACATAATCTTAGGGTGTATTGAGAAACGCACATCAGGAGTTAATAAAATTACCTCTGCTTCTTGGCCAAGTCATGCTGGTGGGCAGTGTGATCCTCCAACATGCTCTTGTTGGCTAAGAACCATACTCTAGCAGCTTAGGGCAATGGCATTTCATTTATTCTTTTACTAAGGTGAAGGGAATAGGGAAAGAATTCTAGGGATTAGAATTTAGTGCAGTCTGTTCCTAAAGATCATTTCTTTGTAAATGTGTGTATGACATCAGCAGAAATGGATAAAAGTGCTACTGATTTTTTTTCGATACATCTCTCTGAAGAGCAAAGCCATTGTCTTAATAATTAAAAAAAAAGAAAACAGTACTGGATACTGGCAGTGTCTCTTAGTGAATCCATGAAATGCCAGTTAAAGCTAGCTAATAGCAATTAAGCGCCCACAACTTAACAATGAAAGGCCCTGCTGACTGTAAATGGTTACAAACAGTGGTTAATGATGATGATGAATCTGTTAAAGCTTTGTTGTTTATCTTATAGGCAAACCATTCCCCGGAATAAGATCATCTTGTGATCGACACCTCTTAGCTGCTGCTCACAACAGCATTGAAGTGGGAGCCGTGTTTGCTGTCTTAAAAGCAATTATGATGCTTGGTAAGATTATCCTGGCACTGAGCTTGGTTAATCACTAGAAACAGAGGCAAAATAATTTCTATGCAGGTTTAACTCTAGTTAAAATTATTAGAAACACATTTTTGTTTGCTTATTCTCTTGGAAAAATTAGTTGTTTTTTTTCCAAGTTTATGTTCAGTTGGACTGCAAGAAGTCTGTCCCTTGCTTACAATTCTGGGGGAAATTTAAATACTTTTTTCGTGTGGCATTTTAGCTGCCCGTAGGGTTGTTAGGATTTCATTTGTTGGCAGAAGTCACACTTTGTGATGAACTGTGTTGAACTGGTAATCTGTGTAAAGGTTTACATTTTGTGTTATATTCCTGGACTAGAATACAAGAAAATCTGGGTTTTAATCTTAGTTTTTCATTGTGATCCTGAAAAAGTTTCTGTCCATCTGCCTTAGTTTTTTTTCATGCAGCAAGTGATAATTACAATGATATTGATACTGTTGATAAATCAGTATTAGATATCATACTTTATCATTTAATTTATAATGTTCAAGACATCCCTACATCTTTATTGATATGTATTCTTCAGGAATAGTAGTACTGTCTTTTCTGTTCATTTACAGTGCAGTAGTTAAAACGTTTTTATTCTGTAAATCATTCAGGATTTGAAGGATTGGGAAGGATTCTTGAATTCATACTGCCTAATTTCAACTTAAGGTACCCTCTTTTGGTCTTGACTAAACAAAAATTACCTCTTATGTTCCAAAGGAACTCCTTTTGGCTAGAACTGAATTTGCTGAGTTTAGACGCATTATTTTAGGTGAGTCTTAAACGTGTTTTAGAATGTATCCTGATCCTTTCACACCTCTCTTTAAGAAGTATTGGGGCTTCCCTGGTGGCTCAGATGGTAAAGAATCTGCCTGCAATGCAGGAGATCCAGGTTCGATCCCTGGGTTGGGACGATCCCCTGGAGAAGGAAAAGGCAACCTACTCCAGTATTCTTGCCTGGAAAATCCCATGGACAGAGAAGACGGGTGGGCTACAGTTCATGGGGTTGCAAAGAGTCAGACACGACTGAGGAAACAACACTTAAATATTACTTGGTGATGATGAGGCTAGGTAACAAGAGTTTTCATCAAACAAGCTATTTAAAGTTCACCTTAACACACACACACTCCTATTGAAATGCCCAGGGATTTGTATTTGAAGTGGAAAGGTAAAGCCATATGGAGGCCCACAGCCTCTCCTCTGAGCTCTTAGTACTATACTGGCAACATTAAATGCTCATTTCAGTAAGATTTCACTACTTTTAATATGTTTGAAAGGAAAGCTGGCCAGTCAGTTCTATTTAATAAATAAATATAGGGACTAAGCAATCAAGGACTGACTATTTTTTTTACTGGTATTTCTAATGCCCATCAGGGAAAGATTTTCCATAAGCTAATGTTGAAAGTGTGAATGCATATGTGATAGACATTTTCATAGCAGAAACCAAAATGTGTACCATAGAAACATTGTATTTAGTGGTTTAATCCCAAGTATAATTTGCCAACCTCTTTATGTATACATATTTTAATATCAGTGCCTAAATCACCAGTTTATTTTTATCTCATGGCCTTTCCTTGACCTTTTTAATTGGCCCCAGTTCTTGGTGGATTCTACATCTTCCTAAGTGATAGAGGGTTCTTCAGGTCTGAGAAGTCAGGATGAGGTTTGTTGAANCCCCCCCAAGAACTTTGTTGTGAGGAAAACACTTTCCTGAGCTTCATTTTACTAAGTATATGAGAGGCTGATCAGGTGAGGTTTTCTAATTTGGATGTTTACAAAGAGGAAAGTGAAAGACATGGGTTATTCAATGAATGCCCTATTTTCCAGGGCTTCCTTAGTATGCATTGCCCTTTTCCATTCCCAGGGAAATAAATCTCTCTTGTCAAGAAGTTGATAGTAAGGTGGGCTAAGGCAAAACTTTTCTCTTGACCTATGGATAGAAAATAAGTCATTCATTGTAAGAGAAGAAATGAAAAAGGGACATCTAGAAGGGTGAGTAACCCATTTTTTCCTTGTCTATATAAGTCAAATGAATTTGCATACATTTGTGCTTGAAATATTGGTGAAATCAATGTTCTGTGATTATTAAGTGTGATTCATAATAGCCTTTCCAAGTTTGGTGAAAGTATACTAAATTCTATAAATGAAATAAAAAATGAGCCTTGAACTTTTTTTTTTTTCCCGTGTCTGATGGAACTTCTCAGCGTTCCTGTCTTGATCCCTTCTCTTTTGTTGCTGAACAACTTACTTTGCAGTAATGATCCCATTCATGTATTTTAAATCTCTGAATGCTTGCCTCATTTAGTTTCCAAATATTTGGCAATATTTTGAATTTCTTTGATTTTGCTTTTGTGATTCTGTTATGTAGGAGATGCCAAAATTGGCAATAACAGTGTCAGCTCTTTAAAAAATGATGACTTCACCATGAGGGGTTTACGACGTGATGGGAATGCTGAGGATATCTGGACTGCCTCACAAAATTCAAAATCCTGTGGGAAAAGCATTTCCATAGAAACAGCCAATTTAAGAGAATATGCTAGATATGTACTGAGGACCATCTGTCAACAGGTATTTTTCACATTTAATTTGCCTTTAACTTTGAGTGTATTACTGTTCTTATGGAGAGAAAGGCCCAATATTGTAGGAAACTTGTACATAGATAGTCCCCTTTTGCCGCCTCACTTTATTTTGAAATAACTTCAAATTTTCTGAAAAGTTGTAATGATTTATAAAGAAGTCTAGTATACCCTATACACAGATTCACTAATTTTTTATATTTTACCATGTTTGCTTTATAATTCTATTTGTGTGTGTGTGAGTATGGTCTCATATACTTTTTACTTCTTATATTTTTACTTAAGCATTTGAGAGGAGATAGAATACATTGTTCTTTTTTACTTTTTAATATTTCAGCATTTATTAACATAACTAAAATACAGTTTTTAAAAGGAAGGAAATTTAGCACTGGTGTCTTAAGTTTTTCTCACCTATAGGCCATATTCCAGTTTGGTCAGTTTTCCTAATAATCTTGGCTTTGTTTTTAGTTTCCTGGTGGTTAGTGTCAGATTATGCATTCCTCACCATGATGCTGTAGCAGTATGTTATATTATTCCCAGGTAATCACATCCAAAGGCACCTGAGGCCCATTGTACCTCATTGGTGATGTTAGCTTTGATCAGGCTGTCTCCACTGTGCTTTTTTTTAATTTTTATTTTGTATAATTATCATTTTTCCCCTTGGAATTACTAAAAAGTTTGGGGGACACTGTCTGAGGCAGTACAAGTTTTCTGCTTCTCATCATATTCCCTCGCCCCCCATAGTGCATCCATTTGGATTCTTGTCTAAACCAGGCTTTACTATGACGGTTGCAAGATGGCTTTTCCCAACTCCTCCACTTTTTTCACATTTATCAGTTTTTCATTCTACTCTAAGGAAAAGCCAAACTTTTTCTGCCTTCCCTTCCTTTCTTCCACTTATTTATTATCCACAAAAGTTGCAGTATATTGTCCCCAGTTATTTTCATGTTCAAATTGTTCCAGATTTGTCCAGAAGTGGGAATCTTTTCATGCTGACTCTTGTGTTATTTTCACATCTCTCTCGCTCTTTCTTTTTTAATAGCAAGTATTTTCTTCCTTTCTGGCCTATCTTGTATTTTTCCTGCCTTTCCTATCTTATATTTTTCATGGAACCTTGGTTCTATTTAGAAGAAGATGGTGTTTAGAAACCAAGATCTGAGTTCTGTGTGTGCTTATTGCTGTGGGAAATGTGCATTTATTGCTTTTAGGCCCTTTTAGCAGATAGAGCTGGGGGAAAAAAGCATCCATGTACATAAATGTGTGTGTGTATAATCACGAGTTTATACTGATACTTCCAGTTCTGATCAAACAGCTTAAACTTTTGTTAGCATCCTTTCAATCTGTGTTGAAAGTGCTATCTCCTATAGTAAGAGTCCTGGATACCAATAACATCAATCATTTACTGATTTGTTGAATTCTACAATACACCTGAAGTAGTTTTAGAATTATTACACCTATACTACTATGAAAAAATGAGTCTCCTCAAAGGAGTTGAGAATTTGCTTATAATTCTTTTTTCCCTAAGGTTTTATAGTATTGTGTTAGAAAATTATTTGACCTTTCTTTTTCAGTATGGATATATTACACACTTAAAATATAATTGATTTCATTTGGTTTTGTTTGTGTTCAGTTTAGATTTCTTTTCCTACCATATCTGTCTTTAGAATAACATACTCCCAAAGGTCAGCTGGGGTTTCCTGGTGGGCTCAGTGATAAAGAATCTGCCTTCCAATGCAGGAGATGTGAGTTTGATTCCTGGGTAGGGAAGATCCCCTGGAGAAGGAAATGGCAACCCACTCCAGTATTCTTGCCTGGGAAATCCCATGGGCAGTGGAGCTTGGTGGGCTAGAGTCCATGGGGTCACAAAGAGTGGGACACAGCTTAGTGACTAAATAGCAGTAGCAACAAATAAACAGCAGCAAAGGTCAGTCTACTAGCGAGAAGGTATGCTCAGAGATGTACATCTCTTTCCCTCATCTTTTCTACACTGTGTTCCTCCCTGCCCTAGTCAGTTTCATTATTTTCTGATTTGTCTTTCCAATTTTTATTAAATTCTGCTTTCCTATTAGAAAAAAAGGCATACCATATATGCTCTTTTTCACTTTGCTATTGGTATAATATAATGTTGTCATGTTTTTCTTAAGGTATTCTGTAATCGTGGTAAAAGTTAACTATTAGTCATATATATGTTTAGAGTGTGCTGAGTTGTGCATTGGTTTCTAATTGTGGGTACACATTGGAGTCAGCTGGAGAGTTTAAAAACATTTTGATGCTTAAGAAATTACTGATGTCTGGATAGCATTACTGAGATTGATTAATTGCTGTGATATAGGGACTAATCATCCTTGACTCAGCAATTGTACTTGTAATAAATTATCCTAAGAACATAATTGTACAGAGAACAGATGTGCACAAGTATTTATAAAGGTAACATTATTCATAATGATATCAAAAAAGACAGTTTTCTCAGTGTTATACTATATCCTATCTATTTAGTGGGATATATTACAGTGCATTCCATAAAAGTGAGGAATACATATTATAATATAGAATCACTGTTACATAGCAAGTTTTAAAAAAATGATTACAAAACAGTATTTAGAGCAAAGTTTCATTCTCCAACTGAAAACACATACTAGTGTTTTCTTTACTGAGTTTTCTCCCCCATCTCCTTTTTTATCTTTTTGTTTTTTTTTCTTTTGATTCCTTTAAAAAACTTTTTTTGTAACCAAGATTCTACTTTATACTTTTAAGAAGTCAACTACTGGAAAATTGCTAAGCCTTTTCCCTGCTACTTTTTCCATCTATTATTTTTTAAATGGAAAATTTCCTGTCCACTTTCTGTTGTGAGCCATGAGTTTAGTACAATCTAATTGCCATCTTATTTTTAGGAATGGGTAGGAGAACATTGTTTAAAAGAACCTGAGAGATTATGCACGGACAAAGAACTTATTCTGGACCCTGTGCTCTCAAATATGCAAGCACAGAAATTATTGCAGCTAATCTGTTATCCTCATGGCATTAAGGAATGTACAGAGGGGGACAACCTCCAAAGACAGCACATTAAACGCATTCTTCAGGTGAGTGAAAATAGTCTAAAGACTGTATTTCTGTCATTTTGACACCTTCTTTGTGTTTATAACAGGAGTTACTGCCTCTCTCTTGTCATTGATAGCTAATTCTTAAGTTTAATTAATTCTGATTTTTATTCCCCCAATTTTCCATTTTGTGTAACAGCCTCACTTTATTGCTGGGTAAATACGCACATTGCAAATCGTATACAACCATTATGTATCTGTAAGTGCGAATTTGTTCATTCATGTCAGTATTTATTGTGTTTACATGAGAAATAAGCTTTGTAGAAGGACTGTCTTCATTATGTTATTCATAAAATATCAAAATCATTTTGTACTGGAGTTGTTTAGATAGACTTTGGGAGAAGAAATGATTTTCTTATTCATTTCCAGCGCCTAGCTGAGTAAGGCACATTATTTTAATGTTGCTGTTTTTTCCTTTGTCTCTATAATGAGCGTATGTAATAGACTTGGAAGCCTTTTGTGTCATATGAATCCCTTTATTGTGTGTGATCATTCATCTGTTTTTTTGAGAAAGAGAATACTGCAGGGGATTCTTATACTTTAAGACATGTTTGGTATTCTTAACGTGGTAACTCCATTTCCCCCAGAATCTTGAGCAGTGGACGCTGAGGCAGTCCTGGCTGGAGCTTCAGTTAATGATCAAACAGTGCTTGAAGGACCCTGTGAGTATATTAATGAAAGCATGAACGTGTGTGACATTTTATGAAAAACAACACAACATTGATGCTTGTGGATAAAGTAAAACACAGGGGTGCTTGTTTTCTCATGTCTGACTCCAGGGCTCTGGTTCGGTGGCTGAAATGAACAACCTGCTGGACAATATTGCCAAGGCAACAATAGAGGTATTCCAGCAGTCAGCTGACCTAAACAATAACTCTTCTAATGCTGGCATGGGCCTCTTCAACCCAAACGGGATTGGAAGTACTGACACAGGTAGCACGAGGCAGAATGGAATAAAGACATTTCTAAGGTATTTTTTTTTTCCCTGTGGTTTTACAAAGCTATCATTCATTTTTCACATGTAACTGCACATTTTACTTGGATAATGCAGACTTTTTTTTCATAAAGCTGCAGGAATGTGGGGAAAATAATTGCTTGTAAGTGCCATTATCATTGTTTAATATGTTAAAGGGCCATGCTGCTGGGCTGCACGGTAGCTGAGCATTCCACATATGTGGTTAAGTCGGCCCAGACTCCTTGGAACCACAGTTTACGTTCCATAGGGGTGAATTTCTTTCATGTGCCCTGAGGCTGCCCTATTCTGTGGTATTCCTAATATAGGAAACACTCTTTCTGCCATCTTTTTTAGTTGGCAGTTGTGCTCAAATGATAATTACAAAAGACAGATAGACTTGTATTTCATCATTTTGGTGTAAAGTGTAACTGCTGAATTTTGAAACTTTAGAAATTGATTATTTAAATGTAATCAGAACATTTCATATATTAACCATGAGAGAAAGGTATATTGCTTGTTAGACAAAAAAACAAATTGCTTGTTAGTGTTCAGAAAGCCAGAATCATAGAAAAACACTTTTCCAGACTTAAAGAGTTGAGCTATAGTATCCTTGCAGAATCCCACCTTTTAGTGCTTTCCATAAACACGAAGAGTGTGTGCAGATGTCTGGTATTTGGTGAGAGGAAACAGAGTATAGAAGTAAAAGGCAAATATTAGAATAACCCATGTGTCCTGTGAATGTAAGTTTTGCTTTGGAGTTTCGATCAGAACTATGAGAGCAGCGTAAAAGGATGCCTTGGGTATAACATCTGTTTCCAATTTTAGTTCCTCTGAACGCAGGGGTGTGTGGCTGGTGGCCCCCCTAATTGCCAGGCTGCCGACTTCTGTGCAGGGAAGAGTGTTGAAAGCCGCTGGGGAGGAGCTGGAGAAAGGACAACACTTGGGTTCTTCTTCCAAAAAGGAAAGAGACAGACAAAAGCAGAAAAGGTATGGCTGGAAGTTTTGTTTCTATGTGAGCGGTTGAAGAATGGTTGAGAAATTTCAATGTCTTAGAGATGTACATGCTCATTGTACTCTGCTGTTGGTGGTTATTAATAGTTGCTAAGTCATGTCTGACTCTCTGTGACCCCATGGACTACAGCATGCCAGGCTTCTCTGTCCTCCACTATCTCCTGGAGTTTGTGCAAATTCATGTCCATCGAGTCTGTGATGCTATCTAACCATCTCATCCTCTGCCACCCCCTACTTATCTTGCCCTTGATGTTTCCCAGCATCAGGGTCTTTTCCAATCTGTTGACTCTTTGCATCAGGTGGCTGAAGTATTGGAGCTTCCGCATCAATCCTTCCAATGAATGTTCAGAGTTGATTTCCTTTAGGATTGACTGGTTTGATCTCCTTGCAGTCCAGGGGACTCACGGGAGTCTTCTCCAGCAACACAATTTGAAGGCATCACTTCTTCTGCCCTCAGCCTTCTTTATAGTCCAACTCTCACATCCATACATGACTACTGGAAAGAACATAGCTTTGACTATATGGACCTTTGTCTGCAAAGTGATGTCTCTGCTTTTTAATACGGTGTCTAGGTTTGTTATAGTCATTGTACTCAGAGTCCACTGAAATTTCATCTTTGTATGGAATCGAAAATAATCTGATAGGCCAAGTTCTGTTACCTAAATTTTCCAGATTATAATATGTAATGCACTAGCATTCAATTCGAGAGAAGGCAATGGCACCCCACTCCAGTACTGTTGCCTGGAAAATCCCATGAATGGAGGAGCCTGGAAGGTTGCAGTCCATGGGGTTGCTGAGGGTCGGACACGACTGAGCGACTTCACCTTGACTTTTCACTTTCATGCATTGGAGAAGGAAATGGCAACCCACTCCAGTGTTCTTGCCTGGAGAATCCCAGGGACGGGGAGCCTGGTGGACTGCCATCCATGGGGTCGCACAGAGTCGGACACGACTGAAGTGACTTAGCAGCAGCAGCAGCAGCATTCAGTTCTGCCTGTGTACCCAAATCACTGCTGCACTATTACAAATACTGACTTTTCAGCTCTGCTTCAGACCTGCTGAATCAGGTCTGTATATCCACAGTCCCTGCATTCAACAATTGTTTGGGTTTTTTTCTTGTTATTTAGGTACTTATGCTTAAATTTCATGGAATAATTTATACTTCTATTATGCTGCACCCTGAAATAAGTTACTAATATTTTTAACATTTAGGTCTCTTGTTCTAGCCTATATATTAGGCTAGATCCTAATATATAGGATCCTCCAAGTTGAGTCTCCCAAGTTGAATGTTTTTTAAGTTTTGTGGCCTGGAAAAGGTTTAAGTAATTATATTAGAAAAATGATTATGTTACTGAAAAAGAACATAAACACATTCTAATGTAAAACCATGATTAGTACCTCAGAGGTAAAAAGAAATTCCTAAAGTTAAAAAATAAAAATTCTGAGCATTTTGAATATTTTGGGTTTCTTATGCCCTAATCAATAATGATTTCTAATGACCCAATCTGTAGCTGCCATTTACTAAGGCCTTATGAAATGACAGTGTCAATATAGAATTCATTACATACATATGTGAACTTTTAAAATCTCTGAGCAGTCGTACTGAGTTGCTTTCATTATGTCCTTTTTACAGAAGAAGAAACTGAGGCACTAGAAAGTTAAGTAAATTTATCGAGGACACATAGCTAAGGAGGTGTGAAGCTGAAACCCAGGTGGTCTGGCCTCGGAGTCTGTGCTCTTAACTGAAGTACATTTCGGTTTTGGCCTAGCTTCGCACATATGTTGCTTGGCATCTGGTTGCTTCATCCCCTTTGCCAATATTTATTAACCAACCAGATAACTCAATTTTAATTCTCAAAGTTGATTGGCTAATGATGGCATGTGCATTGCCTCACTTCCCACAGGAATCCTAGACGCTATTGCAGAGTGTGAAGGTGGCTTTTCCTATGTCAGTCTCTCCAAGCTCTGCTAGTGTAAAATGAAGCGGATTGAAATATTTTGACCTCAATCTCATTTTAAGAAATCTTTCTTTGCAGTGTAGAAAAATTAGTTTATCAGTACGTTGGCTGTTTCTGATCACTAAAATGCCAATTTAAAATAAATTTTAAAAATCAAATATCTTTAAACTCTGTTACAAGTCAAGCCTGTGGGATGTAGTGGAGCTGTGCACTAGGTCACTGGCCGGCGGAATGGTTTTGGAGGCCTCAGACCTCGGTGCTCATCTCAGTTCCCCTCATGCCCATCTAATTGATCTTGAGAAATGTGCTAAAAAACAACACAAGCACAACAATCCTAATAGGCCTGTTTCCTGAACTGTAAATAAAAACGGTGGCTCAGTGGTAAAGAATCTGTGGCAATACAGGAGACAGGTTCGCTCCCTGGGTTAAAAGATTCCCTGAAAAAGGAAATGGCAACCCATTCCAGTATTCTTGCCTGGAAAATTTCATGGGCAAAGGAGCCTTGTGGGCTAACGTATATGGAATTGCAAAGAATCAGACGTGACTTTAGTAACTAAGCAACAACAAAATACAAATACTATGTGAGAGAAGTTTAAAAGTTTTTCTTTTTATTCTGTGTATACAGTGATATTCTTCCTGCTATGTATCTTTAAGTTCAGTTTACTGATACAAACCATACATTTTCTTCTTCCTCCCCCGCCCCCCACTCAGATGCAGTATGAATTTATGCTCGTTTGCAGATGCCTTCAAGGGCAAGAGAACATGTTAAATTATTTAGAAGCATTACAGTGGTTTTAAACCTTATTAGTTAGAGATATGATTTAACTTTTCAAGTAGTCTTGGCTATTTACTACTTCCCTCCCTTTTCTAATAGTAAAATAAATTAAGAGCTGTAACTCAAGGGCAGGAAATCAGTGTTGCACAGGAAGTAATCTGTTCTTTCTAACTAGATCTGCTGTTATTACTTCCTTTATAGTATGTCTCTTTTGAGTCAACAACCATTCCTCTCACTGGTCCTTACCTGCCTTAAGGGACAAGATGAACAACGGGAAGGCCTTCTAACATCTCTGCAGAATCAAGTTAACCAGGTAAAGTACAGTAGAATATTGAGCTAGGCAAGTATTTTCCTAATGGCATTCATTTGTTTTCCTTTCAAACACTGAGCTTAAACTAATAAGGGCAAAGCATGTTTTGATTAGATGCAGGAAAGCACCACCCATGTCCTGTTTTCCTACCTGGCATTCTGGTCACCATAAGATTAACAATAGTATGATATGAATTAGGCATTGGACAGATGTCTATGAAAGTTACATTTTGCAGATTGCACATAACTTTGTCATATCTGCTCCTCTCCTGACTTTGTCAATCTGTGTTGCAGGGCACATGTCAGTAACAAAGAGAGCCTGCCCTCTCTCCAGGTCTTCTACTGGGCTTCCACGTTGTAGAGAAAGTCTCAGCTTGAGCTCTGTAGGCTCAAAACCCAGTTTTACTGCCAGAACCATAGTGATGCTGGTCTAGGGCACAAGATGTGTGCATGCTTGCACATGCTACATCGCTTTAGTTGTGTCCGACTCTTTGCAACCTTGTGGACTGTAACCCATCAGGCTCCCCTGTCCATGGGATTCTCCAGGCAAGAATACTGTAGTGGATTGCCTTTTCCTCCTCCAGGGGCCTTCCCAATCCAGAAATTGAACCTGCATCTCATGAATCTCGGGCGTTGGAGGGCAGGTTCTATACCACGAGCACCACCTGGGAAGTCCCAGGGCACAAGATACTCATTGCTGAATCAGAAGGCATTTTTAGTTAATTTACAAAGATTTTGGACTTTGCCTTTCCACCAGCTGTAATTCTCATGATCACTATTTGAAACACTTATGTTCTGTGTGCCATGAGGAAACTGAGTGACCAAACTGGAATTTGAAAGTATAGAATGGAGAAGAGAGAGTAGATGCTTCTGTGGGATGTTTTATCCTATAGTAGTGCCTAATGGAGGCCTCCCACATGGCTGTTAATTCTAGACACTGTGTTTTCTTTAATGGTACTGGATGAACCTGAACAAGACACTTATTCGGTTCTCTAATCATCTGCTACCTTTTGGATATGTGAGATTTATCTCTGCACAACAGCCAGAGTGATCCTTTTAAAGTGTAAACCACATGTTTTTCTGGTGCCCCAAAGTGTTGCAATGTTTCTTATTGTGTGTGTGTGTTTGTGTGTGCGTGTGCTCGATTGTGTGTGACTCTTTGCGACCTCATGGACTGCAGCCTGCCAGACTCCTCTGTTAATGGGATTCACCGTGTCATCCTCCAGGGGATCTTCCCAACTGAGGGATCAAACCCATGTCTCTCTCGTCCCCTGCCTTGGCAGGCACATTCTTTATCAGTAGCGCTACTGGGGAAACCCCTGTTTCTTACTATACTTGGAATAAAACTTCCCCGTGCAGGCTTATGTGACCCGCCATGACTTGTCACTGGCTCCCACCTCTGTCTTGTTTCTTTCCTGACATGGCCTTACTCACTCCATTCTGTATGCAATGACCATGTTGCCGTTCCTTCATCTTGCCAAGCATCTTCTTGTTGCAGAGCCTTTCTGCCCTTTCCTGGAAGTTATCGACATGGCCAGCTCCCTCAGTTCAGCAGGTCTCTGCTCAGCTCTCACCTCCTTAGTCCCCTCCCATCCCTTAGCCCCACCCCCATCACGCTCTAAAACAAGGACCTCAGTTATTCTCTCTCCCCTTGTCATGATTCTTACCACTTGCTCTACTTATTTTGATTTGTCCTACTACCAGAATGTCAGCTCCATGACAACTTGTGGGCTTTTTTAAACTACCTTGTGCCCTTCACCTGTCTTGAGGGAGATTCATCTATATCTTCTGACGAGATTTGAGAAGTGCTCCACATTTACCGTGTGGCATACTCACAGATCATCTGTTGGACTCAGTTACTTCTGCATATGACTCATTTCAGCTCTTTTGAGATGATTCTCCATAGATGCCCTACTTCAGAGCCCTTTTTTTTTTTGCTTATACATCTGATTCAGAATTTCCCACTCGTGGTTTGCCTTCCCTAAGCAACCTGTCCCTTCCCCAAGCAACCTATCCCTTCCCCAACATTTGTCTGAATAAGTGCGGAAGCGTTTATTTAATAAATTGATATGCTACTCGGCTGATGTCCAAGATGTCACATTTTTCAAAGTTGGTTACATTACCTTTATCAAGGAAGATAAGCCTCCCCTTCAATGAATCATCAGAATAATGCGTTTACTAGGATTCACAGCCTCTCCCTAGAAATATAAGAGGAGACTGATGTAAAATGTAATTCTATTTCTCTTTATCTTTATGGTGGTGGTGGTGGTGTAGTCACTAAGTTATGTCTGACTCTTTTGCGACCCAATGGACTGTAGCCCACCAGGCTCTTCTGTCTATGGGATTTTCCAGGCAAAAATATTGGAAATGTAGGTTGCCATTTCCTTCTCCAGTGTATCTTCATGACCCAGAGATCGAACCCACATCTCTTTCATTGGCAGGCAGATTCTTTACTGCTGAGCCACCTGGGAAGCCTCTTTATCTTTACACTTATCTTTATAAGACCAGTGTAATGATGTATTCTTAAAATATTCTTTATTTTTGTTAATGCTTAACCTCATGATCCTCTAAAGTATTTCCTAAGACTTATCAACAGTGTATGTAATTACATAAGATTTTTCTTAACAAGGTATGTAATTAGATAACAAACAAACAATAGCTATATTTCTGTCTGTGTGGAGGAAGGGGAGGAAAGCGAAATTTTATCCCCCTCCCCTTTTAAAATTTATTAAACTAAGAAGTTGTCTTCACTTAAAAACTCAGTTTAACTTTAAATATGAGAAAAATCAAATTTAACAGGGAAAACAAGTATTGGGGTTTGTGTTCATTTATTTTCTCGTTTAGATTTTAAGTAACTGGAGAGAAGAACGATACCAGGATGACATCAAAGCACGACAGATGATGCATGAGGCGTTGCAACTCCGCCTCAATTTGGTAAGAGACCCTTCTAGCGTCTTTCCTCCATTAAATTTATCTCCATGTGAAAATAACTCCAGCTTTCTACTCCTGCTGTGGTCAGAGTCTCCGTTACACGGTGAAGCCCATTGTGTGCTCTCTTTACTACTTCCTTGACTCTCAGACCTTCTGTTTTCCTTGCCACTGTCCTTCCTGTCTGGTCTGGCTTCTAGACAACAGTAGATATTTTTGGTATCGTCTTGTCTTCAGCATCCCACCCCCAGTGTCTCTCTCTCTCTCTCTCTCTTCCGTTTGTGCCAAGAGTAGGTCATAGGGAAATTCTAGCTTGAGGTGAGCATTAGCTTTTACTCTACTTGCTTAAAAACTATATTAAAATGTTTTTTAAGTCAAAATTTTATCAAGCTTTCCATCAAATTGATCATAAAGAGAAATCCCATAGGCAGGTTTTCTAGAAATTTAACATTTCCTTCTCTGGCAGATTCTTTTGACTCTTCCTTTTCTCAATGCACAAGACCAGATAAAAGCTACTCTGAAAGATGGCTTGCCTGATGCTTGATATAAATTCCCACTCGTGAATGAGCAGTCCTAAGGGCCAGGCCTTCCACTCATCATTACTTCTGTGTTACTGGCTCTTTCCAGGTGTTATTATGACAACAGACTTAGATGAAATAGATAACTGACAACACAAAATTTGTATATACTGAGTCACTTAGTTTACATCTATTCAGATTTAATTGGATGAAAGTTACATAATGAAATTTAGGAACAACAGAGAGCTAATTTTACTAGTGTGTAATTCATGTTGATGACGTGTCTACACTCCATACCTCTGTCTTTTTTTTTTTTTCTGAATGACCAGTTCCTGTGCTAATGGAACCAAAAAGACTGGCAAATATATAGCTAGTTGACAGAGAAGACAGGATAAGCCATAGCTTAGAGCAACTTTTAAACCACTGAAAATGTGGTTGTGTAAAGTGGTGGTAATAGTCCTTGTAACACTATGCTGATTTTTTTCATTGTATTTTTTATGTGCTAGGTGGGAGGAATGTTTGACACAGTGCAGAGGAGCACCCAGTGGACAACAGACTGGGCGCTTCTCCTCCTTCAGATCATTACTTCTGGAACCGTTGACATGCACACTAACAAGTAGGTTCTTATCATTTCACATTGGCTTTGCTTCATATATGTATAATGGAGGCTTTCATATTCTGGCCACAGATTGTTCCACATCATATACTCTTATGTTACCATTAACAGTTCTATGCCTTAAATAAAAATGCTCAGTTAACCGTATCCTGGTTTTGCTTTAAGGTGCAAATCTTTTCTTTCTCCTTCTAGTGAATTATTCACAACAGTTCTTGACATGCTGGGTGTTTTAATCAATGGAACATTGGCCTCTGACCTGTCGAATGCATCCCCAGGGGGATCTGAAGAGAATAAACGCGCATACATGAATTTAGTCAAGAAACTGAAAGTAAGTTTGTGGCCTGCTTAGGAGTTCATGTGGTTTCTGGATTTGTTATTTAGCGCACTTTATTTTTTCACTCCTTAAATCAGACGTTATTTTTTGCGTTTAACTTTATATCAGGTGATTATTTTGCTGTTTGTTTTACTTCAGCTTCTCAGTACCCCAAAGTTAGAAGTATATATAGCTTGAAGATTTTTCTTAAAATAACTATACTCATAAAACATATTTAATTTTTTAAGGGACTGTAGAAGTCCATTATCAAGTATGTAACCAAAATGCCAACATTAGATTTAGGGTAAATTTCATTTTCCACTGGCAACATGCAGTTGAATATTAAACATATGCATTGCTATTTCTAAATTCACTTCATTTGCCTAGCCACTAATACAGTTTTTGAAATAAATTATAAACAAACAATGCAGGAAAAAATTAATATATCTGATGACCTTACTAATAAAACAACCAGTTATTACCTTGTGGCCTGACTGTGGATTGGAGAACGTGTTCCGTGCCGCAGCTTCTGTCTTCGGGTTGCAAATACTACTCTGGGTTTTTGTCATTTCAGCGCTGCGATGTTTGTTATGTAATGAGGGTGCCTTCATATGTGTTCTATTTTCTACTTAAATAGAAGAAATGAAACATATTCATCACTGAAAATGAGAGCTGCCCCCTAGACCCTGTTGAAGGTCAAAGAACATTCCAGCTGTAAAAAGGAAATGTTTCATAGGGGAACTTCCTCCTTGTAAACATTTGCCTTTGTTAGAATTTCTATCTCACTTCTGTCTCTCTCACTGTCTCTCTTTTTTAGAAAGAGCTGGGGGACAAGCGGTCAGAAAGTATTGACAAAGTTCGACAGCTGTTACCTTTGCCAAAACAGACATGTGACATCATTACCTGTGAACCTATGGGCTCCTTGATTGACACAAAGGGAAACAAAATTGCTGGATTCGATTCTATAGATAAAAAACAGGCAAGAGTAAATGTTTGTTCCTTATGTATATAAATACATGCACTTACACTTCTTGTCTTCCTATAGGGCATATGAAACATCTTAATGTTATTGTTTCTTGATTTTTTAAAACATATCCTTGTCATTTAAATGCAGTGGTCTTTGGCATTATCATACAGATAATGATGTTGAAGATCTCCATTTAAATGTTTTCCTGAATTTAAATGAATTTTTGAAGCCCATCAAGGGAAAAGTAAGTAGAACCTTATTAAAAAAAAAAAAAAGGAATATGTTTAGTAGATGAAAAAATTTGTATTAATAAAAGTCTCCATGTAGTTTAAAATTAAAATTTAAATGGCTTTAAAATTTAAAGCTGTTTAAAAATTTTTGAAGTGATGGAACTTTATTTTCTTATCAGCTGAACAACATTTAATGAACACTTGATTTATATAAGATATTAAATATGGTACTCTAAAACTTGAGTCAGTCCAAAGCTCTAAAGCTGAGCTCAGTTACTCAGCCATGTCTGACTCTTTGCAACCCAATGGATTATAGCCCAAGGCTCCTTTGTCCATGGGATTTCCATGGAACAATACTGGAGTATTCCAGGCAAGAAAACTGGATTGGGTAGCCATTTCCTACTCCAGGAGATCTTCCCAACCCAGGGACTGAACCCACGTCTCCTACATCTTCTGCATTGGCCTGCAGATTCTCTACCACTGCATCACCTGGGAAGCCAAAACATGAGAAACATTGTCAGGTATTTTTTTCAATGAACATTGAACAGCTGTGGGGTTCAAAGATAACAGAGATGAAAGACAGAGCTCCACCCTTAAGGGAAAGTAGATAGACAATTACTGTGTCATGCTTCCCACAAGACACAGTGGTAAAAGAACCTGTCTGCCAATGCAGGAGACGCAGAAGATGCGAGTTCGATCCCTGGATTGGAAAGATCTCCTGGAAAAGGAAATGGAAACCCACTCGGGTGTTCTTGCCTGAAGAATTCCAAGGACAGAGGAGCCTCATGGGCTACAGTCCGGTTCACGGGGTTGCAAAGAGCTGGACACGACTAAATGGCTAATACACACATGTCATGAGATTTGTGTGTCTTGATACAGAATGTTAGAGGACCCTGAGAAAGAGCCATCATATTCAGATGAGGGATAGGTAGTCAGAGCAGGATCCTCCGGAAAACTGACACATCACTTTGGATGAATAAGAGTTAGCAGGAGGTAGGCAAAGTGTGGTACAGGCAAAGGGAGGTGTTTATGCAAAGGCCTGAGAGACTGTAGCTCACAGCAAAATGCAACTCATCAGTGAAGCAGAGAGCCTTGAGCACTGATGCCCACACAGTTGTGAGGAGAGAAGACTAGCGTCAGGCGCAGGTTGACTTTGCACCACGGTCCTTCCCTGTGGTGACACATCTGGAACCTGTTTGGATACGTGATCTTGGCACCCAGGAAAGAGCTCTAATGTCAAGACAGATATTAGGAAACAGTGAAAATACAGGTGGTAACTGAGCTGTGGTTTTGGATGAAGCCACCCATGGAAGAGTATGTGTAATTGGGAACAGGAGCATTCACAAGTTATTAAAGATGACCTGAGCAGTTATCTTCAGGGTCATTTTGGAGAAAAATATTTTCCGATTGGTATGGCAGGGAAAGGACCAAGGGATAGCACCAATTTGTGTCAAAAATCAGAAAGTTGTAGTTTCACAAAGAGAATAACATTTCCTCTCCTCAACTCAGTGGAGATAAGCTTGAATTGAGGGGCTTTATTTGTACTTGTTGGCACACGTTAATTCTGTAATAATATTACTTAACTACTTAAGAGACTGCCTAATTAAGTACATGAAAGATGATTGTATTGAACCGAGTCCATACATGTTTGGATTGAAGTTAATTTGAGCCCAATTAGAGGTTGAATGAAATTTGACTCTTAAGTTTTATCTTAAAAACAGTAAATAGATTCCAAAGGTTTTTAGTACAGTAATATCAAATTTTCAGTGTTTGGGGTTTTTTTTTGGGGGGGGCCGTACTGGGGGGGAAAAAAGAACGTAAATGGAGAAAATGGCATTTACAGTAAAAATTACTGGGCTGTCTGGTGTCCCAGCCTCAACGGGGTGTCGTGTGTTATAACAGACTGTAGATCTGGACTTACAGGCCTGGAATGGAGCCACTGCCCTCAGTGATCTAGCATCAGACTGGACTCATTAGTTAACCTGACTGCTGTGTGCTAGAGTTAAGGACCCCCAAGCCAGAATGTTCTCTGAATCTGTGTCCTAAGCAAGCCTGGCCTCCATATCAGCAAAAGATCTGAGCACATGGTCATAGCTCCTCATTTCACCACAGGGTCTCCAAGTCTCCACGAAGCAGAAGGTGTNCAGATGTGTATAAGAGACAGGAATGTTCTCTGAATCTGTGTCCTAAGCAAGCCTGGCCTCCATATCAGCAAAAGATCTGAGCACATGGTCATAGCTCCTCATTTCACCACAGGGTCTCCAAGTCTCCACGAAGCAGAAGGTGTCCCCATGGGATTTGTTTGAGGGTCAGAAGAACCCGGCTCCTCTGTCCTGGGCCTGGTTCGGGACTGTCCGAGTGGACCGGAAGGTGATCAAGTATGAGGAGCAACATCACCTCCTCCTGTATCACACGCACCCCACGCCCAAGCCCCGGAGTTACTACCTCGAGCCACTGCCCCTGCCTCCCGAAGAGGAAGAGGAAGAGCCCACATCTCCCATCTCTCAGGAACCTGAGAGGAAATCAGCTGAGCTGTCAGATCAGGGAAAAACCGCAACAGATGAAGAGAAGAAGACAAAGGGAAGGAAGCGCAAGACAAAGTCCAGCTCAAGGGTTGATGTGAGTACGGGAAGTAGAGAGAGATCGTGGGTGTGTTAGCATCCCACAGAAGATTTGCTAGTTCCTGAATTACATCCCTAAGAAACATTCTGAAGTGCAGTGTAAGCCTATTTGTAAGTTATCATAAAGGCTCAGATATAATTAACAGAACAGCACACAAACTTTTCATAAATAACAGGATCATAGTTTCTGATTTTGCCTCTTCTACTTTTCATAACTATGTTTAATTTTATACTTTGCCTGTGAATAATATTTATTTACTATTTTCACTGTCTCACAGTTTCTGAAATTTAGCACTGGAATTTTTTGACCTAATAAAATCTCATCCTTGTATGTATTTTTATTATGAGGCATGTCTAAAATATTTTTTATATCTTGAGCAGTTGATATCTGTAGTAAATTAACATAATAACTGTTTCCTTAGATAAGATCCTATCTATCATATCTAATAGGATGGTTCTGAGGTTTCCTCATTTGCTGTGTCATCTTACTCTCTCTCCTTTATATTTCTACTTCTTTACCATATTTTTAGATTTTATAAGAGAGAAAGTGAACATAATTTAAAGCAGTTTTACTTCTTGTTTCCCTGATCGCCTTCCCTATCTAGAATAACCTTTTCTTGAAAACCTCAGAAATCTATGAGATGGTAATTTAGAAATAATTTTATAGAATCAATGTGTAAAATGTCTTACCATGTAAATTTACCTGAAAAATACTCTAGAGGGAATTTGTGATGTTTTTCTATAAAATTTAAGAGTTCTTATTGAGCAGTGGAAAAAATATTCACAGTTTGTTGACTTGTCTCATGACTACTTATTCTTATTGTCTATCTAAGTCAAAACCAAGACATTTTTTCTTAGCTGATAGCTTGGTGATTAGTATTATTCTAGAAATGACCACCCTCCCTTTTGTATCCCCACTTGAATGTCAGTGCTCTCTTCTCATGGAGCCTTTCTACGAATGTGTCTCTATTTTGAAAAAGATGCTTAATAAGATCCAGACTGCCACTTCTGCCAGTCTGGGTCTCTTAACCTGTTTATCCACATGGATAGATTTCTGTTCTTTTCAGATGCTTTAAAAGACATCAAGCCCATCTCATTCCCAAGTGAGTCCTGGTCATGTCCTTTTCTCCCACACTTCTCCTGAAGTTGCCTCTTTTCAGTCATACATATTGCAGGGAACTGAGCTTTTATTTTTCCTTCATGACTAGAGAGGGAGGAGCACTGGGGACAATATTCAGGTGTGATCCTTAGAGTCTCTGCACCCACTCTGAGGAAGAGAAAGCCCTGGGCAGGAGGTGCGGTGAAGGGCAGAGGGGACAAGATGGGGGGAGCGGAGTGGGGGGAGTCTGCTTCTTTACAGTGCTTTCTTGAAAGCTGGAACTAAGACACTGTCTAGGCTGGAGACTAGTTTCAAAGTCCTGTGTGCGTTTCTGGCTAATTCTCATCCAGGTCCAAGGTATCAGGGAAGCTTTCTAAGATGAAATCACTGGGAGACTCAGCAACAGAGATGTGTTTTCTACTCTAGGTGATGGTCAGTACTGGTGTTCTAAATGTACTTTTAGTATTTAAAAAACAGATTTTGGAAAAGATCCTTTTCCATCTTCCCCCACTGTTGTTGTTGTTCAGTTCAGTTGTGTCTGACTCTTTGTGACCCCATGGACTGCAGCATGCCAGGCTTCCCTGTCCTTCACTATCTCCTGGAGTTTGTTCAAACTCATGTCCACTGAGTCGGTGATGCCATCCAACCATTTCATCCTCTGTTGTCCCCTTCTGCTCTTGCCCTCAATCTTTCCCAGCATCATGGTCTTTTTCAATGAGTTGGCTCTTTGCATCAGGTGGCCAAAGTATTGGAGCTTCAGCATCAGTCCTTCCAATGAATATTCAGGGTGGATTTCCTTCAGGATTGACTGGTTTCATCTCCCCCACTGTAGCCAAGTCCATTTTAAGTCGAGCAAGAGTTTTAACTTAAAGGAAATTTTTGCAGAGAATATATTGAGACTCTTACCCTCTGTCTTCCACTCTATCAAAATAACCTTGTCTGCTGGGATAGGAGCTCTCTCAAATAAGGAGTTTGCATAGTCATCTATGTGGTGTGTGGAGTAAGTAACTTTTGTCTTTAACTCTGTGTTGAAGGAGTATCCGCAAAGCAGCGTGTACCGAGTGCCTCCCAACTACTCACCCATCTCCTCCCAGGTGATACACCACCCGCAGTCCACCTTGTGGGGCTACAACCTCATGGGTCAGCCCCAGCAGCCCGGCTTCTTCCTTCAGAACCAGTCTGTCACTCCAGGTAAGTGAGGACAGAGCAAAGTCAGCTGACTCCAAGATGGGAAGTAATAGCTTGGGGTTCTCTTCGCTCTTACAGAATTTGCGTATTTCAGGGAGTGAGTGAGTGCTCAGGGGACATTTGTAATTCTCTCCACTCAGTTTCTTCCTTCTTCTGAAATAAGGTTTCAGTAACTATTTTATGTGCCACTTTTGCAATTTTTATCCAGTGCTGGAAGGAAATTAATCACTGATCAGTATCTCAGGTGTAACATATAAACCTGATAAAACTTTCATGCTGTGAAAATTTCATTCACTTTTATCAGATATAATTCTTATCAACATGTTAAAAGATTAGACAGCATTTCAGTGTCTTTTATTGTTTCCTCATGTTATGAATTTTAAATTGTTAATACCATGTAGGATCTTAGAAATTTGATGCAGCAGATAGATTTAGATATCAGTAATAAAACCTTCCTAAATCACAGTAAATGTTAGTATTGCTTTGATTTAAGCCCAAATAATCTAGAATACAGATTTTCTAAATAAAAAAAATCTTAGTTAGAAATGAAGTTTTTCTCTAAATGAAAGTTTGCCTGTTTTTGCAAAAACCTTAGTCTGCATTTTGTTAGGATGTGCCATTCTTAACATATAATATTTTTTCTCATTCTGTGTTATATTGTGATTTTTTAAAATTGTATGTTGAATCTTACATTTTGAGGCCTCAGGAAGAAACCCTTTCCTGGAGCTTGCTCAGACTCATGCCCATTGAGTCGGTGATGCCATCCAACCATCTCATCCTCTCTCATTCCCTTCTCCTCCTCCCCTCAATCTTACCCAACATCAGGGTCTTTTCCAGTGAGTCAGCTCTTCACATCAGGTGGCCAAAGTATTGGAATTTCATCTTTAGCATCAGTCCTTCCAATGAATATTCAGGACTGATTTCCTTTAGGATAGACTGGTTTGATCTTCTTGTAGTCCAAGGGACTCCCAAGAGTCTTCTCCAACACCACAGTCAGTTCAAAAGCATCAGTTCTTCAGCCATCAGCTTGCTTTATGGTCCAACTGTCACATCCATACATGACCATTGGAAAAACCATAGCCTTGACTAGACAGACCTTTATTGGCAAAGTAATGTCTCTGCTTTTTAATATGCTGTCTAGGTTGGTCATAACTTTTCTTCCAAGGAGCAAGCATCTTTTAATTTCATGGCTTCAGTCACTATTTGCAGTGATTTTGGAGCCCCCCAAAATAGTCTAACACTGTTTCCATTGTTTCCCATCTATTTGCCATGAAGAGATGGGACCAGATGCCATGATCTTAGTTTTCTGAATGTTGAGTTTTTCACTCTCCTCTTTCATTTTCATCAAGAAGCTCTTTAGTTCTTCTTCGCTTTCTCCCATAAGGGTGGTGTCATCTGTGTTTCTGAGGTTATTGATGTTTCTCCCTGCAATCGTGATTCCAGCTCGTGCCTCATCCAGACAGGCTGGGGCCTTAAAAGTAGGTTGCCGGGTGAGTGAATATCTACAAAGAGCAAGCTTTTGTTGCTGTTCAGTCTCTAAGGTGTGTCCAGCTCTGTGTGACCCCATGAACTGCAGCATATCAGACTGACCTGTTACTCGTTATCTTCCAGAGTTTGCTCAGATTCATGTCCATTGTGTCAGTGATACTATCCAACCATCTCATCCTCCGCTGCCCCGTTCTCCTCCTGCCCTCAATGTTTCCCAGCACCAAGGTCTTTTCCAGTGAGTCGGCTCTTCACATCAGGTGGCCAAAGTATTAGAGCTTCAGCTTCAGCAGCAGTCCTTCCAATGAATATTCAGGGTTGATTTTCTTTAGGATTGACTGGTGTGATCTTCTTGCTAACCAAATGACTCTCAAGAGCAAACTCTCAAGGCAGTAGTAAGTGTGGAAATATAATACATGCTTATCCTCTCTTTTGACTTTCTCTCCTTACTTCCAAGGTACTTATGAATTCAAGCGTTTTTAAACTTTTTAGATATTGAAGTCAAACACAAGGACCGTCTCTAAATTGAAAGTTAATTATTTTATATAGGCACATACCATTTCCCCTCACCCCAGAACACTATAGAAGGTGTTCATAAGTAGGGAGACTGTATGTATTAGGTAAGTCTTAATGTTTTATGATGTGTAAGAAAAAAATTTGAGGGAAACAATTAATTTGGGGGATTTTACACTTGTGATGTAAATAGATTTTCATAAAGTTATGTATCCTATGGAGTTGAAGAGTTTATACAGTCTGCTTCCATTCATACATTTTTAAAATTTTATTTTTGATTGCACTGGGCCTTTGTTGCTGCATGGGGGCTTTCTCTAGTTTTGGTGAGTGGAGGTACCCTCTTGTTGTGGAGCATGGGTTCGAGGGCATGCAGACTTCAGTAGTTGTGGCACATGGACTCAGTGGTTGCGTTGCATGGGCCTAGTTGTCCTTGGCATGTGGAATCTTCCCCGACCAGAGATTGAACCCTTGTCCTGGGCACTGGCAGGTAGATTCCTTTACCCCTGGACCACCAGGGAAGTCATCTGCACAGTCTTAAAAATGCAAAAGAGTGCTGTTCACAACACACACACACACACACACACACACACACACACACACACACACATCTTTAGCAATCTCTTTCTTTTTCCTATATACACACCAGGATGGTAAAGTTTATAAGGACACATAAGTGAACAATAAACACCATTTGGTGAGAGTTGGAAAAGTTATGTAAGAAAATAGAGCAGAGTTCAGCATACTTGTTCTTATTTCTTTAGGTGATTCAGAGGTATAAGATTATATGAAAGTTAGGAAAATTAAAAGAGAGTAGNAAGGACACATAAGTGAACAATAAACACCATTTGGTGAGAGTTGGAAAAGTTATGTAAGAAAATAGAGCAGAGTTCAGCATACTTGTTCTTATTTCTTTAGGTGATTCAGAGGTATAAGATTATATGAAAGTTAGGAAAATTAAAAGAGAGTAGACCATAGTCTAATCTTGAAAAAGTATGTCCTGCATAAAATGAGTCATTCAACTTTATATGTATTAGTGTACATTCAATTCTTGCTTCAACAAAAGTTTCCTTGCCACATAACTCAAATTGATCTCTAACTTTTTTCCAAATGTTCTTCAGATGCTGTTGAATGACTTCATAAACCATATTGTTCATTTTGATACTGAGTCTTTAAACAATGTAGGCTTTTCCAGTGATCAGTGTTAAAATGTTTGTTTTTATCATACCATGTGCTTTATATAGAAGTTTTCTTACATACAGTAGAGCATACAAACTGTATGATGAGTCGAGTATTGGCAGCTATTTGAAACCAGCAAATCTTGTCATTTTTTTCCCTCTTAAGGCATTTGACAGATGATGTACGCAAATGTGTTAAGGTTTTCATCTGCTTTTTTTTAGCCTCACTATAATCTACGTTTCTTATTTATTTTAGTTATGCACTTCACAAAAGATGTGTTTTGCCTTTGGAATCATGGTATTTGAAGTTTCCAGTCATTTCAAATTTCTGAAGTATTGTCATGCCTCTCTACCACAAAACAGGCATTTTTATTTTGCTGTGTTAAAAAAACTTAAATACCGTGAACATCAAAAGGGTCTCTCTGCCTGGCTTAGCACACTTGACAAAATACACCACATCCTGTGAAAGTAACGTGTTCCTGGGCTTGCCAGGTGGTGCTCGTGTTAAAGGACCTGCCTGCCAGTGCAGTAGATGTAAGAGACGTGGGTTCAATCCCTGGGTCGGGAAGATCCCCTGGAGGAGGGTATGGCAGCTCACTCCAGTATTCTTGCCTGGAGGATCCCATGGACAGAGGAGCCTTGTGGGCTATAGTCCATAGGATCACAGAGTCAGCCATGACTGGAGCGACTTAGCACAGCATAACACAACATGTTCCTGGGGGCCTCGCATAATTTTAAACCCGTGTGATTCTGAAATTGTACCAAGGATTCTGCATCTCAGGTGTTTCACTTTACCAAGCAAAATGGGCCCTCTGATGTCATTCAAATCGTATCATTCACTGGACATCGCCCTCCCCATTGTCTGGAATTTATGCAATTCATAACTGATCTTTCAAATTTGTAGAGGGTGGGGCAGTGCTCTATTTCCCAGTGTGCTCCTAAAAGGAGGCTCAGAAGGTGAGATTTCTGTGTTTTGATAAAATCAGGAAGAGTTGCATCTGCATGCGCAGAAAACCCTTCCTTCTGATTGCTTTTGTAGGTGGCTCCCGGTTGGACCCTGCTGGCTCCTTCGTCCCCACCAACACCAAGCAAGCTCTGTCCAACATGCTGCAGCGGCGTTCGGGGGCCATGATGCAGCCGCCCTCTCTGCACGCCATCACATCGCAACAGCAGTTGATACAGATGAAGCTTCTGCAGCAGCAGCAGCAACAGCGGCTTCTCAGGCAAGCCCAGACGCGGCCTTTCCAACAGGTTTGTCCAGATCAGCAGTGTCTTCCACGTTTCGTTAGTTCCTCTAGCAAGGAGTGGGTGTGGGCCTGTGACTGATTCTTCCCGCGCAGGCATCCCTGATTACCTGTGTGAGTGCACGTATATCTCTCTTATACAGGTTTATACATACTTCTCCCCTCCTTGTATTTTACCATTATTATTGATCAAAAAAGAACTTGAAATGTCTTAAGTTGGTTAAAAGTATGCCTGAAAACAGAAGAAGAGCTAATGATTTTCTGATCACTTACAAGCGGCAAGACTTTTATCCTTGAGATGACCTTATCTGAGCCCTCACTCCCTGTTACAATTATCGCCATACTCTGTGCTCCTTTGAGCTATGCTTAAATGATTCATTCATTATTTGCTGTATTACTTTGAGGTTGTATCTCTGAAACACTGACGTTCCTTAGGCTTTCTCCTACAGTGCCCTGCATTGCCCTGACTCTGGCTTTATACTTTTGGCTATATACCTCACCAAAATCTACAGAAGGCAAAGAGTAGACTACAAGTAACAGTCAGGATATGGATATCTTTAATTATTGATTTATGTTATTTCTATTTTTATGCCCTATAAAAATAGAAATAATCTTTTTTTTTCCTAATTTTTTAAAATGTTCAGGATAATAGTGATTGTTTAACAAAGCATTGGTGGAAGTCACACAAAACTTCGTACAGACTCAAACTACAAATCTGCACAAATATATTAAAGCAAAAAGAAGGAAGTGAGAATATGACTTTTTCTTTTGGTGTCTGTATTCATTTTGTGTTTTCCAAGTTTTCTTAGATAAATTGCACTTTGATGATGCTAATTATAGCTGCTAACACCAAGAGAGCACTTACTATTTGCCAGAACACTTGTAAGCATTGCACTTTCATGTACTGATTATCTTAGATCTCACAGCAGTCCTAGGAGTAAGGCACTTTATGATCCATAAAGGCAGAAGCCAATCTACAAGTGCATCCTGCTCTAAGAACAACCACAGGTTTTCAAATTAGCAAGGAATTCCAGTGCTTTTAGAAATAGTCTTTGTATTTGGAGTAACTTTCTAAACGTACCTCCATTGTACAACTTACAGCAAGCATGTCCATGTTCAGTCCACTTAGTGATTTGGGGGATGGGAGTGGTAGGGTTAGGTATGCAGTCTTAACAGAGATCCATTAAAAAAAAAAATTTTTTTTTAACCCTTGTTTTAAGAAGGACAGGAGAAAGCAATCAAGTTTGAACCACAAAAGAATGTAAACAGCAGTCACAGTATGCTCATCTCCCCCGACCTCCCAGGGAGATCTGATTGTTCAGACTCCCTGGGTATTAGGAAAGATGGGCCCAAGTTGCTTCTTACACAGAAATGATGAGAATTTGATGAAAACATTTTAAAAGCCTTGGTTTTTCTCTAAACAACAAGTTTGGAGTCATTCAAAACCTCAGTGGGATTTTAGCTCTTTCTGAGGATGAAAAAAAAAAATAGTTACACCACAGTTTCCAATCCTCAAGGAGAAAAAATTTACTAGAAGCTAAATAATCACTCCACTAGAATGAATTCATCTCCCTTTTAAAGTAATAGAAGCCTAAGTAAATTTTACTTTCCATTAAGTACGTTTTTTTCTTATCTACTTTTCTATCACAAGGGGTTATTTGACTTATTAATAGGCAACTTTCAGACTGTTACTGGCGAGTTCAGTTTTGAATTTCTCTTAAGTGATTCTTAACACTGGGGAGCAGCTCGCCAGCCTGGATATAGGTGAAACATCTGTCCTCAAAAATTCACTTCCTGATATCAGCCATGAGAAGCAGTTTGTCCTGAAGCAAAAGACTTTTATTAAAAGGGAATTCAATAGAAAAATCTTCATGTATTCAAAAATGCCTTTGCATATTTGGAGGTAGATTTCTGACCTAAAATGTACCTATAGGACCCCATCTTTCACATCACTCAAAAATACCTGTTACTCTCTTCTTTTATGGGCTTCTCAGGTGGCGCTAGAGGTAAAAAAAAAAAAAAGTCCAGCTGCCAATGCAAGAGACTGAAGACACACGGGTTCGATCCCGGGGTCTGAAAGATCCCCTAGAGAAGGAAATGGCAACCCACTCTAGTATTCTTGCCTGGAGAATCACATGGACAGAGGAGCCTGGCAGGCTACGGTCCATAGAGTCACACAGAGTCAACACAACTGAAGTGACTTAGCGTGGCATTCTTTTATACCATCTAAGGTTGTACAGCTTATACTACCAGGAATTCACTGATAATTTGTTAACTGATTCTTCTGTAGTAATTTTATCACAGCTTAGATTTTTCTTTTCTCTTTTCTTTTTCCCCTTGAGAAATCAGGAGTTCTTTCTTCAAGTGGTAAAAGCTCAACTGCACAACCGTGATGGTGTTGGCATACCTCATTTAGTTGTGTTTCGCTTTGTTGTGCTTCACAGGTATTGCACTGACTAGGAATTGAAGGTTTGTAGTAAGTACAAATTGACAGCCCTGCACTGAACAAGTCTCAGGACTATGTTTCCCACAGCATTTGCTTACTTTGTGTCTCTCTGTTACATTTTAGTAGTTCTTACAATATTTTAACCTTTATTATTATTTTATTTGTTATGGTGATCTGTGATCAGTGATCTGTGTTGTTTCTATGACTCTCTGAAGGCTCAGATGGTTACAATTTTTTAGCAATAAAGTATTTCTTAATTAAAGCATTTTTAAAAGACACAATACTGTTGCCTGCCTACTATGGTGTGGTTTATTTTTTAAATTTTTATTGATTTAATTTTGGCTGCTCTGGGTTTTCGATGCTGCACCTGGGCTTTCTCTTGGGGTAGAAGCAGGGGCCACTCTTCTGGTTGTGGTCCTTGAGCTTCTCTTGTTGCAGAGCCTGGGCCCGAGAGTGTGCCGGCTTCAGTAGCTGTGGCTCACGGGATTAGCTGCCCTGCGGCATGTGGTATCTTCCGGGACCAGGGATCGAACCCACCTCCCCTGCATTGGCAGGCGGATTCTTAACCATGGGATCACCAGGGAAGTCCTCCAGTATAGTTTAAATATAACCTTTAGATGCACAGGAAAATAAAAAAATTCAGAATGACTCACTTTATCCCAGGAGATCTTCCCAACCCAGGGATTGAACCCACATCTCTTGGGTCTCCTGCATTGGCAGGCTGGTTTTTTACCGCCAGCGCCACATGCGAGGCCCTACTTTATTGCAGCATTCTCTTTATTGCTGTGATCTAAAACCAAACCCACAGTATCTCCAAGGTATGCTTGTATGATAGTCACCTCTACTCCTCTCCTATATTCTTTTTTAATAGAAGCAGGGTTTTTTTTTTTTTTTCTCCTACCTCATCATTCTTTAAGTGTTGGTTAATCAAGAGAAATAGTATTCTTTAAAGGAAGAGGAATGCATACATGATGCAGACACAGGGTGGAGTGGTCCTCCATAGAACAGATGAGATCTTATGTAGCATTTCTAGAATGCCTGCACCAAGCAGGTTCTGAGGGAAATGTTAGCGCCTTTTCTTTCTCCCAGTAGATCATAGGTTAATATACATAGACGCTAGCTAAATATGGTATTGTGGCAGAAAACAAATTGTCGTGTAATCTTTAAAAACTCAAGGTAGAATTATATGGAATATAAGTGATATCGATACATTGTTTTCATATTTTATTCTTGAAGCAATTAGCTATTTTCTAGTAAGTGCTGACCTATATATTTCATAGTAGGAAAAGTTGATTCTGATTTTGGCAGCAACATTTTCTCAAGTTAAATGCATACATAAAATGTGATTCTCTCTAGCTGTTTAAAACTTGTGTTTTTTTCTTTCTCAGTTTTTGGCTTCTTTTAGAGAAGATGAAATAGGTATCATTTTCCTCCTCATCTTACCAATTTCCTAATTACAGATATCCAATTTTTAAAATGTAACAAACTTGATGGAGAATTTCAAATTATCTTAACTTTCAAAATTGATCTTGGTATTGTGACAGATCCTTTTAAAGACTAACCTGTTCCTCCAAACCCTGGATGTGACTGCTCCTTCGGCTGTTTGTACAATGACACCCTACCCCTCACCTGCTAGCTGACCCTCTCTTCTTAGCTCAAGCATTGGGTCTTTATAATACTTTGTATCATTTCATTTACTGAGCAGAGGGTAGAAATCTATGAGATGTTTATTGAATGAATTCATGTTTTGAGCAGCTATTTCCAGAACCCTGAAACAAATGTTTATTTATGTTGACTGTGCTGAGTCTTTGTTGCTGCAAGCAGGCTTTCTCCAGTCGCAGTGAGCGGAGTGCACTGGCTTCTCACTGCAGTGGCCTCTCCTGTTGCAGAGCACAGGCTTTAGGGGGAGCGGACTTAGTAGCTGTGGCATGCTGGCTTAGTTGCTCCATGACGTGTGCAAGGATCGAACCCATGTCTCATTTGTTGGCAGGTAGATTCTTAACCACTGGACCACCAGGGAATTCCAACCTTAATCCCTAGCAATGTGATTTTTATCCACAAATTCATCTTGTAGCACTTCCTTTGAGTGCTTCTAGAAACTCTTCCCAGCAGTGACCTCTGCTACGCTTGTTTTGAAAACATAGATGGGACAGAGAAGGCCTAAGCTCTTGAATTCGAGATATGTCTCAGACCTGGCAGAGTCATCCTAGCCTCTTTCCCTCTAATGGAGAGAGTTGATATGTAATGGAATCTCTAGCCTTAGATGGTGCATGAGGAAAACTAGAGTCCCATATAAAGTAACTGATTCTGCTTCAGAGGCTGAATATATCAGCTTCAGTTGGTCATGCAGTTTTCTGTTATGAACCATCTTACATTTCCTCAGGAGTATATTAATAGTGTTGAATATCAACACTAGTGCTAGAAAAATGGTGCCAAATATACAGTAGCATGGATATTGTATCAAATTATTTGATGTAATGACTTATTATAATCAGGTGTATTTTCTTATAGCTTTAGTGCATATTGACATGCATAAAGATGTTTTGGCGAGGAAACTTGTTTTTATTTTTCTCAGTTACAGTCTTCATCCAGAAAAGTAAAAATGCTCTCCCTCCATTCCTTATTCAGTGTCCCTTATTGAAATGGGACCCAGTGTCATGATTTTTGTCATCTTTCTGCTCCAGAGGCTCATCTATAAAATGGAGCTAATGTGATACTCACTTTGTAGGCTTCGTGTGAAAGTAAAGATTTAACGTGTGTAACAGCCCTTAGAATAGTGGTTACCTTATAGTGTGTTCTCAAAAAATTTTAGCTGCCATACTTCATGTTATTGTTTTATTAGTATTGTTTTATGGTTGTATTATTTCAGAGGACATCCTTGCCCCATAAAAATGATCTTTATTTTCTGCAATATGTTAAGGACTAAAAATAAATGTACATCCAGTGCTTTACTTGCATAAGTGCATTCATTGTCTTATTATGACTGGTACTTAGTGGACACCAGTAGAAGAAGAAAAAGAAACATTGTTTAGTTTTCCTAATAGTCATTTTGGCTTCTTGGGGCATTATGTTTTTACCATCTAAATTCTGTGATACAAACTTTAGAACGATGATTCCAGTTTCACTATTCAAAGTATCCCTGTTGTATTTTCTTTCCCACATATCCCATGAGAACTATTGTAAAATATAGAATTTTGGTTATAATAATGCCAAATGCTGCTTAAATTGTTTTCCAGTTAACCTTTTTTATTATTTCTCATATTTTTCTTCTGATAGGGGATACCTTCCTTCCCCACCCCCACCATATCAACCTTCTAGGGAAGGGGGTTTTGAAGGGAATTTTAAGCTTTGACACAGGAAGAGAACCTAATTTTCTACCTTGATTTATGATATCACTTAATCCTGATTTCTCCTTTTCAGTGTACACAGTCATCTTGTGCTCTTTGGAATAACGCTAGAGAGTTTGAGAGTCCAGTGAAAGATAGACAAAAGATATGTTCATCTTAATTTGATTGAGCAGATTTGGAAAAAAGCAATTCACTGCTGGCTATAAATAATGAGTCCTAAGGATATTCATGACATTAAAGAGGAGGATTTCTGCCAGGCAAAAATGATGTGCTCAGTTATACAGCATATGGTTACTTGGATATCCTGAAGTTGGCACTGGGTTTGCTTTTTCTCATGTTGACGTTGGATAAGAACTGAAGAGTGCAGCGCCTTACAGAAAGTCTTATCATCTGCCCCTGCCAGCAAGCATGGCTGGGCTCAGAGAGGGCTTAGAGACTCTCCCAGAAACTGTGTGGAGAAGGGAGGGACTCAGCAAGCCCCGCACCAGCACAGCGCTCTCTGCAGGGAGTCCAGGTCTCCAGCAAGCGGATGGGGCTCCCCACAATAATGGCAACTGACACCCTTCTAAGGTTTTAATGGAAGAACACTCAGTGAGTTGGAGCCTTCTAGAGTGCTTAGCGCCTTGGCAGAAGTGACCCTGTAACATCCTGAAAACAGCCCTCTCAGATTGATAGAGCCCATTTAAGTTAAGCAGCATCCTTTTTGTCTGGTAACTGATCTCCCTTACAGATGTGGTCTCACCTTGGTGTATGTTTCCTTTCTCTGATCTTTCACTCATCCTCACTCTCTAGCAGTGTCTCTGAAACATACACGGTTAGATAATAATAGAGCAAATACTTGTATACTTACCACCTAATTTTATTAAATAATAANTTATTGAATGAATTCATGTTTTGAGCAGCTATTTCCAGAACCCTGAAACAAATGTTTATTTATGTTGACTGTGCTGAGTCTTTGTTGCTGCAAGCAGGCTTTCTCCAGTCGCAGTGAGCGGAGTGCACTGGCTTCTCACTGCAGTGGCCTCTCCTGTTGCAGAGCACAGGCTTTAGGGGGAGCGGACTTAGTAGCTGTGGCATGCTGGCTTAGTTGCTCCATGACGTGTGCAAGGATCGAACCCATGTCTCATTTGTTGGCAGGTAGATTCTTAACCACTGGACCACCAGGGAATTCCAACCTTAATCCCTAGCAATGTGATTTTTATCCACAAATTCATCTTGTAGCACTTCCTTTGAGTGCTTCTAGAAACTCTTCCCAGCAGTGACCTCTGCTACGCTTGTTTTGAAAACATAGATGGGACAGAGAAGGCCTAAGCTCTTGAATTCGAGATATGTCTCAGACCTGGCAGAGTCATCCTAGCCTCTTTCCCTCTAATGGAGAGAGTTGATATGTAATGGAATCTCTAGCCTTAGATGGTGCATGAGGAAAACTAGAGTCCCATATAAAGTAACTGATTCTGCTTCAGAGGCTGAATATATCAGCTTCAGTTGGTCATGCAGTTTTCTGTTATGAACCATCTTACATTTCCTCAGGAGTATATTAATAGTGTTGAATATCAACACTAGTGCTAGAAAAATGGTGCCAAATATACAGTAGCATGGATATTGTATCAAATTATTTGATGTAATGACTTATTATAATCAGGTGTATTTTCTTATAGCTTTAGTGCATATTGACATGCATAAAGATGTTTTGGCGAGGAAACTTGTTTTTATTTTTCCCAGTTACAGTCTTCATCCAGAAAAGTAAAAATGCTCTCCCTCCATTCCTTATTCAGTGTCCCTTATTGAAATGGGACCCAGTGTCATGATTTTTGTCATCTTTCTGCTCCAGAGGCTCATCTATAAAATGGAGCTAATGTGATACTCACTTCGTAGGCTTCGTGTGAAAGTAAAGATTTAACGTGTGTAACAGCCCTTAGAATAGTGGTTACCTTATAGTGTGTTCTCAAAAAATTTTAGCTGCCATACTTCATGTTATTGTTTTATTAGTATTGTTTTATGGTTGTATTATTTCAGAGGACATCCTTGCCCCATAAAAATGATCTTTATTTTCTGCAATATGTTAAGGACTAAAAATAAATGTACATCCAGTGCTTTACTTGCATAAGTGCATTCATTGTCTTATTATGACTGGTACTTAGTGGACACCAGTAGAAGAAGAAAAAGAAACATTGTTTAGTTTTCCTAATAGTCATTTTGGCTTCTTGGGGCATTATGTTTTTACCATCTAAATTCTGTGATACAAACTTTAGAACGATGATTCCAGTTTCACTATTCAAAGTATCCCTGTTGTATTTTCTTTCCCACATATCCCATGAGAACTATTGTAAAATATAGAATTTTGGTTATAATAATGCCAAATGCTGCTTAAATTGTTTTCCAGTTAACCTTTTTTATTATTTCTCATATTTTTCTTCTGATAGGGGATACCTTCCTTCCCCACCCCCACCATATCAACCTTCTAGGGAAGGGGGTTTTGAAGGGAATTTTAAGCTTTGACACAGGAAGAGAACCTAATTTTCTACCTTGATTTATGATATCACTTAATCCTGATTTCTCCTTTTCAGTGTACACAGTCATCTTGTGCTCTTTGGAATAACGCTAGAGAGTTTGAGAGTCCAGTGAAAGATAGACAAAAGATATGTTCATCTTAATTTGATTGAGCAGATTTGGAAAAAAGCAATTCACTGCTGGCTATAAATAATGAGTCCTAAGGATATTCATGACATTAAAGAGGAGGATTTCTGCCAGGCAAAAATGATGTGCTCAGTTATACAGCATATGGTTACTTGGATATCCTGAAGTTGGCACTGGGTTTGCTTTTTCTCATGTTGACATTGGATAAGAACTGAAGAGTTCAGCGCCTTACAGAAAGTCTTATCATCTGCCCCTGCCAGCAAGCATGGCTGGGCTCAGAGAGGGCTTAGAGACTCTCCCAGAAACTGTGTGGAGAAGGGAGGGACTCAGCAAGCCCCGCACCAGCACAGCGCTCTCTGCAGGGAGTCCAGGTCTCCAGCAAGCGGATGGGGCTCCCCACAATAATGGCAACTGACACCCTTCTAAGGTTTTAATGGAAGAACACTCAGTGAGTTGGAGCCTTCTAGAGTGCTTAGCGCCTTGGCAGAAGTGACCCTGTAACATCCTGAAAACAGCCCTCTCAGATTGATAGAGCCCATTTAAGTTAAGCAGCATCCTTTTTGTCTGGTAACTGATCTCCCTTACAGATGTGGTCTCACCTTGGTGTATGTTTCCTTTCTCTGATCTTTCACTCATCCTCACTCTCTAGCAGTGTCTCTGAAACATACACGGTTAGATAATAATAGAGCAAATACTTGTATACTTACCACCTAATTTTATTAAATAATAATGTTCTGCCACATTTGCTTTAGATTTCTTTTTTTTAACATAAAACGATATTTTATGTTTTTTAACATAAACGATAGACATGGATGAGGCCCCTGGTCTCCTGTCATTTCCTTTCTTTCCTGTAAAGAGGTAATCATTATCATGAATTTGTGTTTTTCTTTATTATTAATGTTTTTATATTTTTACTACTTATTTTTGCATCCATTGATACAAACATTATATAATATCACCTTCAGATTTCAAACTTCATGTAATCGGCTCACATAGGTATCATTGTATTATTTGGTATCTTTTTAATGTTGACTAATTTTGAATTATATCTACTTTGTTACACTTGATTTTGTTTGCATGTCTGCTTAGGCGCTGTTTCATTATGAGTGTTAACGTTTATCCATTCTGTTAATGATCATTCATTTCCATTTTTTGTTATTGTTAACCATGCTACAGTAAACATTTTTGTACACTTCTTCTCTTTGTGCAGAGTTTTAGGGTATGTATGTGGAAGTAGAAGTGGAGATTTAATTTCCAAAGTGGTAGTGATTCCCATCAGTTATAAATGAGTGTTTTACTTTCTCCACATCTTCGCTAAACTTTGATTAACCTTTAATTTCCTCAGTCAGAGCTGGTGAAATGGTATTGTATTATGACATTTTAATTTGCACTTTCTGATTACCTGTGAGGTTAGGCATGTTTTATAACTCTACTACCTATTTAAACTTTCCCTCCTGCAATTTACCAGATTGTATAATTTGAACATATTTCAAAATAATTTGGTTCTTATTTGGTGAAGGTATGCAGATCAATCTTGTTGAAACAATTCTTGAGTTTTGACAAGAATCTTTCATGTACTTACTCAGAGACTATGATTTTTATACATCTCAGTGACAAAAATGAGCTTATGAGAACAAAACCCACTGAGCTAATAAATATGCCCTAATACCTATCACTTTGTTCCTTGAGTGAAAACTGTGTCCAGGAAAGTGGATGCTCTGCTTATTACTTAATAGCTGGTATTTCTCTGTTTACTTGGATGATGAGGAAGGTGCCCATGTCATTTGCTGAAATTATGATTGTGCAAATATAGTGATCCTGAAGATAGTGTACACAGCCTGATTTTTATGAATGAAGTGAAGATGTGGTAAGGGTTGAGAAAGTGAACCACTCATACAAAGGTGATAGAGTTGGATATAAGACAAATGAATAGATACAATGAATTATGTACTTTGCCCTAAAATGGTGAGAATAGGTATTATTTGCTTGGGAAATTCCTCCTGTTATTTCTAGTTCTTATTATAGTAAACTGCTTTTTTTTTTCAATTAAGGTTGTGAATTTTTTATGTCATCGCTATTTCTAAACCTCAGTGAACAGAAAAACTTTAATATCTCAAACAAAATGTCACTTAGAATCCATTTATAAAAATGATTAAGAAAGAAAATCATTGACTTGAAAAGGAGGAATTTTTTCCCCCCAGCATGGAGTTTCCTTTTTATTAATAAATTAGATTCCTTGTTAGCATGTAAACACTAGTGGCACTGTAAATAGTTTTTGTCTGTGTTGGTTGATTGAATGTGTGGTTAAAGTGATGCTCTGTTTTCATTTGCATTTACTGGCAATGGAGCAATCTAATGACCTCCTCCAATAATATATGACTTGTTCACTTAATGTCTCGTCTGTTTCATGTGACCCAAATGTCCTGAGCTCTTCTCCCCTGATTCTGGGCTGGGAAAGTCTGAGGCACTCTTTGGCTTACACTGGGGGGGCCCAGCATCCTTTTGTTTGGGGAAGTTATCTAGTTCTGATCACTTCTCTACTTCCTGTCTGTCCCCATTTAACCTCCAGGTTGTGGTACTATTCCATTTTGTGACTGTTGTCATATTATTTGTGTCCCAGCCTATGGTGATATTGTTTGGCATATAAATTAATATAACCTGTCTTAGGGCCTGGGGTTTTAAGTCTTGACTCCCTGAAACATTGTTTTAAGATGAACTGATTCTTATGTGTTGTGGCTACCCACATCATTAGGCTAAAAAATCTTATCTGTATTGTCTGCCGTTTTCTTGCTGTCCCCTTTCTGTAGGACTTCTGTAACTCTGCTGTCTCCCTTCTGGAAGACTTTGACAACATAATGGTAACACCCCTGCTGTCATTCCTTATACTTTCTTTTCTTTCTTTCTTTCTTTCTTTTTTTTTAATTAAGTAAACATTTATAGCATTACTCTTTGAACATCAAAATGAGAAGCAGGTTATTCCTTTATAGCTGGTAATAATTATAGTCTTCATTTCACTGTTACTCACTTGGTTTATGTTTGAGACCGAGACACAAAATCATGAATGCATCGCCCATGTTCACTTCAACAGAATTTATTTCTGGAAGTTGTCCCCTTTGATTGCCTCGTGCTTCCCATCATATATGTGTATGGTATAGAAACCAGTGAACGTTTGTGGCCTGGGCTTGGAAACATAGGCGAGTTCATGCACCATTATCTCAGTCCCACTTTCAAACCCATCTATTCCCGAGCTCTTGCTTCTCTTTGTGGTAACTCACATCATTAGTGGAGGAACGCATGGCATGCTGACTCATAGGCCAATGCAAGATAATGAAAACTGTGGTTATGACAATGCCTTACTCATCACATCCCACTCGCTGGTTCTTCCTAAATTCTCAACAGAACCCATCATCTCTGTTTTCTTTCCGGGTATGGAGAAGATTTTTTTTTTTTTTTTGAGCATAGGTCTTGTGCATGCATGTCATAAGACCTCATCTCTACCGCTTTGCCTGGGCTAGCTAAGAATGCATGTTTTGCATTAAATTACTTATAGGTTTCTATATCAGGTAGCCAACCCACAACATAAACCCAAGAAGCATTAGAATAAAACAGAGCACACATCTCAGATGTGAATGTAAGTCAACTTGTTTCACTATGAATTTAATGGGTAGCATTTTCTGTACATTGGTGAAAATATTCTTAACTGCAAATACAACTTTGACAATATTTAGGTGATGAAATACTGCCATGTAGGCAATTTCATTAATTGTTCTTTAGGCAAAGGAAAGTTTGCAGACTTTTCTGAAAACAATTTTTCTCTCAGTTTTTCCTGACATTTGTAGTGTACAGAGAGCAAGCAAAGTTTCTGTTTGTTTAGAAACTTGAATTAAACTATCCAATTTTAAAATACCTTGCATATAGTTTATGTTTGCTGTAGGACAGTTATTGCTCAGATGATAATGTAATTTAAACAATATAATTTGCATTTATCATTAATTTTACTTTTAAAAAAATAGACAAAATATTTTATTCATCAAGTATTTAAAGGGTTATATATAACCTACATATTCACTCAAACAAATGGAAACGTGTGTATATATCTTTGCTGTTATTTCATTCTTATCTTTCTTTAATAGTTTCCAATGTTAGAAATTTAATGAATGCATATGTTCAACTAATCAGTATGCTTTAGTCATCATTTATGAGCGCATTAACAGTTGTTTATTGTTATTGAGGTTTATTATTGAAGTGTGTTTATTTCAAAATGAACCTGTTGTGCCAGTAGTAAATGTTACTGTTAATTGATCACCAACTGAGTTATATGTGATGTGAAAGCTTTATGAAAGAATCAAGCACAATGGTCAGCAAGACCTCTTTTAATTAAAGAATTTTCTGTGTATCTTTGTCTGCAATCAAAATATACCCATGTAATGTGATGCCAAAGCTTTTAGTTCACACTGTTTGTTGTTTAACCTTGGACACCATTACTCAGGAACTTCCAAACAGGTAGTTTGGAACATTACCCACTGGTTCTCATTGTGTGACCTTTATTATTATTCCTAAATCAGCATTTTCAGATACACAAAACAGCATTTTCAGAGTCACAAAACCTGGCCGTGGTTTTCAGGTACAACATTTCTCTCTCCTCACAGCCCTTAAATAGTATTGGCAAGTTACTAAACAGGAATTTGAAAATATCATTACTAGTGAATTAAGTGGGGAGAAGTTTCCTGATCCTGAAGTGCTGCTGATTGTAATGCTTACTGTCTGCTAATTGGAGTCATAACCAATTCTCTTTTAGAAAGAGAGCCTCACATTTTCTCAGTTGACTCAGAGAGTGAACTAATGAAAAGAAGATGACCCAGGAGATTGAAAATTGTCTTTGAGGATGATTTATCAAAAATTTTAAACCTACTGCATTCATTCATTTCCAGTCATGCAGGAGGTTTTCAGTCTATGTCTGTCTGAGCTCAGATAGTCTCTCGTCTAATTAAAAATAAAGCAGTAAGAGAGAGACTTATTCTTATAAAGGCCAGGAGGAAGAGTCGTTATTGAACAGCACAGCTTTTTAAAAAGTTTTTAGGAAGTGGAACTTTTAGGTGGATTCATGTCGATATATGGCAAAGCCAATAGAGTATTGTAAAGTAAAATAAAGTTAAAAAAATAATAAAAAAGAAAACAGATTGCTGTTTCTTTTCTAGAGCCAAACCTAAAGCAAAGTGTTTAAAAACAAACATGGTAGGAATTTACCTTGTAGGAGTTTACAAGGTAAATTTATCTTGTGGGAATTTACCTTGGGTCTCAGGATAGAGATGTGCTCATGTAGCTGTCAGAATTGCCCAGTTAACTGTTTCTTATTCCCTTGGCACTTGTACATTGGGTACCTGAGCCAGGGGAGCTGAAGCCAGACCACAGTGTGGCACCTGGCTAGACACAAATGCTCCATCAAAAACCAGCCTCCTGAACTGCCCTTTACACTCGCAAAATGAGAGGGCAGTTGAGCTACTCTCTAGGTACTAATAAAACGAAAGAAGAAATCATTAGAATGACAGATGCTAAGAACTGAATTGAAAAGTGAGTTTTTAAAACAAAAGTTTTTAAAACAAAAACATGGGGCACTTGAAAGTACTTGGTAAACTAATTTATGCTGAGATATAAATCTCAATTTACCTCTGGATCTCTTCTTTAGCAGATAAACTAAATTAAATCTTAGAATTCTTCAATAGATATTTATTGAGCACTTAACTATTTGCCAGATACAGTGCTAGGAACTGATTTTGTTTTAATGAAATAAAGCCTAGATCGTTTTCTGAAAATAGCAGATAAATAGATTACATGTGAAAAGGTGACCCTAAGTCATGATTTGCCAGGAGTAGTCTCTGCCCTGTTCCCCTGGCCTGTCCCAGTTTGGATGATACGTTATGTAGTCCCTTCCTGAATGCAGCAAAACCATCCGATTAATATTTTAAGACTTTTACTAACTTCCAATTTCTAGTTCTCTTATTCCCACATTGGAGGATTGGTCATCATTCAGCATCTTTTAAGTTAAACTCCAAGAGATAGTGAAGGACAGGGAAGCCTGGCGTGCTGCAGTCTGGGGGTCTCAGAGTCAGAAGCAACCAAGCGGCTGAACAACAACAAAAGCAACAAAAGTTACTAAAGAACTTCTTGGTCGTCTATTCTTTACTCCACAGATTGAATATCTCTACAAATTGAAGTAATTTGTTCCTGGCATTATTCTGGGAAAAAAACAGATAACAGCAGAAGTCATTTCAGTTTGGAAAAAGAGGGATATTTTTCATTCAGGGCAAATAGGACTATAAAGCCCTTAGGGAGTGCTGGCTGATGTGAGGTATTTGTGATTTGCTCAGGGAGACTATTGAATGTTAGAGCCCTTACCTCCTGCTCTTTAGGAGTTGGGCAAAAAATAGCATTGGGAAGAAACACAGTCTATTTATAAATAAGCAGTTAACCTTTGGATTAAAAGTGGCTCACTGAAGAATGCATGAATTATAGAAATTTTTTTTACCCCTTCTTGCTTTGTTTTCAAAGTTATAATGCTTTTTCTTGAATGTTAATTTTGTGATTTTAAGAATGTAAATAGTTTACAATACATATTTGTTAAATTTCCACAGTCTCAACTATTTGTCAGTAAAAGAATGTTGCCCAGTAACTCAGATACTTACCCTATTAGTGTTTTGGTCCTTCTGTCCGCCAACATATAAGTCAGTTTCTTTTATAAGATTCTTTAGAAGCAAAGGAAGAGTGAAGAGCTAGAAAAAATCTGTAGATCTTACCTTGTTTACCTCCAAGCCAAAAAAGAGCATGGGCATTTTAGACCACTTAGGGATCTCAAGGTTCTAACTCACACAAATAATTCATTGTTCTTTTCTTGTGTAAAAGTGATAATTTACATATGTTGTCCCTGCCAAGAATCACAGCAGTATGTTTCAGGGACTTGGGATGATGCTGTCAGCGAGCATAGATTCAAGAAGTGTCATGTAAAGATCTGGTTGATTTAATGACTCCCTGGCTTAGTGTTTGGAGGTTTGAGCGCTACTTGGATAGGTCAGGGTAACCTTGTATGCTCTGGATGGCCACACTGCCCTGACATGTGCTCTGGTAGAGAGAGCTTGGGGTATTTTTCTGTGGAAGCAGTGACAGATTTTTTTTCTTGGGCTCCAGAATCACTGCAGGTGGAGACTGCAGTCACGAAATTAAAAGATGCTTGCTCCTAGGAAGAAAAGTTGTTACAGACCTCAACAGCATATTATAAAGCAGAGACATCACTTTGCCGACAAAGGTCTATCTAGCCCAAGCTGTGGTTTTTCTAGTAGTCATGTATGGATGTGAGAGTTGGACAGTAAAGAAGGTTGAACGCCGAAGAGGTGATGCTTTTGAATTGTGGTGCTGGAAGAGACTTAAAGAGTCCCTTGGACACAAGAGATCAAACCAGTCAATCCTAAAGGAAATCAACCTTGAATATTCACTGGCTGACTGATGCTGAAACTTAAGCTCCAATACTTTGGCCAGCTGATGCGAAGAGCTGACTCATTGGAAAAGACCTTGATGCTGAGGGCAGGAGGAGGCAACAGAGGATGAGATGGTTGGATGGCATCACTGATACAATGGACATGAGTTTGAGCAAACTCCGCAAGACAGTGAAAGACCGTGCTGCAGTTCATGGTGTCGCAAAAGTCAGACATGACTTAGCGACTGTACAACAACAAGCAAAGAGAGATATAATTACACTTAGTAAATTAATCAGCTAGAATCTCAGAATATTGTCATGGTACCCTACACTGGAATGTTACATTCTTGTTGAAGCTGTTATATATAGATACCATAGTAGATACTTTCAGAAATTTATGTTTGGTCCATCAGTCCATGGGGTTGCCAAGAGTCGGACACAACTGAGCGACTTCACTTTCACTTTCCACTTTCATGCATTGGAGAGGGAAATGGCAACCCACTCCGGTGTTCTTGCCTGGAGAATCCCAGGGACGGCGGGGCCTGGTGGGCTGCCGTCTGTGGGGTTGCACAGAGTCGGACACGACTGAAGCAACCTAGCAGCAGCATGTATGTGTGGTCAGTCACCTTCAGTTCAGTTCAGTTCAGTCGCTCAGTCATGTCTGACTCTTTGCAACCCCATGAATCGCAGCACGCCAGGCCTCCCTGTCCATCACCAACTCCCGGAGTTCACTCAGACTCAGATCCATCGAGTCAGTGATACCATCCAGCCATCTCATCCTCGGTCTTCACCTTCTCCTCCTGCCCTCAATCCCTCCCAGCATCAGTCTTTTCCAATGAGTCAACTCTTCGCATGAGGTGGCCAAAAGTACTGGAGTTTCTTTAGCATCATTCCTTCCAAAGAAATCCCAGGGTTGATCTTCAGAATGGACTGGTTGGATCTCCTTGTAGTCCAAGAGACTCTCAAGAGTCTTCTCCAACACCACAATTCAAAAGCATCAATTCTTCAGTGCTCAGCCTTCTTCACAGTCCAACTCTCACATCCATACATGACCACTGGAAAAACCGTAGCCTTGACTAGACAGACCTTAGTTGGCAAAGTAATGTCTCTGCTTTTGAATATGCTGTCTAGGTTGGTCATAACTTTTCTTCCAAGGAGTAAGCGTCTTTTAATTTCATGGCTGCAGTCACCATCTGCAGTGATTTTGGAGTCCCCCCAAAAAATAAAGTCTGCCACTGTTTCCACTGTTTCCCCATCTATTTCCTATCACCTTAGGAGAGGCCAAAGTTTCTTAACTGCCCTTAAATGATTTTATATGTGGGGATCAGAGAAAAATGCTTCACCATCTGATGTATGCATTCATTTCAGAATCTCACTAACAAGTCTTAATAAAGATAATCCTTTTGTTTTCTTCTTGGGGTGAATTTAAGAGGCTATATGTCCCTAAAGAATAAGTGCCAGATGAAATTTTAAATATTTTCATTCTTGATATCACATATGAAAGTATGTTATCATCATGGAAAAAACCCTGGGCTTTGGAGGCAGGCTTACGTGGAAACTAAGGGCTTGGCCAGGTTTAACTGGATGAGTTAGCTAAGCTGCCAGGCTCTCTGAGCCTGACTTTTCCTACCTGTAGAAAATGGGGACTAAGTTCCCTCCCTGCAGAGTTCCTGTGAGAAAATGGAGATATGAATAAGAAGCCTAGTCCCTGGCATATAATAGATGCCTAAAAAGTGTTGGTGTTTTCCCTCTTAAGCTAAATGTTTATACCTTTTTTCCTGCCAGAAATATCTGTGTTTCTTTCCAAGAACATTAAAATTGGTTTTACATTACTATATTTTAACATTTTTAAAAAATGAGAACATCTAGAATATAAAATGACACTAAAATATCCTAGAATAAATCCTGTTTCTTTATAATTAGTAAGTCCTGGAGAAAACCAAGGGGTGGTCAGAAATTAGTCCTCTTTCTATGATTAATAGTGCACACTTCTGTGAAATGGCTTCTGCTGCCAATACAAAATACATATAGCTGCTTTTAGGAATATAGTTTCCCCAGGCGAAAACATGTATTAAATTAAGGCTGGTGAACAGATGTTAATTGGTTTTATTTTATATTGCAGTTGGTTAGAATTGCATTTGACATTAACTTATTATAAAATTTAATTGATTCTATTGGTTATTAGATTCATAAAAGATAACCAAATTCTTCCCTTGCATACTTGGCTAAATAGGCCATCTTTAGGTCCCTCTGAAGAAATACCATTAGAAAATCATGAAGATTGTATATGCCATTTGTATGTACCACGTGTTCTCTTAATCGATGGGCACAGGATGAGGCAAGTCTGTGGTTTCAGATTTCACGCTTGAGAAACTCATGCCTTTTACTCTCGAGGGGCCTTTGTACCCTGGAGTATACAGGAAAGCTGTCTCAGATTCTCTCTGATGAGCAGACCATTGAATATTTTGACTTGTGTTTATGTATGTCTTATCATCTGGGATAGCTGTAGTCTTCTTTGGAAGAAATAATAAGTGCGACAATCTCTAGTGTCAATAGGAAGTTGATGAGAAATAGTACTTAATACTGTTTGAAATCTGCAAGTGCTGTTCTCACGTAAGGTTTGGTGTCATGGGTTTTTGGGGTTATGAACCAAGAGCTCGAATCACACCCTTGCTGTTATGATCAAGAGCCACCTCGGCTTTGTTTTCCAGGGCCAGCCGGGGGACCAGGCTGCTCTCTTTGCTGCTCAGGCACGGCCCTCCCCTCAGCTCCCCCAGTATCCAGGACTGCAGCAAGCACAGGTACCCATGTTTGCTTTGTAGATGCTACTGGGATTTTTAATGCTCTTTATTTGAAGGGGGGAACCAAGTAAGTAGGGTATCAGTTCCCTTATGGGGTATGGGACTTAGTCACGTCTTCTGCCTATAGATTATAACCGACATTTCACAGAAATCTTTACCAGTGATTATTAAACAAGTCTGGGAATTGATTAAAGGGCATAAAACATTTTAGGAAATTGTTAGAAATGAATTAGAAATATCAATTCATAACTTTATGTTAATAACAATGATAGATATTGAAATTGTTATTAGTCCTATAGTACTTACGTTGTAATACATAATGATGTAATTTATGATGGAATTTTATGATATTCAAAGATAGCTTCGAAGAGGAATCATGGTAGAATAAGAAGAAAATTGGCCTTGGCGTCATACTTTGACAAAATTCCTGATACCCTCTAAGATGTGTAACATTGTGAGAGTTACTCTAAGTCTTGATTTCTGTCTCTATAAAATAGAAATGAACGTTGTGGGGATTTAAGACCACCTATAGAACTAGTGAAGCCCTAGATACATGGTAGTTATTCAGCAAATGATAGGTTTGCCTTAATATAATGCAAATCCTGAGCTATTTGTTTTCTAATAGTTTTGTTATTTCTGCCTCCACATCCTTTTACTCTACCCCTCTCATAATTAGGAAGCCAGGGATGTTGGCAGGACCTCTAGTTGGGACCAGCAGTTCACACTGTGAACACAGCTGAGATTGGCCTTCATGGGCACCAAGCCCCACGGCCTGCATCCCTGCGTGCTGTCTGCAAGAAAGTCATTGTCCATCACTCTATCTTCCAATTCAGAGCCATTCAGCTGCCTCAGAATGTGGTATCTGGAGGACCCGGAGAATGGTCCTCTTCTATTTTAATCAGCACTCTGTTCTGTATATTATAGATGGTGATCCAGCAGAACCTAAAGCTTTTCATTTACATCAGGTGTCAAGATTTGAAGAAACAGCCACTATATAATGTTGAATGGAGAAACTGAGTATCCTGATGATATTATAGAGTGCTGAAGCAGGCTACTGTCCAACCAGAACTCAGGGATATCAAATGGTCACTAATGACCCTCATTGGGCTTTCCTGGTGGCTCGGACCATACCAGTAAAGAATCTGCCTGCAATGCAGGAGACCCGGGTTCAGTCTCTGAGTTGGGAAGATCCCCTGGAGAAGGGAATGGCAACCCACTCCAGTATTCTTGCTGGGAAAATCTCATGGACAGAGGAGCCTGGCAGGCTACAGTCCATAGGGTCACAAAGAGTCAGACACAACTGAGCAGCTAACACTTTCACTTTCAGTGACACCCTCATTCTCTGGTTAATTGACTTTTCTTCTTTTTTGTTAACTGGTTCATTACTATAGGCAAATTCATTAGGCCCAAGGAAGTGTAGTTACATACCATACTAGGAAAGTATACTCCATTATTTTTATTTGCCTTGAGTATGTGTAGCTTTTCTGAAACAGCATTAATGATGCTTGAACTCTTGAACACTGATATCATGTGTGCACTAGAAGTATGCATGCTTGCCTGATTATTTCTATGCAGAAACATGCCTCTCCTTTCGTGAAAACAAACATCTGAGCTTAAAACTGATTGCTTAACCAAATGAGGATTCATGTTTTGTAATTGAACTTTCTGGTGAATCAGTACACAAGTTCATCCTATAATTTTCTGACTCTTCTCTTGGCCTCCAGAGTAGTCTTTCCTCATATTTTGAGTTAAAAGAGCCTTGGAGAACAGGACATCTCAGGGAGCTCCTCCTGGCTTTGTTTTTGCCCTGTGTGTCTTAGTGATAGGAAAGCTGGTAAATGGAAACGTTGACTTCTTCCCTTGTGCCTGCCTGCAGACCATGCCCCAGGGCTACACAATGTATGGAACCCAGATGCCTTTGCAGCAGACCCCTCAGCAGCAGGCTGGCAGCGTGGTCCTGTCTCCTACCTATAATTCCAGAACTTATCCGGCCGCTCACTCCAACCCAGCGCTCATGGAAAGACTCAGACAGATGCAGCAGCCGCCGAGCGGCTACGTTCAGCAGCAGGCGTCACCATACCTGCATCCCCTGACCGGCTCCCAGAGGTGATGCATGTGGAAATGATTACAGTGGTGGCCACTCAAATCCTGATCTTTACTGTGCTTCCTTTAGGACATGGTGTTTTATAATTGTTATCATTTTCATTCTGTCGTCTCATTTTTAGCAGTATCCGGATTGTGGTTCAAAAGAAGCAGTGCCTCACCTTGTTTATTTCATTCAAGGCTTGTTGTTTGACTCTTAGTATTTGTGTAGTATTTTTTATTGATAACACTGTGTTAGCTCCAGTGTTCTTTTTTTCCTTCTCTTTTATAAAAAGGTTTTAAATTGTTAAAACCTTTATTTAATTGATAAAAAAAAATTGTTGCTTATCCCTAGCAATGCCTTACTAGAATATGTTGATTGGCACCTTAAAGCCTGTGATTACAGTTCTCATCGTATGTGGTGTGCAAACAGTTCTGTTACATATCTCAGTTTTTACCTTTTCCACTTCAGAAATGGCTGGCAAAACAGGGCCATGAATGTCTCTTACTCAGTTCTTGCTTAACTGGAAGTTGTAGACATAGTGTATAACTGAACTGTCCGTTAGAGTAGCTGCTAGCCACGTGGGCTGTTTTAATTTAGACTAATCAAAGCTTTAAAATGTTGTTCCTCAGTTCTCTGTCACAGTAGTAACATTTCAAGTGTTCATTAACCACATGTGGCCAACAGGACCAGCTTTGAAGATATGTGATCTCTGCAGTCAGACAGGACTGTATTTTTAGAGAGGCCTGTGTGGTCACTATTAATGCCTCTGCTGTCACTCGCTTGAAATTCTTACTCGTTTTTGATCAGAGAGCCCTGCATTCTTTTTTTGCCCTGAGACCCAGAAATTGTGTAGCCGGTGGCCAGTGACTGTCTTATTGGACAGCTCAGATGCAGTCAGTGTAGAATGTTCTGTTGCATGGCATCGGTCTAGGGGAATTGAGTTTCCTGCAGAATGTCAGAATGTTGCTCTCCCACAGACGGCCACTTTGCTCTTGTGTGTTACCGTCAAAGAGTTCAGGTCAACTCCAAGTAATCACTGTTTGGAAAATTGGCACAGTTGATGGCAGCACATTTGGGAACATGAATAAATTTAGAAAACATGCATTGTATTTATTATTTGTCTAGTAAGTGGCAACATACCATACTGCCTAAGAAATTGAACTTCAGAGCCTCGAAGTTCTGTGTTTAAATCCCACCTGTGCCATTTGCTGTCTTACTACCTTTGGTAACTACTTCTCTAGCTCTGTTTTCTCACTTTAAAAGTAGGGCTTATAAAACTGCTGAACACGGAGGAGGGCTGTGGGGGTACTAAACGAAGTAACAGATTTCAGATTTTTCCCACAGCGCCTTCTCCAGGTAAAATGCTCAGTTAATGTCACTTATTAGAAACTGTCAGAACATTTTTAAAAAGTAACTTATCCATGTTGCTATCTTACTGTAAGTAGTAAGTATCCTTGCTGTCCTTTGTCAGGTGATACTGTGTGTCCCTGAGAATCCAGGTGACCTTAACCGCTGGCCTTTATTGCATCTGAATTGTGCAGAGTGATTATTGAACATGAGGGTTTATTTGTGAGGGTATGCACAGCTCCCACGGCACTGATTAAAACCTTTGACAGTGCACTAGGGCCTGAAAACGAGTTCTTTCTTCTTTACCAGGCTGAATCATCAGTCGCTTCAACAGAGCCCTCTGGTGGGTGGAGGAATCGATGCGGTGCTGACTTCCGCACATCCAAACCTTCCCTCAGTGCCCTTGTCTCAGGACCCGATGAGACCCAGACAGCCACAGGTTCGACAGCAGCAGAGGCTTCTGCAGGTAGGGGGCTGGGAGTGAGTGAATTGTGGGTAAAATTCTCAGCAGCCTTAAGAAATAACAGACGCTTCAGACTATAATTTCTGAGTTCCAAGGAATCCTGTGTATCTGACACTAGGAGCTAAATTGGTGTTATTTAGCTCCAATTTGGCAGAGGTCTTCCTTCCTCTGTGCATCCACCTGGTTGTTGTAGGCAGGAGAGTACGTAATGTAGATATCCCTTTGCTGCTCCCAAAGGTTTGGGAGGGTAACTGGATACCTTTATCTTAATAGTGTAAGCCTCAGTTTCCCCAGTCACTGTTTAACTGCAGACCATGTGATTTGAGTTCAAAATTTCTTTTTTTTTCTTTTTTTAAAAATTGAGCTGTCCAGAGTTTTCATCATATTTCTAGAGGGGCCTGTAGTGCCTATAAATGTTCTGTTTAACATCTCTGGTCTGATTGGGCTGTGAAGTTGGAGTGATATAAGGAGGATGTTTCAAAGGGATATTTCATCTTGTCTCTGGTAGTATCCAGACAGTTGTCCCTTTGCTTCTTCATCATAAATATTTGAGTCTCCTAAATAAAGAACTCTTCCTCTTGACACGTTCTGACTTCTGCCTCCCTTGTTTACGGAATGCAAGCTATTATGTTTGCCAGTTGCATGTGTCTTTGTTATCAGCAAGCTTGTCCTGTGTTATTGGATTGGAAATTGCTTGATGAGTCTATACAGTGGACTCTAACCTTATCAACATTCCAACTTAAGATACACTGTCCTTTTATGTATTTCTAAGAAAGGAGAAGAAAGCAACACCAGGAACGGGAACTCCAGTAAAACTTGGGTACCCAAGGGTTATAGTCTTCATGTGAGGTCAATGAGAAATAAACCAGTCATGCAGAAAGGGGCAGCAGAGGAACTTTCATGTCTCAACCTTGACACTGATGGTGGGAGGAAAATATTTGGACCATTAACTGAAATGGGTTTCAGATCTGACTTCAGTATGATCCGAAGAATTCTGGTTGGTAGCGCCATCAGGTGGACAATTGAAGCCAACACAAGTCTTTGACAAAACTGCGCTTCACAATTATAAGACGCTGTGAATTACATCCCCGTTTTCACCGTTAACGTGGAAAATTTAGAAAACATATGGTAATTGATTTCAGGGAGTGTGGCCTACGGATGGCCAACCCCACTCACTGCAAATATATATAATCTCCAGCGTGGTCAGAACCCCTCTAATCTTTAGCTTTGTCATAAGTAAAATGGAAATGATTATAGTGCCCACTTCTTACAAGTATAGTGAAAATCTAATAAGAAAATACAAGTAAAGCACTTATTTGGTAATACCATTGTTAATATGACTGTTAATACTTGTGGTGATATTTTCTTGAATCACAGTTTTCCCCAAGTTCTGAGGATAGGTTTCAGAACTTTCTGTGATTGGTGTTTACATTTTCTTGTGTTTTAAAATTTCTAATTTCCAAATCATGGAGGAAAGTTGTTACATTATTTATTTACCACTTCCTATCTTCCACTAGTATTTTTTACTGCGAATTTTGAGAATCTTTCTTATTGGTTACTGCGTACTTTTTAACCCAGTTCACATGATAATGTCCTTCTAATAATTTTTTCATTACCAGCACATTCCTTGGAGATTAGGAAAACTGATTTGTTTCTGAATCCAATTTACACTTATTCCTTTTTTGGTGATTAGCTTCCTCCATAAAGAGACAGATTAATAATTATAAAGTTGGGTTGACTTTTCCTAAACAGGCTTGCAGAGAGCCCAGTGGAGAATTGGCTTCCTACTGCAGTTGCTGTATTTCTGATCCAACCTGTGTTTTTCATGGTGGAAATGGCCCACTCAGACCTAGCTCAGATTCCAAATCCAGGACCCTTGTCACTTAGAGAAAAGTGCCATCTGACAATAGCCATTGATTACCTTGCCCTAAAGATAATTTGGGAGAGGGTATGCCAACCCAGTGGAAAATGCAGAAGATGAAAAGAAGTCTGGTGCTAACGTCATCAGGATGAAGTGTTTGGGTGGAGGAGACTTGAAAGTTTGAGACAAACTACCTCCTAATATTTTCTGCTCCTCTGTGGTATCCCGCCAGATGGATGTCTAGTTTATATTTCTTTTGTGACTTGGAGCTGTTTTCCAAGAGCCGTATATTTGAGCCAATGTTCATGGAAATAAAGCGTACAATTTTATGCTGGTAATTTATACCAGAACTTCTCACATCTAAATCTTCTTTAATTAAAAAAAAATAAGCTCAGGAGTTCCTTTGGGTGTCATAAGGGATGAAAAGATAACTAGTGAGCAGTCCTTGTCTCACTTGGTAGCATAAGATGGGATAAAATATGTGGAAGGGCAAATGGCACTAAAGGAATGGAAATGGTTAAGTACAAAGAATGTCCCTGGACAGTGTCAGATGGTTTAGACTATGATCACTGACTGCAGAAGAGGAGCTCCTTAGTGCTGGAGTAGGCTGAGAGTGTGTGGAGGAGCAGACTTGGATATTGCCCTTGAAGATGAATGATGTGTGGCAAGAAAAAGATGGAGGAGGCAGGTGCATGTCATCTTTGTTAGAACAGAATAATCAGAAGGTATATTGGGGGAGGAAACTGGAATGATATTGTGGTGGTGATTTAGTTGCTAAGTCGTGTCCGACTCTTGCAACTCCATGGACTGTAGCCTGCCGGACTCCTCTGTCCTTGGGATTCTCCAGGCAAGAATACTGGAGTGGGTTGCAATAGCAATGGCATTCTTTCTCCATGGAATGACATTAACCTCCTACTTTAGCTGTGTAATTCTTTTTCTTTCTTTCCAGATGCAGCAGCCCCAGCAGCCCCCCCAGACCCAGCAGCCCCCTCAGCCTCAGGGGTCCTCGCAGACCCAGAGTCAGACCCTTGGTCTCCAAACAATGCAGCCCCAGCAGCCTCTGGTAAGGCCTAGCATTTCAAAACCAAACATGCGGGTTTCTTCTTCTTTTTTCTTTTTTTGCTGGGGTTCTTCAAAGGCAGATTGCATTTTTTCATGTCCCATAAGATTGTTAAGAACTGAAAAAACCTAAATATACCCTGCCAGTTCCTCCCTTGAACTTTATCAGAGAAGGATTGTGTTACTGTTGTAGTCAGTATATTTGTTTTCATGGAGGGTATAAATAAATATTTAGGGTTCAGTAGGTCATATAATTTTTCCTCTTCAAATTTCTTTAGACCTCTCCATTCTGTGGACTAAATGTTTATATTGAGAAACCAAGTTTTTTGTAAACAATGTTAAAATGATAACTTACAATGAGTATGCTTAGAATATTATCGTACTTGGCTTTGAGTTTTCTTTGAGTAATCCCAAAGAAACGTGAGCGTACTTTCTAAAGTATTATCTTTATTGATGTAAAAGAAACTCCCAATTTTAGCCTGTGTTAGCATTTGCTTGAAGAATTTTCATGGAATTCATTTCATGTAATTTTGTGAATTTTTCATGTAATCTTATAATTTGCTTCTGTGGCTTTGTAAACCAAATTCTGAAATGTTATGCATAGTATCAAGCAACGTGTGCCAAACCTCAGTAGCTTTTACTTTTGCCAGTACCATATCCCTTCTTTATTATTTACCTACTGTTTTTCTTTAAATTGCCTCTTTTCCTATTTCCTTGAACATATTCTAAAAAGAAGCATTTTATCACTGCTGTCAGTGGTAGTGGGCACATCACTTGTCATGTGTTGGAAATACCTGTGAAAATAAGTACTTACTCTGCAGGTAATTCAGCCACGGGAGTTGGGTGAGTAGCACCATGCCTGAGATGAGCTGTATGACTGCATGTCTCTCACACTTTGGAAAACACTGATGTAGATTTCTTTTCCAAGACAGAATTTGAAAGACGGGTGGTTTTTCAGTTTTTAGTAAGAAGGAACAGTATGGCCAGGGCTCTAGTATATTAGGTGGGATAGAGTGCAGTTAGGCGGTAAGGGGCTGATAATGCCCCCATAAGTGGAAATAGGACACCCCGAAGGAATTTAATACACCCCTGCATTGGCCAGTTTGATCTTCATTTTTAAAGAAATCCTTGAAATGTAATAGACTGCAGCCATGAAATTAAAAGATACTTGTTCCTTGGAAGAAAATCTATGACCAACTTAGATAGCATATTAAAAAGCAGAGACATTAGTTTACCAACAAATGNAATGAGTATGCTTAGAATATTATCGTACTTGGCTTTGAGTTTCCTTTGAGTAATCCCAAAGAAACGTGAGCGTACTTTCTAAAGTATTATCTTTATTGATGTAAAAGAAACTCCCAATTTTAGCCTGTGTTAGCATTTGCTTGAAGAATTTTCATGGAATTCATTTCATGTAATTTTGTGAATTTTTCATGTAATCTTATAATTTGCTTCTGTGGCTTTGTAAACCAAATTCTGAAATGTTATGCATAGTATCAAGCAACGTGTGCCAAACCTCAGTAGCTTTTACTTTTGCCAGTACCATATCCCTTCTTTATTATTTACCTACTGTTTTTCTTTAAATTGCCTCTTTTCCTATTTCCTTGAACATATTCTAAAAAGAAGCATTTTATCACTGCTGTCAGTGGTAGTGGGCACATCACTTGTCATGTGTTGGAAATACCTGTGAAAATAAGTACTTACTCTGCAGGTAATTCAGCCACGGGAGTTGGGTGAGTAGCACCATGCCTGAGATGAGCTGTATGACTGCATGTCTCTCACACTTTGGAAAACACTGATGTAGATTTCTTTTCCAAGACAGAATTTGAAAGACGGGTGGTTTTTCAGTTTTTAGTAAGAAGGAACAGTATGGCCAGGGCTCTAGTATATTAGGTGGGATAGAGTGCAGTTAGGCGGTAAGGGGCTGATAATGCCCCCATAAGTGGAAATAGGACACCCCGAAGGAATTTAATACACCCCTGCATTGGCCAGTTTGATCTTCATTTTTAAAGAAATCCTTGAAATGTAATAGACTGCAGCCATGAAATTAAAAGATACTTGTTCCTTGGAAGAAAATCTATGACCAACTTAGATAGCATATTAAAAAGCAGAGACATTAGTTTACCAACAAATGTCCATCTAGTCAAAGCTATGGTTTTTCCAGTAGTCATGTATAGATGTGAGAGTTGGACTGTAAAGAAAGCTGAGCGCCAAAGAATTGATGCTTTTGAACTGTGGTGTTGAAGAAGACCCTTAAGAGTCCCTTGGACTGCAAGGAGATCCAGTCTGTCAGTCCTAAAGAAAATCAGTCCTGAATATTCATTTGAAGGACTGATGCTGAAGCTGAAACTCCAATACTTTGGCCACCTGATGGGAAGAACTGACTCATTTGAAAGACCCTGATGCTGGGAAAGATTGAAGGCTGGAGGAGGAGGGGATGACAAGGATGAGATGGTTGGATGGCATCACTGACACGATGGACATGAGTTTGAGTAAACTCTGGGAGTTGGCGATGGATAGGGAACCTGGCATGCTGCTATCCATGGAGTCGCAAAGAGTCAGACACGACTGAGTGACTGGACTGACTGGAAAAAAAAAAATTGATTCTATCACAAAGTTAAACTTATATGACTGGGGTGGAAATTAACTTCAAACTATTTTCATTATAATTGTTAGCAGAGGGTCTACTTATACAGAACTGAGAGGAGACCCCGGTCCCATATTGCACTAGAATTAAGCATATCTCATACAGCAAAATTTAGTACCTTTCTACTCTAATAGTTTCATAAACGTTTAATAATTTTTTATGTGTAGAGAACATATATCACACATTCAGGGTTGACTTGTAGGTCAGTATTGATATGTTTTAATGAAGCAGGTTGTATTTCACTCACTGGCTTAAGACACTTCGATCCCAGGGACTTAGTGGGTCAGTCAGGTCAGGCTCATGATTCTTCTTCAGTGTATTCCAAGGAAAATAATTCCAGAGAAACAAAGACCTCCATTCACAGTCATCCAAATAGAAAGTAAAATCCACAGTAGGCTTTTTTTTTTTTTAGCTTTTAAAAAGCTGCCTTGAGAAGCACGATGTTTTATTTTGATATTTAGAGCAATACATTATAATCTGCTGCTGCTACTTAGTTGCTTCAGTCGTGTCTGACCCTGTGCGACATCATGGACTGTAGGCCACCAGGCTACTCTGTCCATGGGATTCTCCAAGCAAGAGTACTAGCGTGGGTTGCCATGCCCTCCTCCAGTGGATCTCCCCAACCCAGGGATTGAACTCAGGTCTCCTGCATTGCATGCAGATTCTTTACCACTGAGCCACCCGGGAAGCCCAATACATTATAATCTAGTCAGCAGCTATTCATGCAAAGGCAGATGTGTTGTGCATCCTAAGTTTTAAGATGAACTGAGAAATTTATCACTTAGAGTGATAGACTTCAGATAATTTCCAAATTAGAAGTTATAGGGATGACCAGTGATCTTGGACTTTTGCATTAGTATAATTCATTTTTGCATACTTAATTACAGCATGCTTATTTACATATCCTCTTAAGCTTATTAATATAATGCATGTTTGTCATTGTGAATAGCTGTGAAGAAGTCAGTCCGTTGTATTGTTCTGCTATTACTTGTTTAACTACCCTACCTACTGTTGAACATTTAGATCATTCCTAGAAGGCAATGTCACCCCAATCCAGTACTCTTGCCTGGAAAATCCCATGGATGGAGGAGCCTGGTGGGCTGCAGTCCATGGNTGTATCTGATTAAGATAACCTTGCATCAGAATGCATCCTTTGTTAGGACAGTCATAGGCCCGGCTGAAAGAAGCAGGGGAGAGGTAGAAAGAAAAGGAAGACTAGAGTGACACTCTGCAATCTGAAGGTTAAGGAAAAACGTAAATCAGCACTACGAATGATGTTAATCAAAGGTGATTTTCCTTCTGCCACATAGGTTTTTTTCCCCCCGTCTTTGGAATAACTACCGCAATTTCTTGTATCAACTTAATGGCTGGAACCAGGGCACCCAGGCCCTCGGATTGTTCTGCACACGTAGAACTCTGGAAGCCAGCGCCTCCTCGAAGTGCGGTCCTCCTCCTGCCTCTCTGGTCTCCCCCTACCCAGCTTCCCTCCTCCACCAGGCAGGAAGGTGCAGTCCCAATGCGGTCCAGGCCTCTGTGCCCACGCTCTTGTCTCCACTGACCCAAGGCCAAGCCTGTGGTACTTGACCCACTCCTCTCACCAGGCAGCTTTCAGTTTGCTGCCGCAAATGGTTTGTAATGTAGCAACAGCAACTAGTCCACTGGTGATGGCTGAGGGAGCAGGGATATGTGAGCCCCCGGGCACCGCTGGCCTCCTTCCTCGGGGCTCCTCCGGTAAAGGCTACGTCCCCACCTGGAGATGGGTTTGGAATGGATCAGGCACTTTCAGGTGAAGGCCAGGTGTGGACCAGGCGTGGCTGCAGGCTTTCTGTTCCTATCTCTGATGGGTGCTGACTCTCTCCTTTCTCCCGATGACAGTTCCCCAGGCAAGGCTTGCAGCAGACCCAGCAGCAACAGCAGACGGCGGCCCTGGTGCGGCAGCTCCAGAAGCAGCTTTCCAGTAAGTGTGCTCCCTCAGAAACACACGGCCTCCAGGAGGTGGAGCTACACACGCGTGGCTGCCCCTCAAAAACCGCAGTCTTCCCCACCGCTTTCCTGTTCGCTTTGGTCCTGGCTGTCCCTGCTGTGTTCAGTCTTGGTTTGAAGGCTTCTTTTTCTGCAAAAGCCCCAATCTTTTCCTTGAGCTCAGCAAAGATGTTTTCCTATTGCTTCCATCTGAGTCTAGGAATTTTTCTTTCCATCTGGGGGACCCCAAGAAACAACAGGTTCTTTTCTTGCAAAGCTAGATGCCCCCGAGAGCATCTTGGCTGATGCCCTCAAGTGTACTAGGGGGCAGGTTCAGGGCCCCCAGGCACTATGACTTTACATGTGTTAATTCACTTAATTTCTAAACCACCTCATGTTAGTCCCTCAGTTGTATCCAATACTTTGTAACCCCATGGACTGTAGACTGTCAGGCTCCTCTGTCCATGAAATCTCCAGGCAAGAATACTAGAGTGGGTTGTCATACCTTCCTCCAAGGGATCTTCCCAACCCAGGGACTGAAGCTTGGTCTCCCACATTGCAGGCAGATTCTTTACCTGCGATAAGGTATTATTGCTATTCCCATATTACAGATGAGAAAACAACTAGAGAACAGGGACACTGACATGTCTCCCAAGGTTACTCAGCCAACAGCTGGGACTAAAACTCAGAGTGACTCGTTCCAGAGCCACCTTTTAACCGTGGTATAGATTCTGCTGCCTGACATTAGCAGTGATGCTGGTCTTCTTTGTTGAATAAGAGCGACTAAGCTGGGCTGCCCATTGCACATCTCCAGAGGGATCCGTTCATGTCATAGTCTGTTTGCATGGGGCCTCTGGATTTGAACAGTCCCACCGGAGTTGTGTGAGCAGTAGCTGTTTCTAAGCCTGTGTCATTTTTTAGAACCTGTGCATGGTTCTTTGTCTGTGTGCATAGACATATGTGCATAGGCATACGCTCACATCTCATACACGCAGCCTCTCTCTCACGGGCATACTCTTCTCTCTGATGTATCTATGGCCATTTGCAGAAAACTGCCCACTTCAAGCTACTTCTCTTTCAACTATTATAATGTCAGTATTAAAGTAGAATCTTTGGTGAACTTTTATGAAGTTTTGAGAACCTTTAATGTTTTATGATACTTAACAGTCCCTTTTAATGTTAGCATTTAGGTGGTTCAGGGATAGAGACTTTTGGTGGGCCAGTTACCCACATCCCAAGGCCTTTTGCTGGCAGGTATGGGACCGTGATGTAGAGCTGGCCCCTCTGCAGAATGAATCCGAGAGTGCTGTTAAGACCTGGCCACTCAAGTGTCTGTCGAGTGTTAGACTTCCAGGCCAGTCTGTTCTCCTGTTCCTGAGGCTGGTACTGAAAGCAGTGACACGTGCATACCATCTATCTGTAGCATAACTTTGCGTCTGCAATTTTGTTTGAATTTTTTTCTCTCACTAGGTAACCAGCCACAGCAAGGAGTGACTCCCTACGGGCATCCTTCACACTTCTGAGTCTGGAAGAGGACAAAGATACAAACTTTTTTGTTTGCACTGAAAAATAGAAAATCACATTTAATGGATTAGTCATCTTTGGAAATGTCTGTTTTTTCATTTCTCTGAAGTTTTCCTATATTTTACGCCACATTTCGTACAAAGGTGTTGAAACAAAAAGGAAAGGGTGTGGTTTGGTATCATTTCATTCAACTTGAAAAGTAGGTTTAAATATGTAGATCATGTGGGCCTACTACAGGAAGAGTTTGGTAGCAGACTTTTTAAAATTGGTGCTCTTATTGAATCTCGTAGTTATAGAAAGAATTAATTATGGTGGATTTAAAATATTTATGTATTCATTGATGATGGATTTTTTTTTTTTTTTTTTTTTGCAAACTGTGCTGGACCAAACTACTGATTTGAAAGGCATGTCAGATCTTGACAGGAAGGTGATCCATTTACTCTGCAGTCACCTTTGGTGGTGAAGTGGACATCTATTTGCATTGCTCTAATTTAAAATATTTGTAATTTCATAAGCACTTTATGAACTTCGTTCTTATTTATGTAGGATTTTTCTTTGCTTTTGTTGTGGTCAAAAGGTGCTGAAACAGATTGTTGCTTAGAACTTAAACTTCTTAGACCAAGAACTTAACCCAAGGCTTCTGTGAGAGCCACCCTGAGGTACATGGAAACCCATTAGGAGTAGCTGTACTAAATTTTTCCATGGCAAGTTCATTGACCAGAGTCTTTGTGAAGGTACAGCATGTAAATTCGAAAGGCCGGAATGAACCACAGTGGAATTGATCCAACTATTTGCCACATTTGGCAAAAATGACTCTGTCCACTTTTGGTTCTCCTGAACCTTTATGCCAACTTGAGGGGAAAAAAAAAATCTCACAGCTGTCCTGAGATTCCACAGTGCTCAAACTTGACATGGTTTCCAGAGTATGGCCCCCAAGTCCAGAGGGCTCTGGTTTTCATAAGAGATGTATTTGCTGTTTATTTTATATGGTAAGTATTTGCTATTTTGAATTTAATTATTAATGTTGGTGTCTGTCTTGGTTGTGTATTGCATATACTGTATTTATAAATTGGTGCAAAAAGCACAAGTAAAGTAAATTATACATCAAATTTATTATAAAGAAATAGTAACTATTTTAACTTTGTTCAAGTATGTGGTAATTTGCTCCTATTAGAGTAAAAAATACAGTAAATTATTATCAGTTTGTGTAACTTAAGAGTATTCCATATAATATTTTTTTAGACTTAGATGCATAAAATTTTGAATGTGAAAAATTGCAGGGCATTTTAAAACATGTGGGGGATATTTTCCCATGTTCTGTGTTAATTCATTTTCTTTTGCCATATGAATTTACTTGTAATATAGTCGCACATACTGTGAATAGATTTGTCTATAATGAGCAAACCATGTAGAACTACTTTTTTTAAAATGTAGCTGGTACAATTTCAGTAGATCATTTCCTTTGCAAATCATTATATAAATAATTTATATCTTCTTAGGTGAGTTACTCATTGCAAAGTTTGACTCATGCAAATGACCTCAAATCCATGTCCGCTTACTTTGCTGTGGCAGCATCCATGTGAACTGCTTTGTACACTGTGAAACAATTTCACTCCAGCCCACTCATTTCATGTTTACTCTGGGCTGAGAAAGACTTTGCCAAAACATTAAAGACCATTCTTTTCACTAAATTAACATGTTCTATCTGCTTTCAGATGAATCTTGACATTTCAGCTAGTTTTGTATATCAGGTTTGGTTTTCTTGTTTTTTTTTCCCCTTTTCAGAGTGATAGAGTTCATAAAGTTATTTTTCTTCAAAGTAATATATAATGACTGCCTTGGCAAAAACAACCGAAATGTGAATGTCGTGCCTAGTGAGTACGAGTCATGTTCTGTCCTGATTGTTACTTTTCGTCTTTTTAAAAATTACTGGTGTTTGAAATGCCACTTTCAGTTTGAACCGTATATATTTCTAGCTCAATATTGCAAACAGCAGTAAGACTGTTTCAAGAATGAGTGTTATAATTGCATAGCATTTGTATGCACTTTATATTTTACAGAAGTTAGTGAAATTAATTTATTAATCATTTTGCACATGAAGGCTGTGGGGCATACCTTTTTGTTGTTGTCTCCTATTTTTTAGGTGGGAAAGCTAAGATATGGTAAGGCCGTATGATTTGAAGATTCTACAGAGAGTTGAGGAAACACCCTGTGTACTATACAGAGAGAAACCAGAATTTTCTATCTATTCTTATATTTCCTCCCACTTAATCCTCTCTCATGTGACTTTTCTTTTCTTTTTAGAATGTGCGTTAATTTATCTTGAAATGATCACAAAGGATAACCCTATCCTTCGGAAAAACCTGATAATTTGCTTGGTGAGACAGAGAGGGAGTTATCTTAGAAAAAATGGAGCCCCCAGTTCCCCTTAAAGATGTTGAAATAGAATGGAGCTCGACATAGGAAGCCCTTCCATATACCTGTTTACACTGTAGGCCCCTCCCTAAAAGGGTTCCATTTGTCCTCTGATTGATCCCTCTTGGCCCGGAAGTAGAATGAGGTCTCTGTTAGAATGAGTATCCTTTGACCACTTGTGGTCACCGGATACCAAAATCAGAGAAAGTAGTAAACAGGTTACCTCTTGAGGTGGAGCAAGCCGAAACTTGGTGTGATGAAGACACAGTGAAGTGTCCCCCACCGCCCCCCGCCATCTTTCTAAAATGATACACAGGGGCAAACATAGTTCTCAGTTTTGTGTGCTGAGATACTTGAGCAAGACAGATGGCATTTTCTCATTTTTCATTTATTAAGGCTCCTATAATTCTTCTTAAATAATAGACAAATATTTAAATAGATGCTGGAGAAATTACACTGGAAAATGCTAGCCTCTAGAGTTAGAAAGATGAATCATAATGTCCTTAAATTAATTCAGGTTGAGTTAAGCACGTGATATAAATAAATTCAGTGAATTACAAAAAGTAAGATTTTGTAGAGTTGATCAGATTTTCAGTACAGTGACACTCTGTTATATGTATTCAATCCAAATTTTCCCAAACATTTCCCCACCACATAAAGGATGCTCACTTAATGAAATAAATGCTCATAAAGCAGTGATTCCTCCTAAGAAGATTTTCCTTATGAACAATTCCAAACCAGGGGTGCCTGAGCTAGATTCTGAAGTTATAAAGAAGTGTCGATGTATTGTAAAAGCTTTTTAATGGCTTTATTTGGGATAGATGTTATCAACCCCCTTTTCACATTTTTGATGTGTGGGTGTTAAGTTGCTTTTTATAAGAGGAAAAGCAGCCTGCATTTATTTTTAAATGCAGTTATTAAAACATTTTTTTGTATTCCCCATCAATGAAAATTTTCAGTATGTACAAAATGGTGAATTATAGAACAGTGCTTAGTTTCTGTGGGTTTTAGTAAAATATTTATAAACCAACTGCAATATTTATACATCAGGATGGCAAGGTTACATCAAGACGGCAAATTTAATCCTTTCCATTGTGTCTTGTCCTCAGTGCCATGCTTGTAACATTGATAGAAGGTGGACACTAGGCAAACAGTAGTGAAAGAAAAAAAAGTCCATTCTTTAATGAAGAATTCAGGTACATTAGACATTTGTTATTTTATGGTCAAGAGTTTCCTCTTACTGTTTATTGTTATCTGTTGGCAAAATAAAAGTGCCTTAAGTTAAAAGTTTGTTTTGAGATCCATTAAAAAAAAATCAGTATCAATTCATAATGCATTTATTTATAAGTCCTTTTTTTTTGCATGTCTATTATAAATTTAATATTGTAAATGTATTCAAATTCATTTACATGCCTATGGCTGCCTTTGATTAAACTTCTTCCAAAAACTAAATTCTGTCCAGATGTTGACTTTGTTCAGGCAGTTTTATGTTCTGTTAGATTACTTGAATGTAAGTTGTTGCATAATCGCTTCCAAGTGAATTCTTTGCTGTGCACTTGTATACCCCAGAGTCCGAGGTTTGCGGATTCCGAATGACTAGGGTACCTTGTGGGTGAAAAGGCCGCATTCTACGTGTCCTCCCTTTGTTTGCTGTTGAGAACAGGGAGTGGTCGGGCATCTCCCATGTGATTTCTGGCTTGGGGATTCCCAGGGCCTTACAGTGGAGCTGAATGGCCACACCTGTCCTTGTGAGGACGCTCCTGGGTAGGCGATTTGTAATCCGGGGAGGGTAGGCGACAACCATTACCGGAACAGTGATCAATGCGTGACCAATACTGTTCTGAGCCTTACAGATGTAGTTTCCTCTGTCGTAAGCTGTTGCTTCTCTGATGACTAAGGTGCCATTTTCATGCAATGCGTATTTTCCATTAATTTGAGGCCTGTCTATTATGTAACCACTTGGCAAAGTCCATTTGATATGTGGCTTAGGGCTTCCAAGAGAGACGCAGTGCAGCAATACAGTGTCTCCACTGAAACTGTAAACTGTCCCCGGTTCATAAGTTAGAATCACTGGCTTTCGGCCAATTTCTAATACAATTAATTTCTCAATGTAACCAACTTTATTTCTTGCCCCACACCGATATTTTCCTGCATCATCCCGTGTTGTTTTATAAATGATAAAAGAACCATTACTTGCTATTAGATACTGAGAATTGTGTGGTCCACTGGGAAACTGTGTGCCATTTGGTAAAATCCACATTATTTCAGGTGGTGGATTTCCATCAACAGAGCAATTCAGTGCTGTGGACTTCCCAAGCTGGGCAACTATTTTTTCGTTAAATGGATTTCTGAACGTTGGCCTTCTCAGCATTTCCACCACCTCTAACTGTATCACTAGCACACTCTCTCCTCCTTCATTCCGAGCCACGCAGATGAAATCGGCGGAGTCTGAAAGCCTCACATTCCTGATTTCCAGGGTTCCATTTTTGTGGACAGTGATTCTGCTCCCATAGTATGGAGCCGTGAGGAAAATATTCTCAGGCATGATCCACATGATTTGAGGAGATGGTGTCCCTTCTGCTCTGCAGTCAAAGTGTCTTTTGGAATGTCTCACAGCTGTGGCTTTAATGACAGTTTTGTTTGCATACAGACCATTGATTAATGGAGGCTTAGAGACAACATCCAGCTTATACGCTTTGGTGTCGTCCCCGCTGGGATTCCGGGCCACACATACATACTCCCCAGAATCGAGCAGTCTCACTTCATTGATGGACAAAGACCCATTGTTATGGAATGTGTACCTGTCCTTAGAGAATGAAATCATGTCATTGGAAGGCAGTAGCCAAAATATTTTTGGCTTGGGATCTCCAACAACCTCACAGTCAAGGACAGCAGTGTCTCCTGCCGTGATTCTCGTGTTGGTCTGGTAACTCTGCTGGATCCGCGGGGCCGCTGTTATGACTGTTAGGTGGACTTGCATTTCATCCTTCCCTAGGGTGTTCTGGGCATAGCAGGTGTAATTTCCTTCCTCTGCCATCCCAACTTTGTTGAAGTATAAGGTTCCGTTGTGGAAGAGGGTGAGCCTTCTGGTCCTGTGGCCGCTGTCATCTGCCTGCATGGCGCTGTTTATCATCGTCCCGTCAGGCAAACTCCAGGATATCTCGGGCACTGGTGAGCCAGAAGCCTTGCAATCGACCTGAAAGTCTTTCCCGTGAAACACTTGCTTTTTAAAGTGGTGCTTGTGGTCAATTTTGGCCGGTTTCCGTCTTAGGCTTACGTGCATCAGGGTCAGATCGTCGCCCATTTTGTTTCTTGCCACACACAAGTAGTCCCCGCCGTCTTTTTCTGTTACTGACCCAACAAACAAGGATCCATTTGGGTAGACATGGATTCGGCTGCCCATTCTGAGGAAAGAAGAGACTGACTGAGGTGTGCAGCTATTAGAGTTATATTAATTGACACAGGACTAAACATTGCAGTGAAATTAAAATCAGTACTGACTTCTTCGAGAAAGTCCCCTGGAGAAGGAAAAGGCAATCCACTCCAGCACTCTTGCTTGGAAAATCCCATGGATGGAGGAGCCTGATAGGCTACAGTCCATGGGGTTGCAAAGAGTCGGACACGACTGAGTCACTTCACTTCACTTCACTGACTTCTTTACTGTCTTTTAAGCTGTTCTGAAAGATGAAATTAACTGAACAAATAAATTTTGTGCAAATAAGTAGTATTTCTTAGATGGACTTCAAATGCACCTCCTTTGCATTTCAGTTTAAAGTTTTTAATGATGAGGAGAATGTTAGAAATACCAGTTTCCTAGACCCATGACTGTCCTGACCACTTTAAACAGCAGATGATCATTTTGTGGTATATGTCAGTAAAGAACAATTCTCATACAAATCTACTTGCTCAGAAAAGATACCAGATTTTCCCTTTTAAAGAGTATTAGAAGCACAAACTGGAATTAAGATTGCTGGAGATGACAATCTTGCCGGAGGGTGGAGATGACACCACCCTTATGGCAGAAAGTGAAGAGGAACTAAAAAGCCTCTTGATGAAAGTGAAAGANTGAATGGGTTACTTGCAGAATAATCACTAAAAGTGTCCAGTTAGCAGACAAGCTGTGTAGTTCTTTATAAAAGAATGCCAGTACCTCTGGTGGGCCTGTGATAGCATCTGTGATCTTATATCCTCTATTGGCTTTTCCACATTGTGAACAATCTTTCCTTGTTTCATAAGTGCTTTCGTAAAATGAAATACAAACAACCTACCTGATTTCTTTGCTATTAAACTCTGGAGGATTTGTTGGACTGTTTAGGTCAAGATTTATTCTGAGAATGCTAATGTGTTTTAGACATTCCTTTGGATTAACTTTTCAAGACATTCCCTTACATCTTTTCATACCTCTTCCATTCTTAAAAACCGACTTAATGTCTAGTGAATATTTTGGACATTTTCTTTACAACCTAAAATTTGAACTTTATTTGTAATTCCCATCACAGGTGTGATGTCTTCTGTTCCTGCATTGGTTTCCTCATGGATAGTGAAACTGTGTTAACGATTATACAGAATAATGAGCAGTTTCTAGGTAAATGAGAAGTACCCCCATGTGCTGCAGGATGATTAATAAATAGACATGCTGATATAATGTAAAAACTGATAAATTGTTGAATATATTTGATGCCACAAGTGGGTATATGTACAGTAGATGGCAAGCATAAACATGTGTCTTGTGAAGTTTACATTTCATAATTCAGCATTTAAAAATTTTAAATCTAAATTTCAATTTAAAATTTAGTTTTTTTGATATTTGAACAACATAAGTTTAATTTGATGAACATATTATAAAACTCTGTACTCCACGCTTATCAAATATATCTCTGCAATGATTAATTATAGATATGGTCTAAATTTTTGTTGTTGTGTTACATATTCCTAAAGTTTAGCCAGTACCCATTCCTGAGTCATGCAAAGTTATCACTTGTTTTCCAAGAACATTATCTTGGGCCTGGTTTACAGGAACCCGATAATGACTGACAGAGGCATGTGAAGAATTTTTCTTGTCCCTTCAAGATTCTTATTAGCATCAGCTCAGACTCATAACCATGACTCCTTCAGCTGAAGATAAGCTTGAATTAGTTCCTTAGAAACTACTGGTGCTGTTTATACTTGGGATGAGTGTAAAATTTAAGTAATTTTGATGACTTATTTGAAAAGCTTGAAAATTAACATTTATTTTGGTGTTAAAGATCACAAGTAAATTTCCTTAACTATATCCATTACCAACTCATACTTTGAGACTAGAAAAAAAATATTTTACACATAAAGTGTGAAAGTGAAAGTGAAGTCACTCAGTCGTGTCCGACTCTTTGCGACCCCATGGACTGTAGTCTATCAGGCTCCTCTGTCCATGGGATTTTCCAGGCAAGAGTGCTGGAGTGTATTGCCATTTCCTTCTCCGGGGGATCTTCCTGACCCAGGAATCGAACCCAGGTTTCCCGCATTGTAGGCAGACGCTTTACCGTCTGAGCCACCAGGGAAGCTATTTTACTCATAAACTGACTCATAATTCATGGGTAGTTTCTATTAGTAAACATTGAATGGAAATGTTCAGCCCATCTTTTCTGTCATATTATGAAAAATCATTGCATGAAGTTATGCAAATAGCAAAAATTAATAATCTAGTAAATTCTTATTTTTTTCCAAGAGATTTAATTGCTACAGAAAACAGATAAAAATTAGTATGCCTGAATCAGAACATATTAAAGTCTGTATGTATGTATATGTTGTCTGACACCATCAGAGTGATTGAGGTCCTGAATACATTTCACTTTGTGAAGCCTTAACTTCATAAAGTGCTTTGCACTTTTAGGGTAGAATAAGGAAGTACAGATTGCGCTAAAATTGAAAATGCTTTATAGGAGACTGAAGAGTAAATTGATGAAGTGCATCTCTCCAGACCTTGTTTGCATTACAAAATTCCCTCTTATTTTTCGATAGAAAGATTATAAATACATTTACACAGTTACTATTTTAAAAAACTGTCACAAGTATGGAAGAAAATGAGTTTAAAAAAAAAATCTTTTTTTAACTATATAAACTCAACAAGAAATTGGCCCTTAGAATACAGCATGTAAGAAACTTTCTTTTTACATAATCTATATTTTACACATATTTATATACATCTCAAAATGATAAGGTCTCTTTAGAGCAAGTTACTTTTATGAGCAGAGTCTAACATTGCTGCAAGCCTCGCTCTACCACTTTCTCCATTTCAGAAGTTGTAAAGCTAAACAGACGAAGATAATCTCAACTGAAAGGTATGGTTTACCTGTGCCACTGATCAACGATAGCCTTGGATGGTAGCCTCCAGATGATTTTCGGTTTCGGCTCCCCAGTGGCTGAGCAGTTCAGCAGTAGTTTGTCGCCCAGATTCACCTCAGTCCATTTCTGGGATGCAGATTCTATCCTGGGGATGGTCTCTTGTTTTTCCACTGTGATGATTACCACCCTTCTCTCTGAGCCAGTGGAGCTGGTAGCAATGCATTCATAAGTGCCCCTGTCTGAAGAGGCTACATTTCTTATAAACAGAGTTCCATTTGAAAATAAGAACTTAGAATTGACAAATTGTAATGGTTTCATTTCAGTGCCATCTGAGAGGACCCAGTGAACACTGGGCTGAGGATTGCCTTTTGCAGTGCAGGGCAGTTTCAAACTTTCACCCCAAGTTCCTGCAATAACTTGCCTCTTTTGCTCTAGAATAACAGGTGGGGCCGCAATGACTTGTATTTTAACCAGCAGTGCATCCTGGCCCACTGAGTTGCTGGCCATGCATTTATAAAAGCCTCGGTCATAAATGCTGAGATTGTGGATGACCAGTGTTCCGTCAGATGTCACTAGGGCCTGTCTCTTCCCCTCAGATGATTCAGAGATCACCGTCTGGTTTGCAAGAATCCAGGAAATTGTAGGGCTGGGCCTCCCATCAGCTCTGCACTTCAACTTGACTGTGCTTCCAGAATGGACTGTGATCTCCTTAGTATGTCTCTCCATGATCCGGGGGGGATAGGAAACCACGGACAGGGTGACATGAAGGTGGTCTGTGCCGAATGGATTGGATGCCGAGCACAGGTACTGTCCACGGTCCTGAATGTCCACCCTCTGTATGGACAGGGTGCCATTGGAGAGCACCTGGAACCTGCTATTCAGTTTCCTCTTAGATAAATCAAGTCCTGATAAGAAAGAAATTTATAGTCATAGGTCATCAAAGTTTAGACAGAAAACAAATTGCTCACGTGGAAGTCACAAAAGGAGAGCTATATTTTTGTTAGGCTATTGGGAACAAATATATTTAAAATTAAGATCCTTAGTCTTCAGATTGCTAAAATTATTTCTGGATTAAAAAAAAAAAACACCCTAATTTTCATGTAAAAGCCAGATGGTTCAACACAATGACCTTTTTTTTTCTTTTTAGATCTGCTTTAAAAGCATTTTGTTTTTAATGGTCTTAACATACATTTTAAAACTCTAATGAGCAAAAAGTCATGCATATATCAAATGAGGATATTAATAGTTTGTGTGTCTTGGAGAAATTTCATGCTGATGTTGACTCTTTGAATATGTAACCCTGAAATGTCACACAGTATTTTCTTTGTTTTGTTAGTAAAGACTAAGTGTAAAGAAACCGTTTCAAATACCTGATGAGACTCTGGTCCAGTGGATAGTGGGGACAGGATTCCCAGCAGCCTCACAAGGAAGAAAGGCATCTGAGTTAGCTGGAACAGTAAAACTTGCTGCTTTTCCTCCGATTATTCTGGGCCTTTCAAATACATCCCTAGATAAAGCATCAAAGGGGAGGAATTCGGAAGTTGTTATTTTTTGAACTGCTGTTTTATCAAAGCCACTTTTCTTTGCATTCTTCTGTATATCCCAGTCTGAAGCATGAGTGGTGACCTCTGGCAAGCCTGGAGTGGGCAGTACACTCACTACTACTGGCTTTTGGCCGTTTTCAGCAGTTTCTGGGTGTGACTTGTGCCAAAAGTGGTTTTCTGACCAGGGAGAGTGAGTCAGCTTAGAATCCTGTGGCTTAACTGTTATTAGTGCTGGCATAGGAGTAGAAGGTAACAGATTGGAATAGGCAAAGTGAATGGTTCCAACTGCAGATTTGGCATTTGGGTGAGTTTGGGGAGATGTTACTGCCAACTGCTGTGGAGTAGCATTGTGCTTTGAGGATCCATGCGCCTCAACCATTGTACTTGTCATCATCTTGAAAGTGGGTGTGGCCATATTGTCAGTAACCTCACTTTGATTACTCAAGGGAGGGGAGGTGGGAATTGGCATTGGAGTGGCACTGGAGCTCAGGATGGTTGGCATGGTTGAGTGTCTGATTGTGTTCCTAGTGGGGGCACTCTGTAGTTTGCTGGACAAAGTGGTTTCAGAAGCAGTTATATTCTTCAAAGCCTGAGTACCCTCCTGGGATGGTTGTCCAAGTACAGCTGTCAGATTAAAGGCTCCTGGATGAAGACCAACTGTGCTTGAAATTTCTTTTGTGTTCTCTAGAGGAGAATGAGTGAAAGCAGACACACTGGGCTTGGTTGAAGTTTCAGCTGCTGTTGGAACAGGAGATGTCACAGTGGTGGATGTAATGAAGCCAGAAGTCTGGGTGGAAGAGGTATTTGGGTCCCTCATCGTCTTCTGAGGCTCCTTTTTCCTTTGTACTTTTTGTGCCCTCGGTCTGTCTATTTGGACTTTGTTGATAATGATAGATGCAGGGGCAGTAGGCGTGGTCGTCAGCATGTCTGTTTGCATTGATACGGAATTTGCACTTGATTCTTTGCTTGAGCTACTAGGAGGCGTAGGGTAAATGGGTAGGGAGGGCAGCTCCTTCATTGTTGAGAGACTTACAAGGCTGTGTGTGTTACTGAGGTCAGTTGTGGCTGGTGTTATAGATGGGATTTTCATTATACTAGCTGAGAGTGTTTTGAAATGGAAGGGAGAAACTTTATCTGTGGGCAAAGCAGGAGATATTTTAGGAAGCACTGTGTCTGTGCTGCTTTGTGAACCAAATTTATGCTGATTCTTTAGCTTTTCTCTTTGGATGTGGTTATTTACAAAGATCTGATGCCAGGGGATTTTCCTTCTTGAAAATCTGCTAATAGCTAGAGTGGTAGGCACAGGTGACTTGATGGTGGGATCTGGCAGTGGGGATACAATCACAGAGTATCTGGTGGTTTCCCTGGCTTTGGACCCACTTGGGTAACTAATATTTGTTGCATGAGTCATAACTGTAGTAGTTGGAGTCACTTGGGTACTTTCAGCACTGAAGTATTTTCTCATAAGGGTGGTCTTCTCAGCACCTGCATTTGGTTTGTTCTCAAGCAGTAATGATGGGTTGTGAACTAGAGCTGTAGGTTCTTCTGCTGTGATGCTGGCAATTTCAGTTTTAGGGAGGGTGATGGGGGATAAGCTTGGAGAAGACAACGCTGCCTCCTCAGTGGTGAGCCTTTCTCTGGGAGAACAGGATGGGCACACTGCACTGAGCTCTGGGGCTGGAAATGCAGTGGTGCTTTCTTCTGAAGAGCCTCTGACTGTGGGCCTTAGAACGCTGAATCTGTGCTGTCGGAGAACTGGTGTCCTGTATGGGCTGATGATTCGCCCCCTACTCCAGACTTTTCGCCATCTTCCAAAGCGCCTGGACAGCGGACTGTTCATTGTACTCTTTCTAGCAATGTGTAACTGAGAAGGAGCAGCAGTGTGTGGGCCTGAACGGAGCTTATTGGTGCTAGGTTTGTGAGTACTGTGAGGAAAGTGATGGCTCCTGGGTTCACCAACTCCTGTTACAAATCTCTGATAACTATTTGTGGCATTTACTGACCCTAAAAATATGCCAGCTTTGCCCACAGCATTACTCAGCTTTTGGATATGGGTATCTTTGATCGCAGTAGCCCCCACTGTTACTGGGGATGCAGTTTGCAAGGGCTCTTTTTTTCTCTCCATGTCGTCAGCATCCTGAAACAGAGTTGCTTCAGTTAGTAGAGGAAACACATTAGGTAAATTTGGGTTGGTTGTGTCTTGCATTTTGCTTGATGCGGTTGGGTTTATATTCTTTGGCGTGACTTGAGTTTTAATAGTAGTAGATGGTCTGAAATCTCTTGGTTTTTCAGGTGATAGGGTCTGTGGACTCACAATTGGGGAGACTGGGGTGCCGTCAGTTTTACTTGTCACAGGGCTGTCAGGTGATTTTCTGGAATCTGCAGTCACGGTCCTTGTCAGAACGTCTGCAGCTATAGTTGTTGGGACCGTAAGTTGCTCATCTGGAGGGAACATGCCTGATGAGTCTGCTTCCTCACCAGGTATATCTAGGAGTTGGGTGACTGGTGGAGGCGGCTTTCCTGTGATATTTTCTTGCTTTTCTGGCATTACATTCTTTTTAACTTTCTCCAAAAGTGCTGCCCAGTGCCGTGGGTCAATTCTCCGGGCAGAGGGAGGGAATTGCCTCCTGTGCTCCCTGTAACGCCAGCTGGTTGACTCTCCACGCCTCTGGGATATTAATACCCGCTGTTTGGGATTCTTACTTGGGCTCAAGACATGTGTTCCAGCCTCAGCCCCCATGGGAGGAGGTGTGGGGAGATGTGTAGCTGGTGGATCCTGAAGCTGACCCATGGAATTGGGCTCATCAAACCCTGATCCATCTGTTTCTACATTATGCTCTGCTGACTTTTGCCCTTTTATTTTGACTAAAACTTGGTTAACTAAAATATCGACCCCCGCTGGGTTGGCTGCTACACAGCGATAGTGACCCTGGTCTTTTTGAGCGACCTGTAATAGTCTTAATGTGCCATTGTTAAGAATTTGCTTATCTCTTGAGGACTGTTGAAGCACAGTGTTTCCTGGGAGAACCCAGCTAACAGAGGCATCTGGGATGCCGGTAGAATGGCAAGGAAGGTCAAGTGTTTCACCAACAGAAGCTATGTGACGAGCTCCATTTTCCCGATAGGCTTCTACACTGGGCTCTAGCACGGTAATCCTGTATGTGAGGATATCTGCATCATCGTAGTTAGTGCTTACACAGTGGTATAGGCCAGAGTCAGAACTATCAGCCATCTGGAGTCCCAGTTTTCCACTTTTGCCTATCAGGATCCGTCCGTCCTCACTCACGTAAGGGGCTCTCACTTTACTTCCATCAGCTAGAAGCCACTCCAGATGTGGGGGAGGCTCTCCTTGGCCAGGGCAGTCTAGGTCAACGGTCCCACCGACCACAACAGTGCGTTCCAGCTTAGTATTGTTATCTTTGGAAATCATGGTCCATCTGTGTGTCTCTGGCTTTATCTCTGACCTTGGTAAAGTGACTTGGACATCACTGGAGTACTGGATCTGCAGTGTACTGAGGGTGGTGGCAGTTCTGTTCAGTTGCAAGGAAATTCGGTCTTGCATTAACCATGAGGGATCTGCTCTGACACCAGCCTCAATGTTGGTAAAGATGTCTTCAGGCTTCAGTACCACCTGTTTATATTTGTAGCAGAGTTGTGGGGTTTCAGTGAACAAGTGACTCCTTTCTAGGATCAGAGGAGAGTCACCGTACAAAGCCAGAACCTGCCACACTGACTGAATGTGGCTGTAATCTATGTCACACACCAGAAATGTTGAAAATGAAGCATTTAGCATGATGTCGTCATTTTCTTCAGTGAATGCAATGGATGAGGTCATTGCTGGCTTTTGGATACTGCAGATCATGTTAGCTTCATTTCCAGTCTGGTCTGTTATATTTAAAGTCAGAGAGCCGAAGGGAGCCATGAACTCTTGGGGAGAGATCGACACAGAACCACCGTCTTCCAGAACAGTCAGGTCCTTCAGCTTCAGAGAGGGGTCAATGGTGGGTTTGGCACACAGGAAAGCTGCAGCTGGGACCATAACTAAGGGCTTGCCTTTAGAGGTCCTGGGGTTCATGCAAAGCGGACACTGCTGAGGACTGGAGGGACTTCTGTCCTTTTTGCATTTTATGATATCTAGAAAAAAATGACAACTGAATTATTGCCCATGTGGCTTCTTCACAAATTAACATTTAAACATTTTGAATAAGTAGCTTTTGCTAGAACTTGAAACAATTTGGAAATTTTAGTGTTTCCTTTTTTTTTGTCTTCGGATTGACTTCTGAAAATGTAATTGTCTATATACCCTGCCACAATATTACATCCATAGGCATAAGAATTTTGTTTCTCATGCTCACAGCTATATTTTCCATGCCTAAAAAGTACCTGGGGTACCTATTTGGTACTCAGTATTAATTGAGTAGTTCCCTTATCTGGCAAAACAAAATGATATGTTTATCACTTTTTATTAGTTTATTATTTAGTTCTGTTTCCCCATTAATAATGTTTTAAGGCTCAGAGAATTTCAGTGTCCTTTAAATGATAACTTGTTTGATAAGTTACCATTTATACATTCTTGGATATCATTAAAAACCCAGTTTCTGTCCATTACTAAAAAGAATGATGAATGAATTACAAGGTACCTTGGCCTGGTCTAGCTTGGTCGCAATAGGAATGGAGAGAATGAGATGGATGCCAGAAATAATGAAGCCAGTAGAACCAAACAAGAAAGAGGTGAGGATGTGGCTGAAGAAAGAGGGTTATTAAGAAGAGTGCAGAAAGACACAGTATGACTTTGGCACCTGAGGTAGACTCAGTTGAGGAGGATCAGGTTTAATGTGGAGAGAGGAAAGCTGTGCCCAAGCAATGGGGCAGCCTGTGAAAGGTCTGACATACATACTATATCTAGGTATGTACAAAAGCTTTTTGTTTCTGCTCATTTTATTTAGTATGAATAGAATGTTAGATTTCTAATTTATATTACCTGAAACTTTGATATAGTTCCATGTATTTTGGCATCTAGTATTACTGCTAAACGTCTATAAAGTTTACTAGTGATTTAAAAAAAAAAATTTGAGTGAGGCTGGAGGCTTTAATCCAATTCTGAGAATATAAAGAAATACTATGTTGTAAAAAAAAAAAAAAGGCAGGAAACTAACAAGTGATACAGTATTATTTAAAGTAGAGATTTTGTTCAAATTTCACAAAATTTTATGCTAGTGACCATTCTTTGTTTTCACATCTTATTCGAGATTCCACATTGTATTTAATTGAGCAGCTTCAGTTGCATGCAACAAATTCTGGTAAGTTCTCTTTTCATTTTTATTCTAATTTTCCTTGTCATGGCATCTTAGATACACCTATCATTTAAAAGTGGACGTTTAATTTCCAGATACATGGGATTTTTGTTTAAAGTCTCTTTAATATTAGTCTCATTTTGATACTAGTTTGTCAATTCTTTCTTCTCTGCAAAAAAAAAATATACCACTCTGGTGAGCCTATTTTAAATGGCTGGTCACAGCAATACTTGATAAGAGATATGGTGTTTTACCTTATACAAAATACAGCTAGGGACTTCCATCCTGCTCCATATCATGCATTTAGACACAGCGTGTAAAAGCAGCACTGCACTTCTTAGAAGATCTCATCTAACAAAGTGCCTGCACAGGGTCAAATCACCTTCCTGTAATTGTGTGGTTCCCCAAAGGTCTGAGACAAATCCCTCTGATCACTGACTCCAAACTCTTCAGTGTGACAGGCTCTGTCATATTTATCTGGCTCCTCAGCATTCTTCAGCAAACTGTAAAGTGCCAGCTTACCCCGAAGAGGTAGCTAGCAAGCCTGTCAAAGAAGCTTTTATCAACCACCTACTTACCAACAAGCTGTGACCTTTTACTACTTCCCAGTAGCCTGGGGTCAAACCCTGCTATAGCAAAAAAAAAAAAAAAAGGGGGGGGGGCAGACTTCTGGTTTAATTAAACCTCATCATAGAATTATACTCACATCTTGGTTTGATAACTGCTCAGCCCTGGACATCAAGTATTTTAGCTCAGTTGTAAATCTGATCACATTATTCCCATTCTCTCCATCATGCTAGATTCCATTCACACAGAAATGCCTTCTAGTCCTCAACTCTGCCATACCCTGTCACGCTCTTAGTGTATGCTGTCCTTCTACTTGCAATACACTTGCTGTCTGATAGGCTGTCTTCCATTACTGCCTGACTACTTACCTCCTTCGTCAACAAGCTGGAAGAGCACTCCTCAGTGGGCTCCCCGCTTTATGTTCTCCTGGTACCTTCCACTTCCCCTATCCTAGCCCTCATCACCCATTAGTAGAAAGACCTGTCTAGTCTGTCTCCAGCCCTGGTAAATGTATGGAAAGATTAGAGAAAGGGAGGAAGGGCAGTCTAGTTCTAAGACCACATTTCTTCCACATTTTAGCTTACAAATTGAGATGTGTCTTACAATTGAAGTTGTCTTACAGTAGTGACTGACCAGCTGGCAGTCTTGCTATAGCTACCACTGCTGGCACACACACAAATACTGCCNCTACAATGGCGGGGGGCGGGGCGGGGGAGGGGATCCAAAAAATCAACAGAACAAGTCAAAACATAAGAATAATAAATGTTTTTCTTAAGTCACTGCTGTCAGAGTCCTTTCCCTCACTGGGAGTCACAGTCCACCTCACCTCCCTAGGATGCCCTCCAGCACTGTGCTGAGCTCTTGAGCTGCTGTGGGGGCGGCTCAGATTCTAATCTGGTCCTACTCCTGTGTGTCCTTGCCTCCAATGTCCACAGCTATCAGAACTAGTGTGTTTTCTTTTGTTGGACCTCTCAATGACCTTTTGTATATTTCATGGACACAGAGTCTGCCTAATTGATCGTATAGATTTTAATCCATATCTTGTAAAGCTGGTGGGAAGGTTTTGGGTCTTCTTTCTTAGCCACCCCTGGGTTTCAATTGTGATTTTATTTCCACGTCTGCATGTGAGTCGTCCACTGGGGTTTGCTCCTGAGGCTGCCCTGGAGGACTTGGGTTTGCCCTGTGAGGCCCAGGTGTGGAGGTGGTGCAGCTGCCTGGGTCTTAGGGGTTTACGTAGCACCAGGTACTCAGGGGAGTTGGCGGCTAGGGGAGCAGGCAATATAGTGCTCTAGAAGGCTATGGCAACCAGGACTGGCCAATATGCTACAGTATTCTTGCCTGGAGAAGCCCCCTCGCTGAGAGAAGCCTGGCAGTCCACAGTCTACAGGGTCGCAAAGAATCTGACACTACCCAAGCGACCCTGTGCACATAGACGCAAGACTTCTTTGGCCCATGGCAGCTCTGCCCCAGGGACAGTTGAGTATGAAGGTAGGGCAGCTGCTTGGCTTGCAGGGACCTTGGTGGTGCCAAGTGTGCAGGGACATGGACTGCCTCTGCCACAGGAGTTACGGCCCTATGAGAGTCTTTTTGGGGGCCTCTTGTGGCTGGCAATCAGAAGGCCTCTTTGGGGAGTCTTTGTAGCTCCACCTGATCGGGCACATAGAGGGCTCCCTTACCTGGGCTCCTTTTCTGTTGTTCGGTGTGTCAGGCATTTACAGGGGCCCCTCTGGCTGGGGTCCTACTATGCAGATCAGCATGTCAGGCACTTAAAGGGGCACCCTGGGTGGGGTCTTACTCTGTAGCTGGGTGCATCAGTCTCTTAAAGGGGCACCCTGGGTGGAGTCCTGCTCTGTAGTTCAGTGCATCAGGCATTTGATGGGCCGGCCTCTTTATTGTTAAGCTGCCGATGCTGGCGTGTGGGGAGAGAGAGGCTATGGTGATGGCTCTACCCCCTAAGCATGACTCAGCAGTATCGCCTTGCTTCCATGGCTGCCCGGCTTTCCTCCACAGGCGTTTCCCACCAGTCTCCTCCCTCACATCCCCTTGATCCATCTCTCCACAGTCAACAGCAGCTCTTGCCCTTGTGGGATCACTCCACACTCCCCAAACTCCAACTCCCAGCCACTATGCCTTCCAGGGGACCCTCATCCCTGTCCAGAGTATTTAAGGCTGCCGCAAGGACTGTCTGATTCTCATTCCATTTGCGCTGCCACAGGTCAGCTGTTTTACTCTCAGCCTTAATGNGCCGTGGACTCACGTGTCTGGGGACTGAGCCGAGGCGCCGGGGCACACAGATAATAAACGACCACCCAGTTTTATTTTTGAGAACACACGGATGCCTGCTCGCTTCTCGTTTCCTCCGCTTTTTTGTAATTCCCAGGATTTCTCAGGCGCATTCTGACTGGTGCGCAGGGCCGTTTCAGCCGCGGGGCCTTACCCACGTTTATCTCCTCCACCTGTTGAGTGTAAGGACTGGGCTGTAATCACAGTGAGCTCAAGTCTGAGGGTCCCCAGAGTTAGGTCTGAGGGCTGAGAGGTAGCGATGATAACCTGTGATACCTGCAGTTTGATTTTTGTGGGCCAATTTTGGAGAAGGCTTTCCTTTTGAAAGGGATTACCAGCACACTGGGTTTAAATGCTGTTTTTCTTCTGAGGGTGTGGTTTTGGGACCAGCAGTGTCGGCATGATCCTAGACCTTGTTAACAAAACATAAATGCTTAGGCTCCATCCCAGACCCACAGAATCAGAAACTACAGGGATGGGGCCTGGGGTCTGTGTATTAACAAGCCTTCCAGATTGTTCCCATGCAGCAAATTTTGAGGATTTTTGCCTGTTTAAGGAAATAACTTCTTATAATGACAACAGGGTTTACTCTGGCAATATTATTATAAGCATTTCCCAAATACCAACTCATTTAAACTTCACCAAAAAATCTAAAAGGAAAATCTTCATGTCATTTTACAAGTTAGGCACATAAAGGTAAGTGACTCATTACCAGCTTGTGAGTAGAGAAAGTTGATTCGAACCCAGGCAGCCTGGCTCTCCAGCCTGAACGGTTAGCCACAAAGATTCAGCTGCCTCACTTAGCCCACTTAGCCAAACATTGGGAATGCCCCCACATCCAGCAGCGAAATGTTCAAGTGATTTATAGTTAGTAATAAGTGAGTCAGCGACCATGGTTGAATTATAGAACCGGGAACTCAGAAGTAACTCTAGAAGAACATGTGATATGAACATGGTTTTTAAATCTGCGGAGCTGACATGGTTAAGTCTAAAAGTCACATGTGATGTACAGATTTAGACACTTGCTTGGGAAATATGGCATATTTGTGGGTTCTTGGCATCCACAGTTTTTCTTCCAAAGCTCCTTGGCGACCAACCTCATGGCATCATACTCTTTTGTTAGTTTCTAACCCAGGTCTGGACTTGCAGACCCTTGCTAGGATGAATCACAGAAAGATAACCATGGCATGTTACAGAGCTCTTTACTTTCCCAGGATGGTTACATGGGTCTTTTTTTTTTTTTTTTTCTGTCAGTTTAAAAAAAGAACTATTGTTAGGAATGTTTGCTTAAGAGTTTTTATAAGAGATATTTCTACAGCTGCTTTGTGTCAAGAGTTCTCCATGTATTTTCTACTTTTATTTAATCTGCCAGAACTATTAGAAACTTGAAGGCATGTTGGGACTAATTCTAGTTCAACTTGCCCTATTTAATGATGCATGCTGTGTGCTAACTCACTGTCTAACTCTTTGCAACCTCATGGATTGTAGCCTGCCAGGCTTCTCTGTCCATGGGATTCTCCAGGCAAGAATACTGGAGTGGGTTGCCATGCCCTTCTCCAGGGGATCCTCCAAACCCAGGGATCAAACTGGAGTCTCTTAAGTCTCCTGCACTGGTAGGCAAGTTCTTTACCACTATCGCCACCTGGGAAGCCCTAAATAACAACAATAGTAGTAGTAGTAGTAATAATCATTGCTATTATTGTCAGAGCATGTATGTGCCAGAGGCTATACATGTGTTTTTTAATTCTCAGAAATATTCTCATGAGGTGGGCATTAAAATTATACCAATTTTCAGGTGATATTCTAAATAATTCAGAGCCAGAATATACTGTTGAATTAATTTTAAAACTCTAAGGCCCCATTCTTAAGACCCATGTTTCCCAGCTTCCTCCACTTCTGTTCATATTTATACTATTGAAAAATTTGGAGGGTCCACAACATTTGAAGGATTAAAGTTTGACCATTCTCCTTTATAACCATACTTTATAGTGTTTCTATGGATTCTTAAGGTGTATAGATCCATTTCATGCTTGAATATGGCTTCATTTAATGTTTATAAGAAATTAGTAAAATTCAATCATAATAATTCCATTTTATTTAAAAAGAGACTGAGGTTGACTAGGTATATGAATTTCTAAGATCTCACATTTGAAGTTAATCTGAACTTCTAATGCTGTACTTCTTGGACTATGGACTGTATTTCACCTACACCTTCCGAATGGTTTGCCATTTTAATTACCTCCCACTATACCTAGTATTTTTCTTTAAATCACTCCTCCCTTCTTCTTTCTAAGTATTTCCCTAAACAATAAGATCAGTAACTTCATAGGTTTGATATTTTTTCTAGTAAACATGACAATAAATATACATCTTTTTTACCCTTACATCAGGCTCTGGGAATTTACATCTCCCAATGTCATTTGCTTGACTTGTCATCATTTTTGGTATTTATGTACTTCTTATACTTCATCTCTAATATATCAACTGTGCCACTTTTCATTTCACCCCCAAATATTTCAGAGCAAATAATACCAACAAATCAAGTCTAAGATATTACATCATATAGCACCTGACAATTTTAAAAACTCCTTTTGTTTGTTTGGCCATGCCCTGCAGGATCTCAGATCCCCTACCAGGGACTAAACCCAGGCCATGGCAGTCAAAGTCCAGAATCCTAACCACTAGGCAACCAGGGAACTCCTGAACTTATGTATTTTTAAAAAACTCACTCATATGTATTTTGGGCTTCCCTGGTGGCTCAGATGGTCAAGCAATCACCTGCAATGCAGGAGACCCAGGTTTGATCCCAGGATTGGGAAGATCCCCTGGAGAAAGAAATGGCAACCCACTCCATGGAATCCTTGCGTGGAAAATTCCATGGACAGAGGAGGCTAGCAGGCTACAGTCCATGGGGTTGCAAAGAGTCAGATACAACTGAGCGACTAACACACACACACACACACACACACACACACACACACACACACATGCATTTCAACAGATAAACATAATGTTAAAATTACTATATCTCTTAATTAGGGCTGATCATTACTAGCTCCCAGCCCTATAATTTTCTTATTAATTAATCAGTTACTCAAACAATCAAGTCATATGCTTAGTGAATACAACAGCAGTGAAGTAGACTAAAATCCTGGCCACTTATTTTGTGCAATTTTATGAACTTGCCTAATAGAGTAAGTGATAAGAGCCACGAAGAGAAATAGTGCAGAAAAAGGAGATTGAAGTCAATCAGCATCACCCCAACCCAATACAATTGCATCTCAGCCAACCGAAGTTAATCTGCAAACCCTAAGGCACTTATTTATCAATGAACAATTAGTATTTCAGGCTCCTAACCATGTAGACCTTAGAAAGCTATGTATGGGTACAATTTTGGAAGATTTAGAGGCATTTTGAAATGGATGGTCCTCTTGTGAGTCCATAGGCTCCACATTATAGGAAATACAAAAGCTACTTAGGAGGCAATTGTAATAGTACTATCTCAAAATGACAAATTAAGTTAGTGGTTTTGAGAGTAAAAAAAGAGATAGAGGAGGCATGTAGGGGCCAGAATGATTAAGAATGTATTTGGAGAATGAAGGGAGAATAAAGGAGAAATAAAAGAGAAATGATGGGTGAATTTTAACATTTTTCGTTGCTGACTTCCAAGGATCCTGGGAAAACTAGGGCTAAAACAGAGAAAAGTGAGAGCCCCACACAGATGCAAACCTGAGAGAAGACCAAGACAGAAGAGGGAGCACTATAGTGATCAAGTATCCACAGTTGTCAAGACTTTAGAAGCAGATGTCTATAGGGCAGCCTTACTGACTGTAACATTGTAAACTGATCACTAAATGCTACATGTTGCTTTTCTAACAGATACTATATCAAAGGCCATCATTGGTGGATATTTGCAGCTTGTCATGATTTCTTAAGGATGGATAGGATATACATCTAAGGATTCTCACATCTGTGAGATGCAATCTCAAAAGCTGTCCAAAGGTGAACATCCTGTGTGTGTGAAAAGAGGGTGGTACAATGTTGGTTGAATTCCACGAGCGTTTTCTAAGAGCAAACAGTGTGTGAGCCAGTACTTAATGGAAAACTCAAGAGCATTATAGTCAATCTCACTAACAACCCTAGAAGTTGATTTTCGAGGATGAACAACTTTGAGGTGGTTTCTGAGGTTAGCCACTGGGAAGAAGAGTGAGGAATACAAAACTGTAATTATGGGCAGAGCATACACAATGTCTAATTAAGTCACTGGCTGCTGTATGAAGCTTTCTCCTCACTGAGAAGAAAGTGAGGTATTCTGGTGTTCGAGTTCTGTTTTCCGGATACACATGGTAGGGAATCTGGGTGGAGTGAATCACATCCTTGTCAGTAAATGCCTTAAAAAATTATTTTTTTTAAAGATTTTTTTTGATGTGGACCATTTTTTGTCTTTATTGAATTTTTACCGTATCACTTCTGTTTTATGTTTTATTATTTTTTTTGGCCACAGGGCATGCAGGATCTTAGCTCCCTGACCAGGGAGCTCACCCCATGCATTGGAAGGTGAAGCCTTAACTACTGGACCACGAGGGAAGTCCCTGGAAAATTATTTTTTAAAGCCAATGACTACACACCTTACATTCTTATCACTCTCTTCTACTGTTCTCTTATCTCAGTTTGAGTCTTTGCCTTAATTCTATATTTTATTAGAATCTTGCCCTTTCTTCACAGATACCAAATGCAATATTTTCCAGATCCAGTCTCTCCAATGATAAGGAAAAGTAATAAAGCCATATATGTGTGTGTGTAAATATATATATACACAGACATACATACACACATATACATGGCTGCATTTTCAAGTACTTTATAGCATTAAGCACAGATAGGATAAGTGAAGGAGTTTCTTAGGGGATGGGTGTCTTGGAATTTTAAGATTTTACATACATCATAATCACAAAAAATATAGACGTTTTTCTTTTTATTCATCACTATTAAGTCACTAAACATAGTTGTAAAACATATTAGACACTCTCTTGGAATAAGCTACAGACATGTGAGGACATTATGAAAGAACAAAGATTTATGTGGAAAGATTCAGTAAAAAAGATTCCAAAGACCACAATCATCACACATACTATTTTTTCACTTCTTCCAATAGAGAATTTTATTAACACACTCTGAGAACAACCACAGAATGCAGACGAAATTCTATGGTTTTAGAGTAGAGTCAGAAAATTTTTTCTGCAAAGGGCAAAATAGTATGTTAGGCTCTGTTGGTTAGAGTTTCTATCACAAGTACTCAATTCTGTCACTGTTGTGAAAGCAACCACAGACATTATGTAAATGAATAAGCAGGCTGTGTTTCAATAAAATTTCATTTATAACCACTGAAGTTTGAATTTCATATAATTTTTATGACATATCACAATGCTATTACTCTTTTGATTTTGTTTCAATCATTAAAAAAAAAAATTCCTAACTTAAACACTGTACAGAAACATGCAGTAGGCTGGGTTTGACCAGTTAAAGTACTTCTGCTTTACAGCTAAGCATTCCCACTGGTCCTCTATGGTGGAGAGGTGATCTGATCTGAATCTGAGCATTCAATGTCACATTAAACTGTGATCTAACTTATCAAATACAAAAAGGAAGAGTTTGAGGGTTTTCCTTCACTTCAATGTCTGGAATTAAATGGCCAAACATGATTTAAGAGGTTTATCTTCAGCAGTCAAAAGTTACTTTCTGGATGGATCATAGCTGTTTTGAAATTTGGAATTTCTTCATGCAATATTCTGTGCTAATCTTGCCAGAATACAGCAGTGACATACTCCAGCATTGTTGAGATTCTGACATATTACTTAACAGGGTGCCTAACTAGATATAATTTAAAACCACAGTTCACAAGTAAATGCCCCTTTTCTTCTTGGAATTCTGTATTTAGGAAAGAGAGAATTTACTTCTGATCATTATGAGATGACTTAAATTCCAATGCTCTATAAGAATAAACCATTTTGCATTTGAAAAGGACAAATTCTAAGAGATAAAAGGACAGCCAAGGCCCAGCCTTAGGGACTGAAAAAGAGTGTGCTATGGAAGGAAAAATGTAAGTGATGGGATGAAGTCATAGAGGCAGCTTTGGATGAGATAAAGCCCTTTCATATTAAATTACACTGATATATGTTCAGGAAGGTTAGCCTAAACCAAAAATATCAAGAGTAAGACTAATCAAATACAAAAGAAGAGGTATTTAATTTGATATTATCTCCCAACACCTGAACTCTCAGGCAAATATTCTTTATAAAGTTTAATTTATCTTATTTTTGTGCTAAATCTAAGTTAGGAAAGCTATGTCTGCCAATTATAGCAGGGAGACTTTCCCATATCACATAGTTCAGATCAAAGAAATCCTAGCTGCTGCAGTTCTAAGAGTTGAGAGAGCTGAAGTTGAAAGCATCCAAATAGATGAATTTTTCTTCTCTGTATAAAAATTAAATACAATACTGGAAGGAAAGTAGGGTATTGACCATTCATAAGCTGGAATAGATTCACTGCAAGTCTTGATGAGGAAAATAGAAACTGGGTGACTCCTGCTGCTGCTGCTAAGTCACTTCAGTTGTGTCCAACTCTGTGCGACCCCATAAATGGCAGCCCACGATGCTCCCCTGTCCCTGGGATTCTTCAGGCAAGAACACTGGAGTGGGTTGCCATTTCCTTCTCTGATGCATGAAAGTGAAAAGTGAAAGTGAATCACTTGTATCCGACTCTTAGCGACCCCATGGACTGCACCTACCAGGCTCCTCTGTCCATGGGATTTTCCAGGCAAGAGTGCTGGAGTGGGGTGCCATTGTGACCCCTACATATATCTAAACCAGTTGTTCTTTCTGGCTAACATGAAAACAGAAAGTTTAAATGTCTTTTAATTAGTTTTATTTTCTACACTTTTATAGTTTTAAATCTGTACCTTGAAGGAATATAGCTGAGTAGTCTACTTACTACTCACTGTTTAACTTCTCCACTTAATAGATATAGTATGGGAAACTCCTGGCTAATTTTACAGACGTGTACACGGGACAGTTCACCAGTTAGCACAGTGGTTAAACATCCTCCATTAAGACAAAAACACAGAACAGAGCTTTCCTTGTTAGGACGAAGAGTTTTTATTGGGATCTAAGCTGAAACTCCAGTAATTTGGCCACCTCATGCGAAGAGTTGACTCATTGGAAAAGACTCTGATGCTGGGAGGGATTGGGGGCAGGAGGAGAAGAGGATGACAGAGGATGAGATGGCTGGATGGCATCACTGACTCAATGGACATGAGTCTGAGTGAACTCCGGGAGTTGGTGATGGACAGGGAGGCCTGGCGTGCTGCGATTCATGGGGTCGCAAAGAGTTGGACATGACTGAGCGACTGAACTGAAGTGAACTGAAGAGCTCTAAGTGTATAGCTAGTAAATATGTCACTTTCTAACAATGTCAGGGAATATGGAAAGCACACCTATGAAGTGATTTCAGAGACTGGATAGAGGTCCATTACCTATAATTTTTTTAAATTGGGGTATAGTTGCTTTACAATATTGTGTTAATATATGCTGCCCAATGAAGTGAATCAGCTGTTTGTATATATATATCCCTTCCCTCTTGGACCTCCCTCCAACTCCCCCTACATCCCACCCATCTAGATCACCATGGAACACTAAACTTAGCACCCTGTGCAATATAACACATTCCCACTAGCTATATTTTACACATGGTAGTGTAAACATGTCAATTAATAAAAAAAATACACACATGCACTCCAATGTTCACTGTAGCACTGTTTACAATAGCCAGGACATGCCAGCAACCTGAATGTCCATCAACAGAGAACCACATCGATAAAGATGTGGTACATATATACAATGAAATATTTAAAAGGAACAAAATTGGGTCATTTGTAGATGTGGATGGACCTAGAGACCTTCCAAGGGGAAGTCGGAAAGAGAAATACCTATAAATTATTACATGGAATGTGTTTTGCATCTTCCTTTTCAATGCCATCACCACCTGCATCAGTGACTCACCATGTAGCGTGCACTCTACAAAAAGAGTTATATCATGAAGAAGCATAGTCTTTGCTTTGAGGAGTTAATATCCAGTGAAGAGAACAAGACAAAGGAGCAATTATGACCTTTATCACACTTACCTGTAGAGGAGTATACACCTAAATGGCCATGTATGAAGATGGCCATATATTTATTGTTGCTTTTTTTTTTTTAATGCCTGTTCAGGGAAGTGGCCAGGATGGTGGAGTAGGATACCCTAGCTCATCTCCTCTCACAGATGCGGCAAGATTACAACTATTCACAGGGCAACTATTGATGAAAACGACCTAAACACTAGCAGAAATAATCTACAATTAAAGATAAAAAGGAGGAACAATAACAAGATGGGTAAGAAGACTATAAAGACAGGACAGTCTTTATAGTCAAGTATAGTCAGGTCACATATCCGTAGGTGGGTGACCCACAAATGGGAGGATGATTACAGTTGCAGAGATTCTCCCCAAGGAATGAGAATTCCAAGCCACACATTAGGCTCCCCACCTTGGGGCTTCCTGCCCTGGGAAGGTGAACATCAGAACCTTTGGCTCTGAAGGCAAACAGGGCTTACTTTTGGGAGAGCCATAGGGCTGGAGGAAGTACAAAACTCCACTCTTAAAGGGTGCACACAAAATGTCATATGCTGAAACCTAGGCAAGAAGCAGCAGTTTGAAAGAAGCACGTGGGTCAGAATCATTTGCTGATCGTGGAGACTCCTAGAGAGGCAACTAGAGCTCACTTTGGGGGACACAGATGCTAACAGCAGGCATTACAGGGAGCTCATTCTACCATGAAGACATTAATGCTGGCAAGCACCACTTTAGAGTTGTCCCTCTAGCTTAGTAGCACTGGGGCCTGGCCCCACCCACAGTGACAGAACCAGTACTTGGATGCCTTAGGTCAAGCAGCTAGCTGGGCAGGGGCACAGCCACATCCACCACCAGGCCAGCTGCATTAGGACTCTTGAGCCCCCAACTGCCACCAGGATGTGACCCATTCTCAGAGGGCCCAGGACCCAGTCTTGCCCACCAGTGCACCAGCACTAGAACCAGGACCACCCAGGCCCTGGCCACACCCAGTAGCAGACCAGCATCAGCTCTGGGGCATCTTGGGCCCCTCAGCTGGTACCCCAGGGTCTGACCCTATTTACAGTGCACTAACAGGCTGACCCAGCTTCAGGTTCACTGGACCCTGCAGTCAGCCATATCAGGAACTAGCCCACTCACCAGCAGCCAAAACCATCTCCAGGAACCCCCAAGGCCCTGTAGCCAGAGATCACAAGATCCAGCTCCATTCACCAGGGTGCTGGCACCAGCCTGGGACCCCTGGACTTGACCTGGGTATCACTGAGCTGAAATCAACTGTGGACCCCAAGGGGCCTGCATCCAAAGACCCCGGAATTCAGCTCCACCCAATAGTGAGCCAGGGCTAGCCTCAGGATCCCTATAATCCTGCAGCCAGAAACCTTGGGACACAGCTGCACCCACCACTGGCTGATACTAGCACTGGAATAAGCCTCACTCACTAGAGGGTAGGCACAAACTCTCTAGGGCTCTGCAACTAGAGACATTGGTTCCATCCACCAGTGAGCTACCCAGAGGCTACCCAGGCCCACTCACCTATGGGTCATCATCAGCTCTAGATGCCTGGGTCCTGAAACCAAAGATCCCAGCTCCACCCACCAGAGGACCAATACTATTTCCAAGACCTAACCCTGCCCCCACCCCCAATAGCAGACTGATACTAGCTTTAAGACACCTTAGCATCATTATCCAGCCAGGATCCAGCCCCACTCACCAGCCCATCAACATCAGCTTTTAGACACCCAGACCCTGCAGCCAGCTATGTCAGAAACCCACCCCATTCATCACAGGCCAACAGTAGATCAGGTGTCCTGGACCCACATCACCAATCCCAAGACCTGACTATACCCACCACCCCTAGGCTTCAGGAACTCTGAACCAGCTGCTTTGTGACAGAGCTCCACTCACCACCAGTGGCCAGTAGCCTCTTCACATGGCAAGGTCTGACAGCCAACCAGACTGAGGGCAGCCGTGCTAACTGGGCTTCCCATGGTAGTCAACCACCTATAACAGAAAGACCCATGAAGCCCACGTAGGGCTACCCCTAGAGCGCATAGTTCTGGTGACTAGAGGGGGAGTACACTGCTGGGATACATGTCTCCTCTGTTCTCCAAAACTGGAAAATGTAACCAACCTACCAACTACATAGAAATATAAACAGTGAATTAGGTAAAATGAGTCAATAGAGGAATATGTTTCTAACAAAAGAACAAGATAAAACCTTAAAAGAACTAAATGAAGTAGAAATAAGGAATCTACCCAGCAAAGAATTCAAAGCAATAATCATAAACATGCTCAAAGGCCTAAGGAAAAGATTGAATGAACACAGTGAAACTGTACAAAGAGCTAGAAGACATAAAGACGAACCAAACAGAACTGAAGAATATAACTGAAATTCAAGATACCCTAGAAGGAGTCAACAGTAGACTAGATGATAAAGAAGAATGGATAAGCGAACTAATAGATACAGGTTCAGTGGAAATCACTGAAACGGAACAGAAAAAAAAAAAAAAAAATACAGTTAAGATCCTTACGTATGAACCTTCAAGTTGCAAATTTTCAAAGATGTGAAAGTGTTCTTACATATTCAGTCATGTGAGTTAGTTCACATGTTTGGTGTACATTGTCACGTGTATGCATTCTCTACAAGTGGTTGTGCATTTGTGTACTTTACTGTGTGCTGCTGCTGCTGCTAAGTAGCATCAGTCGTGTCCAACTCTGTGTGACCCCACAGACGGCAGCCCACCAGGCCCCCCCATCCCTGGGATTCTCCAGGCAAGAACACTGGAGTGGGTTACCATTTCCTTCTCCAATGCATGAAAGTGAAAAGTGAAAGTGAAGACGCTCAGTCGTGTTCGACTCTTCGCAACGCCATGGACTGCAGCCTACCAGGCTCCTCTGTCCATGGGATTTTCCAAGCAAGAGTACTGGAGTGGGGTGCCATCGCCTTCTCCGACTTTACTGTATAGTACTGTACAAAATACAGTAGTACCATATCTTTACTTCAAGCGCAGGATGTCTGAAAGCAAGTATAAAACAGCAGTGATGTAGCTGATAATACTGTACTGGACTTCCCTGGTGGCTCAGATGGTAAAGTGTCTGTCTACAAAGCAGGAGACCTGGGTTCCATCCCTGGGTCGGGAAGATCTGCTGGAGATGGAAATGGCACTCCACTCCAGGACTATTGCCTGGAAAATCCCATGGACAGAGGAGCCTGGTAGGCTACAGTCCATGGGGTCGCAAAGAGTCAGACATGACTGAGTGACTTCACTTCACTGTAAGATTAGAAATATTTGGGGGGTGTTTGTTTTTATGTATTATTTGTGTGAGAAGTATTATAAAACTGTTACAGTATAGTACTGTATAGCCAGTTTTGTTAGTTGGGTACCTAGGCTAACTTTGTTGGACTCATGAACAAATTGGACTTACCAATATCTTCTTGGAATGAAACGTGTTGATATGTAGGGGACTTAGCATAAAAAGAAGAGACTTCTGAAATAATATCAAACATACTATCATTTGTATTACAGAAGAGAGAGATAAAAGAGCAGATAAATTATTTGAAGACATAATAGCAGAAAGCTTTCCTAATCTGGGAAAGAAAACAAGCATCTAAGTTCCAGAAGCATAGAGTCACAAACAGGATCAATCCAAAGAGGACCACACCAAGAACATTGTAATTAAAATGGCAAAAATTATAGATAAAGGGAGAACATCTTTTTGTGAGGGAAAAGCAACAAGTTATATGTAAAAAGTATATGTAAAAAGTAAAGGAACTCTCTTAAGACAATTAGCTGAAGAAATTCGGCAGGTCAAAAGGGAATGGCATAATATATTTAAAGTGATGAAAGAGGAAAGCTTGCAATTAAGAATGATCTATCAAGGCTTCCCTTATGATTTGAAGGAGAAATCAAAAGTTATACAGACAATCAAAAATTAAAAGAGTTCAGTATCATGAATCTAGCTTTATAAGAAATATTAAATTGATTTTTCTAATTAGAAAAGGCCACCACTAGAAATATAAAACTGACAAAGGAAAACATCTCATTGGTAGAGTCAAATATACTGTAAATGAAGTAAACAAACCACCTATAAAGCTAGTGAAAAGTTAAAGACAAAAGCAGTAAAATCATCTATAGCCACAATAAGTAAGTAAGGCATAAACAAAATTAAAAGATACAAAATATGATGTTAAAAATATTAAATTCTTGTTGGGGGAAGTAAAAATGCAGGATTTTTAAGCTATGTTTGAACTTAGGGGATGAGGCAACTTGAAACAATCATGTATATGTATAGATTGTTGTATATAAACCTCATGGTATCCACAAATCAAAAATATGTAAAATAAATACATACAAAAGAGAGAAAGAATCCAAACATAACATTAAAAGTGGTCATCAAATCACAAGAGAAGGGAGTAAAAGAAGAACAAAAAAGAACTACAAAACACCCATAAAAAATTAACAAAGTGGCAATAAGCACATACCTATCAATAATTACTTTAAATATAAATGAACCTAAAAGCAAGAGAGTTCCAGAAAAACATCTACTTCTGCTTTATTGACTATGCCAAAGCCTTTGACTGTGTGGATCACAAGAAACTGTGGACAATTCTGAAAGAGATGGGAATACCAGACCACTGACCTGCTGCTTGAGAAATCTGTATGAGGTCAAGAAGCAACAGTTAGAACTGGACATGGAACAACAGACTGGTTCCAGATAGGAAAAGGAGTATGTCAAGGCTGTATATTGTCACCCTGCTTATTTAACTTCTATGCAGAGTACATCATGAGAAACGCTGGACTGGAAGAGACACAAGCNCCTGGGTGTTCTTTGGAAGGACTGATGCTAAAGCTGAAACTCCAGTACTTTGGCCACCTCATGCTTAGAGTTGACTCATTGGAAAAGACTCTGATGCTGGGAGGGATTGGGGGCAGGAGGAGAAGGGGACAACAGAGGATGAGATGGCTGGATGGTATCACCAACTCGATGGACGTGAGTTTGAATGGACTCTGGGAGTTGGTGATGGACAGGGAGGCCTGGCGTGCTCAAATTCATGGGGTCGCAAAGAGTTGGACATGACTGAGTGACTGAACTGAACTGAACTGAATGGTCTAGTGGTTTTCCCTACTTTCTTCAATTTCAGTCTGAATTTGACAACATGGAGTCCATGATCTGAGCCACAGTCAGCTCCTGGTCTTGTTTTTGCTGACTGTATAGAGCCTCTCCATCTTTGGCTGCAAAGAATATAATCAATCTGATTTTGGTTTTGACTATCTGGTTATATCCATATGTAGAGTCTTCTCTTGTGCTGTTGGAAGAGGGTGTTTGCTATGACCAGTGTGTTCTCTTAGCAGGACTCTATTAGCCTTTGCCCTGCTTCATTCTGTACTCCAAGGCCAAATTTGCCTGCTACTCATCCAGGTGGTTAACAAGCACGTGAAAAAATGCTCAGCATTACTATAGGGAAATGCACATCAAAACCACAATGAGATATCACCCTGTACTTGTAAAATTCTAGGCCCAACCACAGATTTCCCAACCTGGGGATCTGGCTAAGGGACTCAGTATTCCCAAGGAATCTGACTTTGAAGGTCAGCAGGATTTCATTACAGAACTTCCATAGGACTGGGGAAACAGAGACTCTTGGAGAGCACAAACAAAACTTTGGGTGCACCGAGGAACCCAGGAGAAAGGAGCAGTAACCCCTCAAGAGATCTAACCAGACTTTCCTGTAAATGTCCAGGAGTCTCTGGTGGAGGTGTGGGTTGACAGTGGCCTGCTGTATTGTCAGGGGCACTGACTACAACAGTCCTGGGAGGCTCAGCATGCTGGCATACACTCTTTTGAAGGAGGTCACCATTACCATCATTACACCTACCATAGTTTGGCCTCAGGCCAAATTACATGGAGGGAACACAGGCCTACCCATCAGCAGAAAATTGGATTGAAGACTTACTGAGCAGGGCCTTGGCCACCAGAACAAGACATAGTTTTCCCCATAGCCAGTCCCTCCCATCAGGAAGCTTCCACAACCCTCTTATCCTTATCCACCAGGGGGCAGACAGAATGAAACCATGAACCACAGAAAACTAACCAAACTGATGACATGGACCACAACCTTGTCTAACTCACTGAAACTATGAGCCATGCTGTGTAGGGCCACCCAAGATGGATGGGTCATGGTGGAGAGTTCTGGGAAAATGTGGTGCACTAGAGAAGGGAACAGCAACCCCCTTCAGCACTCTTGCCTTGAGGATCCCATGAACAGCACGAAAAGTAAAAAAGATAAGGCACTGAAAGATGAACACCCTGTAGGTAGGTGTCTGATAGGCTACTGGAGAAGAGTGGAGAAATAGCTCCAGAGGGAACGAAGAGCTGAGCCAAAGCAGAAACAATGCCTAATTGTGAATATGTCTGGTGGTGAAAGTAAAGTCCAAGGCTCTGAAGAACAATATTACATAGGAACCTGGACTGTTAGGTCCATGAATCAAGGTAAATTGGAAGTGGTCAAATAGGAGATGGCAAGAGTGAGCATCAACATTTTAGGGATCAGTGAACTAAAATGGGTACAGATGGGCAAATTTAATTCAGATGACCATTATATCCACTACTGTAGGCAAGACTCCCTCAGAAGAAACAGAGTTGCCCTCATAATCAACAAAACAGTCCAAAAGGCAGTACTTGGGTGCAATCTCAGAAATGACAGAATGATCTCTGTTTGTTTCCAAGGCAAACCATTCAATATCACAGTAATCCAAGTCTATGTCCCAACCACTAAAACCAAAGAAGCTGAAGTTGAATGGTTCTATGAAGACCTAAAAGACCTTCTAGAACTAACACCACCAAAATATTTCCTTTTCACCATAGGGGACTAGAATGTAAAAGTAGAAAGTCAAGAGGTATCTGGAGTAACAGGCAAATTTGGCCTTGTAGTACAAAATGAAGCAGGACAATGGCAAACAGAGTTTTGCCAAGAGAACGTGCTGGTTATGGCAAACACCCTCTTCCAACAACATAAGAGATGACTCTACACATTGACATCACCAGATGGTCAATATTGAAATCAGATTGATTATGTTTTTTATAGCCAAAGATGGAGAAGCTCTATACAGTCAGCAAAAACAAGACCGGGAGTGCACTGTGGCTCTGATAATGAACTCCTTATTGCCAAATTCAGACTTAAATTGAAGAACATAGGGAAAACCACCTGGCCATTCAGGTTTGACCTAACTCAAATCCCTTATGATTATACAGTGGAAGTGACAAATAGATTCAAGGGGTTACATCTGACAGACAGAGTTCCTGAAGGACTATGGATGGAGGTTTGTAATCATAAAGCAGCAGTTAGAACCAGACATGGAAAAACACACTGGTTCCAAATTGGGAAAGGAGTATGTCAAAGCTGCATATTGGTACTCTGCTTATTTAACTTCTTTGGAGGGAACGATGCTGAAGCTGAAACTCCAGTACTTTGGACACCTCATGCGAAGAGCTGACTCATTGGAAAAGACTCTGATGCTGGGAGGGATTAGGGGTAGGAGGAGAATAGGACGTCAGAGGATGAGATGGCTGGATGGCATCACGGACTCGATGGACATGGGTCTGAGTGAACTCCGGGAGCTGGTGATGGACAGGGAGGCCTGGCGTGCTGCGATTCATGGGGTGGCAAAGAGTCGGACACGACTGAGCGACTGAACTGAACTGATCCTGAATAAGAACTTGGAGCAGAAAAATGACAATAGAAAGTCTGGGAAAATCTGAATAATGTCTGTAGTATAATCGTAGTAAGGCTATAGTATCAAGGCTATGAAATGCTTTTCCAGTAGTCATGTACCAATGTGAGAGCTGGACCATAAAGAAGGGAGAGCAACTGAAAAATTGATGGTTTTGAACTGTGGTGCTGGAGAAGACTCTTGAGAGCCCCTTGGACTACAAGGAAAGCAAACCACTCAATCCTAAAGGAAATCAACCCTGAATAGTCACTGGAAGGACTGATCCTAAAGTTGAAGCTGTAATACTTTGGCCACTTGATGTGAAGAGCTGACTCATTGGAAAAGTCCCTGATGCTGGGAAAGATGGAAGGCAGGAGAAGGCGGCAGAGGATGAGATGGTTTGATAGCATTACTGATTTGATGGACATGAACTCAGGCAAACTCCAGGAGATGGTGAGGAACAGGGAATCCTGGCATGCTGCAGTCTATAGGGTCACAAAGAGTTGGACATAACTTGGCAACTGAACAAACAACCAAACAAATTATTTATCAATTCTTAGTGTTGATGGGTTGCAAAGAGTAGGACTCTCGCAAAGACTTGGACATGACTGAGAGACTGAACTGAGAAAAACAGTGTTGATGGATATCTCATGGTTATATAGGGAAAGCTGGGTAAAGAATATGAGTTAACATATATGGAATTGAGAAAAAGGGTGTTGATGAACCTATTTGCAAGGAAGGAATGGAGACAGATATAGAGAAAGGATTTGTGGACACTGTTGGGGAAGGAAAGAGTGGGGTGAATGGAGAAAGTAACATCGACATATATACACTACCATATGTAGAATAGATAGCTGGTGAGACGTTGCTTTATAACACAGAGAGCCCAGCTTGGTGTTCTGTGATGATCTAGTAATTTCATGGCTGCAATCANGGGGAAGGAAAGAGTGGGGTGAATGGAGAAAGTAACATCGACATATATACACTACCATATGTAGAATAGATAGCTGGTGAGACGTTGCTTTATAACACAGAGAGCCCAGCTTGGTGTTCTGTGATGATCTAGAGGAGTGGGGTGGGGGAGGGGAGGGAAGCTCAAGAGGGAGATGATAAAAGTATAATCATGGATTTGTGTTGTTGTATGGCAGAAATCAATACAACATTGTAAAGCGATTCTCCTCCAATTAAAAAATAAAAATAATTAAATTATTACAATAATTTAAAAATTAAATAAGGGATATGAGAGCTCTCTGTAACATCTTTACAACTTTCTGTAAATATAAAATGATCAAAAAATAAAAAACTAAAAATAAAGAATCTGAACTGTGTAAAACAAACAAACTGAAAATAATTTAAAAATCCTTCAACTGGTGGGTAAACTATGGAATGTCTGTACAGAGGAAGACTCCTCAGTAATACAAAGGAATGAATTTTGATACACACAACCACATAGATGGATCTCAAAGTATTATAGTTAGTAATAGAAGCCAAACTCCAAGTCATGAATGATTAATTTTTATGACNGTGGGTAAACTATGGAATGTCTGTACAGAGGAAGACTCCTCAGTAATACAAAGGAATGAATTTTGATACACACAACCACATAGATGGATCTCAAAGTATTATAGTTAGTAATAGAAGCCAAACTCCAAGTCATGAATGATTAATTTTTATGACCTTCTGGAAAAGGCAAAAATGTATGATGAAGAACAGATTAGAGGCTGCTTGTTGTCAGGGTTGGTAGGAAGGACTTGACTTCAGTGGGGCAGCATAATTTTTCCCATAGTAGTAGAGTCCTGCAGCTAGATGGTGGTGGCTGTTACACAACTCTATGTATCTGCCAAAACATAAAACTATATAACATGAAAAGTCAGTTTTACTTTACAAAAAAGTTAAAATGAGATTGCAAACCTAGATAATTAATAGTATTTGCTGAATATCTTAACACTAATAATTTTATATATTGCAAATAAAGATAGAAATATACATGTCAAGTTACATATTGAAAATATATACTTTATCAAAATGGAGTCCAATTAAAATAGAAGGCCTAAATAATGCATAGGAACCTGGAATGTCAGGTCCATGAATCAAGGCAAATTGGAAGCGGTCAAACAAGAGATGGCAAGGGTGAACGTCGACATTCTAGGAATCAGCGAACTAAAATGNTTTCTCAAGAGGCAGGTCAGGTGGTCTGGTATTCCCATCTCCCATCTCATAGTTGATACGTCATTGTAATTTTGATTTGCATTTCTTGTAATAATGAGAAATGTTGAGCATCTTTTCATGTGTTTTTAACCATCTGCATGTCTTCTTTGGAGATATGTCTGTTTAGGTCTTTCACCCACTTTTTGATTGGATTTTTGTTTTTCTGGTATTGAGTTGCATGAGCTGCTTGTATATTATTGAAGTTAATCTGTTGTGTTTGTTTTATTTGCTATTATTTTCTCCCATTCTAAGGGTTGTCTTTTCACTTTGTTTATAGTTTTCTTTGTTGTGCAAAATGTTTTAAGTTTAATTAGATACTACTGTTTATTTGTGTTTATTTTAAATATATTTTTTATTGAAAGATAGTTGCTTTACAGAACTTTGTTGTTTACTGTCAAACCTCATCATGAATCAGCCATAGATGTATGTATATCCCCTCCCTTTTGACCCTCCCTCCCATTTCCCTCCCCATCCCACTCCTCTAGGTTGATACGGAGCCCTGTTTGAGTTTCCTGAGCCATGCAGCAAATTCCTGTTGGCTATCTGTTTTACATATGGTAATGTAAGTTTCCATATTAATCTTTATATTCACCTCACCCTTCTCCCCATGCCTATAAGTATATTCTCTATGTCTGTTTCTCCACTGCTGCCCCGAGAATAAATTCTTCACAACCATTTTTTTCTAGATTCTGTATATGTGCATAAGAATATGATATTCATCTTTCTCTTTCTGACTCACTGCACTCTGTATAATATGTTCTAGGTTCATCCATCTCATCAGAATTGGCTCAAATGCATTTGTTTTTGTGGCTGAGTAATACCCCATTGTGTGTATGTACCACAACTTCTTTATCCATTCATCTGTTGATGGGCATCTGGGTTGCTTCCATGTTCTGGCTATTGTAAATANATGCTGGGCAAGATTTAAGGCTGAAGGAGAAGGGGGTGATAGAGGATGAGATGGTTGGATGGCATCACCGACTCAATGGACATGAGTTTGAGTGAGCTCTGGAGTTGGTGATGGATAGGGAAGCCTGGAGTGCTACAGTCCATGGGGTCACAAAGAGTCAGACACAACTGAGTGACTGAACTGAACTGAACTGAAGAAAAAGGATAACTATGTTTTATAAACCTCTAATCGTTACAAAGACAATGGTGGTATGTTTTTTTGAGGATAGTCAATCAGTATTCCTTATTATCACCTTTAAATTTTTTCAATATAATAAAGATTTCATGCTATAATTTAATAGGCATATTGATTTATGAATACTATATGATTATGTTTATAAGGCATTTAGTTGCTTAATAAAATGAAAAATGCCTTTTTGATATGTGAATTAATAAAACATATGAGTTTTATTGANTTTTCAATATAATAAAGATTTCATGCTATAATTTAATAGGCATATTGATTTATGAATACTATATGATTATGTTTATAAGGCATTTAGTTGCTTAATAAAATGAAAAATGCCTTTTTGATATGTGAATTAATAAAACATATGAGTTTTATTGAAATAGTAGTTTGTATCTTTTCTTCTATAAGAAACACCACAGTCATCATTTAGATGGATTAAGAAGCTGCTATACAGTGTGCAATCAAAAGTAAATAATTATTCTATGTGATTAGAAAAATCATAATAAACTACATGAGGCTGAATTGACAAGACACATAACAATACTCCATTTCTAACAAAACCTTCCCCCTCCAGTTCTTCAAGTACCAAATGCACTTCTTAGAACTGTTTCAGGTCTACTCATTTGCTTCATTAAAATCATTGTTCTTTTAGTTCTGAGTCACAAAAACTGGTGACATTATCTTCTCAGAAAATAAAGTGTGGGTTTCAGTTATATTTGAGTTTTATCTTTTATCAGTGAAGCACTTAAATATCTGCTAAGAAAGGTAAGATTTCGGGATAGTTCTGGGAAAGATGATCCCTAAATAAATAAACTTGAAATTTTTTGAATGTGAGGTAGGATTGCCTCGTGATTGGCAAAGCTAATTTTAGAAGATTTATTCTTAGAAGCAACAGATTTCAGCCATTGCTGCATTGAAATGTCACAGGTTCTTGTGCCAAAAAAGCCATGTATCATTCAAATTATCCTTTACTTCCACATATATTAGATAACTAACATCTATCAACAGTGTGCCAATTAGTAGTCTTTGTGTTGATAATTATGTTTTCAATTTAAAGTGATATTTGCATACAGATGTTTTCTGTCTTGTGATTCAGAGTTCTAAAGGAAATTTAAGTAGGGTATTTAGCTTAACATTACGAAACTCTCATGAACAATTTACTATTTCATCTGGAGCAAGATAAGAATCATTATCAAGGAAATAAACTCTTGAGATGAGGAAAAATTTGTCAGTGGATGTAATGTAAACTAAACCAAATCTGTCAAAAAAGAGCTGAAAAAGTATGAAATTATTTAAATTTATGAAAGCAAAAGTAATATTTTAGCCAGAGATTAAAAATTTTCTGAGTTTTATAAGTAATATATCTATATAGTTTTCAGTAAGAGATGTATTCAATGTATGTTGATTATGTGCTTACTTTATTTTTTATTTATTATTATTTTTTTTACTTTATTTTACTTTACAATACTCTCTTGGCTTTGCTATACATCAACATGAATCCCCCACGGGTGTACACGAGCTCCCAATCCTGAATCCCCCTCCCACCTCCCACCCCCCAATGTCTCTTTGGATCATTATTTCCCTCTCTTTAACAATTTTCCATAGTTTG
>SJYV01032377.1:105691-185917 GCA_006410875.1 Neotragus pygmaeus | reverse complement strand
TTTAGAACAATTACCTTAGGCGTAGTTTAAAATATCATTATGAGTATTGCTGTTTCAATTATAGAATGTCAAAGGTTTTAAAATAACTTGCTTGATATCACAAAGTGGTAGAAACAGAATTCAAACCCAGATCTTTCTAACTCCAGAGTCTCATATTGTTTCCTTTGAGTCCTCAGTTTTTTGTTTCCAGGGTGGGGAAAAGGGGCGGGGGAAGGTATATAAAAGATAGAAAATTGACTATTCCAATAAAATGCAGTACTTGACTGGAGCCAAATCACGTGTGTAATTTACGTTGAGTGGTAGATGGCTCGAGTCTAGAATATGAAAAATTTTTGTACAATTATGATTTTTTAAGTTATATAGATATTGATAAATATATGCCTCTTTATAGTGAAGTTGTTCAGTCGTGTACAACTCTTTGTGACCCCATGGACCGTAGCCTACCACGCTTCTCTGTCCATGGGATTTTCCAAACAAGAGTACTGGAGTGGGTTGCCATTTCCTTCTCCAGAGGATCTTACTGACCCAGGGATCAAACCCACATTGTAGGCAGATGGTTTACTGTCTGAATCACCATGGACATCCTAGATATTGATCATAGACATCCTAAATATATGCTTCCTTTTAGTTCAAAGTAAAATATGTAAATAATTCCAGTGGTTGACAAGTCTGATCCTAAAAGCATTTTGGAATCTGTAATCATCATAGCTAATAGCTATANTGTATAAGAGACAGTCCTAGATATTGATCATAGACATCCTAAATATATACTTCCTTTTAGTTCAAAGTAAAATATGTAAATAATTCCAGTGGTTGACAAGTCTGATACTAAAAGCATTTTGGAATCTGTAATCATCATAGCTAATAGCTATATCTGTTTCATAGGTAATATATGCTAAATAGGTTTATTATTTATTACATTTATTTATTGTATGTTTTTCTGCTTCAGTTCATGCTGAAATCAGTTGAGCTTTAGCATACCTAAAATATGTTATTTTACTGTCTGATTTATATTTTACAGTTCAAAGAAATAAAATAAAAAGTGTCATTTGTTGTTGTACAGACTTGATATACTAGCAAGGTGATTATAGTTTTATATTTTTTCTAAGACCTTAAAGAGGAGCCACTAAGTTCACATTCTACTGTACTTTAATTCATAAGATTATATTTCAGTCCTGTGTGAATTTCATGTATAGATTTTAGATAGACTATTTCACATAAGAGTTAAGACATCAGTAATAGATATGTACATATTGCTACATAAAACTAGCTTTTATTTCTTGAGTGCTAAGCAAAGTAGAATGTGACTTTGGTATGTGTTTATCTGACAAAATTTTTAAAAGAAAATTCATTCTTAACTCTAGAGCAAATTCTTGAACATTCAGTTCAGTTCAGTTGAGTCACTCAGTCATGTCCGACTCTTTGCGACCCCGTGAATCGCAGCACGCCAGGCCTCCCTGTCCATCACCAACTCCTGGAGTTCACTCAGACTCATGTCCATCTAGTCAGTGATGCCATCCAGCCATCTCATCCTCTGGCGTCCCCTTCTCCTCCTGCCCCCAATCTCTCCGTCAGAGTCTTTTCCAATGAGTCAACTCTTCGCATGAGGTGGCCAAAGTACTGGAGTTTCAGCTTTAGCATCAGTCCTTCCAAAGAAATCCCAGGGCTGATCTCCTTCAGAATGGACTGGTTGGATCTCCTTGCAGTCCAAGGGACTCTCAAGAGTCTTCTCCAACACCACACTTCAAAAGCATCAATTCTTCGGTGCTCAGCTTTCTTCACAGTCCAACTCTCACATCCATATATGATGCCCCAAATGTGGACTCATTGTGTATATATCATTTTCAATAGGAGCATAAATTTATAACCTTGTATTAAGAAAAAAGTAATGCTAATGGTCTTGTGTGGTGACAGAATTTACCATGAAGCTTATGCCAGAGATGAGACAGATGACTTGCAGATTCCTTTTTAAAAGTGACATCTGGACCAGCCCAGATATGAGCTTTTCTCTCTTCTGAGCTCTCAGAAAGTGCTGTCTTTGCTACATCAAGTTCTTTGGTATTTACTTCAGAAGCATATCTAAATCTATCACTTGAAGCGCTCAATCCTTTTTTGACAACATACACAAATTTAATCTCTGAGGTACTCTCACACCTTACATATTCCCTCCATTGTAGAATTCTGCTCAAGTCTAGAACAGAGATGTCATTCAGCTCAGAAACAAAACAATGATGGTTTCTGAATAAAAACAAATTTTTGGTCCAGATGGGAATTCTGCTTATCACTGATTTTTGAAAAGAGTCTGATGCTTTCCATGGAACTTTATGATTTTTGTAGCAATGTTCAGGAGGCTGTTAATGCTCTCAGACAGTGACGGTTACATAAAAGAGGGAAAAACACATTTTCCTCCTACTTTTCTTGGCTGCACAAGCGAGCAAAAATCACAGTACTCTAAGAAAGATAGTTTATTACTTAAATGGTAATAGAATGTTAAACATGATACTGTGTGTGCCTTTCTTGTGGAGAAGAGAGGAGGATTTTTCAAATTATTTCTGGATCTAGCATTAAAGTCTAAATATAACTTCATCATCACCTTACTGTGTGTCTATAACCACACCTGACTGACATTTTTGTCTTCTAAATACTGCTTCAGTGACATTTTTACATGCTGCCATACAATAGCCTCTCCCCTACCAGAATATAAATTCAGTAGGGAGGAGAGTCTTAATAACCTTTCCTTTTTTTAAAATCCTGGGCAGAACAAGAGTAAACCTCTTTTTTGAAAAATAGATACTATTCCTGTTGTTGAAATAAACCAAAGTGAAATCTGTGTATGTCACCAAAGTTTAGAAAACAAGCCTAGGGCTTTGTTGAGCCACAGCTGTTGTGTTTGACGCCATGGTGTCAGTATGTATGAACACAACTCCGCTGTCCTCATCCCTTACCTTCTGCGTTCAGTTGCATTGAACTTCAGGGACCTGCTTTGGATGCCCAGTACTATAACGACTGGTCAAATATTCTTCAGCCTCCATGCCACAGAAAATATGTGTGTGTGCTGTATAGGACTGTCAAGTAGAAAAAAAGGAAGAGACACAGGGATAAATTAGAATAAAAACTGGAGTTTCCCCCTCATTGTTGGCAAAATAACTTCTTAACTGATGTAATCATGTTAATTTTAGTTATATAGTCAAAGAGGAATGTCTCAGAATCATCTAGTCACTGTTAAAAAACTTCCAACTATTTACTATTTCTTATCAACAGTTCAGAGTTAAGTTAGTTATTCACTGTTGGATAGAGAAATGTCAACATAGTTGTTATTGAGTGATCTTGGTCATAAAAATCCTAATATTGAGAAATAGAAGGGACATAGGTCGATTGATCCATCCATTTAATATTTCCTTTTGTTATTGTGCTCTTTGCTTCTTCAGAGTGGAAATCTGAAGAGTGTAGAGGGTCAGAAATGAGGAAGGCCCTACCTTTATCTCAAGATTATCTTAACTGAGCTCAAACTGTGATACCTATTTAATGATCTGCCTGTGTTTCTTTGATTACCTGTACTGATCCCATATGACCCTCCTCTCTAGACATCCAAGTGAGAGGGACATCCTTCTCGGGTTTTCTCTGAATCCTATAGAACGCTGGAAACTGTTTCTGATGGTTATGGTAAGACTTTTGTATAATTAATCCTGCCTTCTATCCTTGTAGAAGGGTTTGTTCTGATAAATGACGAACGAGCTAAACCTCAAAGCTAGGGTTACAAAGGCATGGAGCATGCCCAAGTCATTGTTAAATATAGTGCAAAGGGAAAAACTCATAGGATAATGTCTGTGGTCTTAGGAAACAGTACTAGTAGAAAGAATACATGCTTTCTTTATATTCAGGATCCAGTTGTCACATTCCTCCATGGCTGTTCTATTTTATACCACTTCCTGTTAAACACAGGAAAAAAAAAATCAGAATTTTCCAGCCTTTGTCTCAACTGAAGAGAGTCTTTGCCTCAGTCCTTCCTTGAGGCATAAAAACAGATAATAGTAATTTTAAATCTCTGCCCCCCCAAAAATGAAGTCCAAGAAAAGTAATTTTAGCAAAATAGAGCCAGTTTGTGAAAATAATGACTGAGTGCCGAAGAATTGATGCTTTTGAACTGTGGTGTTGGAGAAGACTCTCGAGAGTCCCTTGGACTGCAAGGAGATCCAACCAGTCCATTCTGAAGGAGATCAACCCTGGGATTTCTTTGGAAGGACTGATGCTAAAGCTGAAACTCCAGTACTTTGGCCACCTCATGCGAAGAGTTGACTCATTGGAAAAGACTCTGATGCTGGGAGGGATTGGGGGCAGGAGGAGAAGGGGACGCCAGAGGATGNCTGGGATTTCTTTGGAAGGACTGATGCTAAAGCTGAAACTCCAGTATTTTGGCCACCTCATGCGAAGAGTTGACTCATTGGAAAAGACTCTGATGCTGGGAGGGATTGGGGACAGGAGAAGAAGTGGACAACCGAGGACAAGACGGCTGGATGGCATCACGGACTCGACTGAAGTGAGACTGAGTGAATTCTGAGCAATAGTAATGAACAGGGAGGCCTGGCGTACTGCAATTCATGGGGTCGCAACGAGTCAGACACGACTGAGGGATTGAACTGAACTGAACTGAAATAATGTAGCGATTTAAAAGATACAATTGACTGTAAAAATTTGCTTAGAAAGAAAACACACCATGATGGTTTTACCAGGAAAACATATTCCAACCATAAGTAAACTATTACAGAGTGTAGAAAAGAGAGGGGGAAAAAAATCAACTGTTTTGTAAAATTAATGTAACTTTGACCTCAAACTCAATGAGGGTTGTATAAGAAAGTTATAGGTCACCATTGTTAAGTCCTGCCCCCCAAGGCCACATAAACAGAACCCAGAATCAAGGTCACTTCTGAAGCTGATGGAGCCTCTTTTTAAGCATTGCTAAAGGCCCCCCGATCATCACTAACAAGCTTCCTTACTCCCAATCAGGCAAAGATGCCCACTCCAGTAAACACCCTATAGCATCCCAACCAATCACCTCAGAACAACCTTCCAACAGGAATTTTCTTCCTCTTGAGGCTATAAAAATTGGCTATTAATTCACAAAAACTGTTGGCTTTCCCTGGTCTCTCAGGAGGCTGGTCCACTGAGCTTGGAGTGCCCACTTATTTCTGCTCTTTTTTCTTAATAAACTCACTCTGTTCAGAAACGTCCTGTGTCTGGAAATTCTTTTCCAACCTGCTCATAGATTGCCTCAACAATCATCTCTCATGAAAAATGATGCAAAATTAAATAAATACCAGAATCAAGTAATGTATAATAATTAAAAATTGATATACTAGGATTGAGTTAATTTATCCTACAAATTCAATTTGAATTTAACATTGGAAAATTAAGTCAATAAACACATTAAAATATGAATGTGTTAAAGGAGAAAAGCAGGGCTTCCCTGGTGGCTCAGTCGAAAAGATTCCGCCTACCAATGCAGGAGATACGGGTTCGATCTCTGATCCAGGAAAATAGCATATGAAGCGGAGCAACAAAGCCCATGCACCCCAACTACTGAGCCTGTGCTCTAGAGCCCAGGAGATGCAACTACTGAGCCCATGTGCCTCAACTACTGAACCCTGCATGCCCTGAAGCCTGTGTGCTGAAACAAGCGAAGGCACTGTAATGAGAAGCCTGCACAAGGCAACTAGAGAGAAGGCCCCACTCACTGCAACTAGAGAAAGCCAGCATAGAGACGAAGACCCAGCAAAGCCAAAAACAAATAAAGGTTTTTTTAATTAAAAAAAGTGAGAAAAGAAATCTGATCATCTCAATACAGGAGCAAAAAAAAAAAAAATGCTTGAAAACATTCAACAATCAATCATGACTTAAAAAATAAAACAAATTAGCAAACTAGGAATAACAAGAAACTTCTTTACCTTCATAAAATATTCTTCAAAAACCAACAGCAAACATCTTACATGGTGGTGTTGAAGCAAATCCCTTTACTTCAGGAATTTTGAAGTGTTGAAGCCATCCCTTTAAAATCAAGAACAAAACAAGACGTTCATTACTCTCACTTTTGCCCAATCTCTAGCTGGGGCAGAAAATCAAATTTATATATATTTGTAAATATGTGTGTGTGTGAGGGCGTCAAGTTTGGAAAGGAAAAGAAAAAAGGAAAGGAAAGGAAAGGAAAAACAAAACCTTTTAATCTCAGGTAATAAAATTATCTAACTCAAAAATTCAAAGGGATCCCAAATAAATTATTAGTATTAATAAATTTTTTAGCAAGTTTGCTGTGACTAAGTCACTACAGTCATGTCCNGTTTGGAAAGGAAAAGAAAAAAGGAAAGGAAAGGAAAGGAAAAACAAAACCTTTTAATCTCAGGTAATAAAATTATCTAACTCAAAAATTCAAAGGGATCCCAAATAAATTATTAGTATTAATAAATTTTTTAGCAAGTTTGCTGTGACTAAGTCACTACAGTCATGTCCGACTCTGTGTGACCCTATAGACGGCAGCCCACCAGGCTCCGCCATCCCTGGGATTCTCCAGGCAAGAACACTGAAGTGGGTTGCCATTTCCTTCTCCAATGCACGAAAGTGAAAAGTGAAAGGGAAGTTGCTCAGTCGTGTCTGACCCTCAGCGACCCCATGGACTGCAGCCTTCCAGGCTCCTCCGTCCATGGGATTTTTTCAGGCAAGAGTGGGGTGCCAATTCACATATGAAAATAAAGTTTTGCTCTATGTAATTAAATATCAATTAAAAATGTAATTAAAAAAAAGTAATGCATAAAATACAAATATATCTAAGAAAAATTTTAACAAAGGTATATACAACTTCAGAGATATATGAAATAACTGAATTATATTAAGTAAAATATAAATAAATAGAAGTATAGTAAATATTTAATAAGACAGTGAAATACTGGTTCAGGAAGACTCAATTAGTAGAAATTAATAGGGTTTCCCATCTCTTTCAGAATTTTCCAAAGTTTATTGTGATACACACAGTCAAAGGCTTTGGCATAGCCAATAAAGCAGAAATAGATGTTTTTCTGGAAATCTTCTTGCTTTTTCAATGATCCAGCAGATGTTGGCAATTTGATCTCTGGTTCCTCTGACTTTTCTAAAACCAGCTTGAACATCTGGAAGTTCACGGTTCATGTATTGCTGAAGCCTGGCTTGGAGAATTTTGAGCATTACTTTACTAGTGTATGAGATGAGTGCCTCTTGAGAAACCTGTATGCAGGTCAGGAAGCAACATTTGGAACTGAACATGAAACAACAGACTGGTTCCAAATAGGAAAAAGAGTATATCAGGCTGTATATTGTCACCCTGCTTATTTAACTTATATGCAGAGTACATCATGAGAAACGCTGGGCTGGAGGAAGCACAAGCTGAAATCAAGATTGCCGGGAGAAATATCAATAATCTAAGATATGCAGATTACACCACTGTTATGGCAGAAAGTGAAGAGGAACTAAAAAGCCTCTTGATGAAAGCAAAAGAGGAGAGTGAAAAAGTTGGCTTAAAGCTCAACGTTCACGAAACTAAGATCATGGCATCTGGTCCCATCACTTCATGGGAAATAGATGGGGAAACAGTGGCTGACTTTATTTTTTGGGGCTCCAAAATCACTGCAGATGGTGATTCAATGCATGAAATTAGACACTTACTCCGTGGAAGGAAAGTTATGACCAACCTAGAGAGCATATTAAAAAGCAGAGACATTACTTTGCCAACAAAGATCTGTTTTTCCAGTAGTCATGTATGTATGTGAGTTGGACTATAAAGTTGAGCACAAAAGAATTGATGCTTCTGAACTGTGGTGTTGGAGAAGACTCTTGAGAGTCCCTTGGACTGTGAGGAGATCCAACCAGTTCATCCAAAGNGTCAGGAAGATCCCCTGGAGAAGGCAATGGCACCCCACTCTAGTACTCTTGCCTGGAGAATCCCATGGACAGAGGAGCCTTGTATGCTACAGTCCATGAGGTCACAAAGAGTCAGACACGACTGAGCGACGACACACACACGTCTCCAGCAGAGCTCACACACACAGGGGTCCCAAGCCCCCAAGTGCCCTGCCTTCGTGAAGCTTAGTCCCAGAACTGATGCAGGGTCACATCTGTTGTGTTTTGTTTGTTAAAGTAAGTCACGGGCCCAGCCCACGTTTAAGGAGCTGAGACACCACAAAGGCACAGGTACTAGAGATGTTCACTCGGCATCACTGTGTGACACATGACCACATGACCTTTTCTGACTAATATAAGGCCCACGGGTATACTCCACATATGTGGTCTGGTATGTGCACACTTTGAGGTTGTGGTCACATAGGTGGCAGCCATATTTTTTCTTTTAAGTGGTAGGACAGATGTTAATCAGTAATACATTTTGCAACAGAAAGAGTCCATCATGAACAGAACTCAAATTGGATTTAGTAGAGGTGAAAGGGCATTTTAAAGGGAGAATGAGGGAGCAGGGAGGGGAGGCAACCCGGGGTTTAGTACAGTCAGGGAAGTGAGTGGCAGCTTATTTTTGAGAGCAATTCATTTTTGTGTTTTTTAGGAAATAGTCAACAATCTAAAATAGTTAAAAATCACAGCCCACTTTGAAAAAGCCAAGATTGAATTGTGAATTTTGGAGATCACCTCTCATCACTGTAGTTTAAATAAATGGTGAAAAAGCAAGTAACTCCAAATGGTAATTTTGTAACTATTTACAGTAATTTAGGCTCTAACTATAAAAAGCATATGTAACACACACACTAGCAAAATTACACTTTCAACTAAACCTACTGAAAAGCAAAACTTGGTGGGAAGGGTTCATCTTGGGCAGAACTGCCTGGAGGTGGTCCTGGCTGCTTCTGAAGGGCAAGCCCGTGACACCTGCTGGGTCCATACAGAGACCCCCGGATTCCTGCCCCGCAGGGCCCACAGACTTAACTCTGCAGGGCAGGCAATGTGCTAGAAGTCCCCTCAGCGGCTTCCTGCCTGAGGATCTGGTCCTGTGATGCCTGAGGTGGCCTGAAAGGGGGGCCAGGACTTGGACAGAAGGGAAGAAGCAGCATGCACCCTGGGTCTAGGGCAGCACCCTGAGGACCAGCGGGCGGGAACCCCCCAGCCTCATCCCAGCGAGCTGCACTGATGCGGGAGACTTGTGTGGCTTTTCCTGTGTCTTGGGGTCTGGGCTGTTATCCCAGGCTTTCTTCTTTTCCTTTAACTCTCATTACAGGGACCACGTGGTCCACATAATAAAGTCCAAACAGTGCCATGGGAGAGCAGGAAGTACATAAAGAGCCAGGGACGATTAGGGGTGAGAGGTAAGTGGGGCCCTGACAGCTGAGTTAGCTCGAGTCCCAGCCGGTGACCACACTGACAACAGGCCCTGCAGCCTAACCAGGCCTGACAGGGCCACGCTGGCTGCCCCGGGAGCAGCTGCTGCAGGGACGGTGTGTTCCTCCAGGTCTCGGGCGGCAGCAGTGGATTACTTACAAACTCAGTTGCTCCTTCATCCCTTTGTGTAACATACATTCCAAAGACCCCCTAATATACAGGGTCCTACATAATATACAGGGTTCTACGTAATATACTAGGCGCTTCCCCGGTGGCTCAGAGGTTAAAGCGTCTGCCTGGAATGCGGGAGACCCCGGTTCAATCCCTGGGTCAGGAAGATCCCCTGGAGAAGGAAATGGCAACCCACTCCAGTANTGGCATCACCGACTCAATGGACATGAATTTGGGTGAACTCTGGGAGCTGGTGATGGACAGGGAGGCCTGGCGTGCGGCGGTTCATGGGGTCGCAAAGAGTCGGACATGACTGAGCCCCTGAACTGACCTGAATAGGGTTTCCATAATAGACTCAAGCAGTATGGAAACTTGATTTATGACATATGTGGTGTTGACAGACTTTTCAATAAACTGGCTAGGACAACTGCTTGGAAAAATAAAAAACATATAAAATTAGACCTGTACTTAACACTGTGCAAAAAAGTTATTCCAAATTTATAGTCTTCTGAGTGTAGCTTCTTTCACCCAGCATAATGAATTCAAGACTTATTCATGCTGTTGATTTCAGCAGTAGTTTGTTCTTATTGTTGAACAATAAACCATTGTGTAATGAACTAAATTATTCTCCAGTTGAAGCTTATTTTTATTTTCTGCAAATTATGAATAAAGAAGCTTTAAACATTTTTATAAAAAAGTACTTGAGACAACAAAATTTTTTATTTTTCTTGGATAAATACTAGGAGTTCCATAGTTGGCTCATATGATAAGTGTGTTTTTAACTTTATAAGAAACTTCCAAAATGTTCTTCAAGGTGGTTGTATCATTTTACATTCTCACTAGCAATATTTGAGTTCTACTTACTGTCTATCTTCATTAGAACTTGTAGTACTATTTTCTTGAATTTAGCTATTCTAATATGAAATCTTATTATATATGGTTAAATATGAAGTTAGTTGTAGGATTTCTTTTTCTTTTCTTTTTTTGATAGTTGCTCTTTATCAAGTTAGGATAGTTTTCCTATTCTTGGTTACTGTCTTTTAATCATGAGTTAAGAATGTACTTTGCCAAATGCATCTTCTGTTTTATTGATATAATCTTGTGGGGTTTCCTTTTCAGTAAATTAATAGAGTTGACTTTAAAACATTGAATAAGACATTCATTCCTTGTATAAATTTGAATTGGTCATGATTGTTTTATTATTTATAATTACTGCTGCATTAAATGAATTAATATTGGTTTCAGAATTTTTGCATCTATATTCTTGTGGTTTATTGGCTTGGAGCCTTCCTTTATTGTCTTTTTTTGGTATCAAGGTTATGCTGATTTCACAAAAATGAGTTAGGAAGTTTATCCTTCTATTTTCTGAAAGAGCTTGGATAGAACTGACAATATTTTATCTCAAGGAATTTGTCCATTTCATCTAAGTTATTAAGTTTATGGGCAAGAATTGTCCATAATGCTTTTTCACTGCTTTTTAAATGTCTAAATCTGCAGCGATGTCTCTTACATTTTTAGTCAGTTTAGTCACTCAGTCGTGTCTGACACCTTGTGACCCCATTGACTGCAGCACGCCAGGTTTCCATGTCCATCACCAGCTCCCGGAGTTCACTCACTCATGTCCCTCAAGTTTGTGATGCCATCCAACCAGCTAATTCTTTGTCGTCCCCTTCTCCTCCTGCCTTCAATCTTTTCCAGCATCAGAGTCTTTGCAAATGAGTCAGTTCTTTGCATCAGGTGGCCAAAGTACTGGAGTTTCAGATTCAACAGCAGTCCTTCCAATGAATATTCAAGACTGATCTCCTATAGGATGGACTGGTTCGATCTCCTCGCAGTCCAAGGGACTCCCAAGAGTCTTCTCCAACACAACAGTTCAAAAGCATCAATTCTTCGGTGCTCAGCTTTCTTTATAGTCCAAATCTTGTACCCATACATGACCACTGGAAAAACCATAGCCTTGACTAGACTGACCTTTGATGGCAAAGTAATGTCTCTGCTTTTCAATATGCTGTCTAGTTTGGTCACAACTTTCCTTCCAAGGAGTAAGCGTCTTTTAATTTCATGGCTGCAGTTACCATCTGTAATAATTTTGGAGCCCCCAAAAATAAAGTCAGCCACTTTTTCCCCATCTATTTGCCATGAAGTGATGGGACTGTATGGCATGATCTTCATTTTCTGAATGTTGAGTTTTAAGCCAACTTTTCCACTTCTTCTTTCACTTTCATCAAGAGGCTCTTACATTTTAGATTTTTGTAATTTGTGTCTTCCTTTTCTCTTGTTCATTTTGGGTGAAATTTTATCAATTGCATTAATCTTTTCTAGCTTTTGGTTTCACCAATTTTCTATATTATCTTCTTATATTAAATTTCATTGATTTATGTTCTCAATTATTTCCTTCTCTCTAACTTTGAGCTTAATTTGCTCATTTGTTACTTAAAACTTCGTTTATTTATTTGAGACTTTTTTGCCTAATATAAGCCTTTGCTACTATAAATTTACTTGTAAATACTGCTTTAGCTATATTCTGGAAATTTTAGTAAGGTATATTTTCATTTTGCTAAACCTATTTTCTAATTTCCCTTGAGAATCTCCCTCTTTGATTCATGAGTTCTAAGTATTGTTCATTTCCAAATCTTTGGGAATTTCTAAGATATCTGTTTTTGATTTCTAGCTTAATTCCACTATGGTCATGGAACATATTTTGTATGATTACAGGTCTTTTAAATGTATGGCCCAGATTTTTTTTTTTCCCTTGGCAAATGTACAGTAGAAAAGAACATATATTTTGCTATTGTTGAGAGGGATGTTCTTCTATAATAATAAAATAGTTTTTGATGGTGTTCAGATCCTCTGTATCCTTGCTAATATTTTGTGTCTTTTTCTTTTTCTATTGTTTATTGAGAGCAGAGTGTTGAAATGTCAAACAATAATTTTGGATTTGCTCTTCTTCCTTCCACTTTTATGAGCTTTCCCTTCGTGTATTTTGAAGCTCTTGCATTAGTTTTCTACTGTTACGCAACAAATTATCACAAAATTAGCAGCCTAAAATTGTAGTGGGAATTCCTAGTAATGTACTTTCACAGCCTTGAGAAATTCTACATAAATAGCACCTGAAAAAATAGCATATATTAAGAAACCATGTTAATGATTATCTTCCATGTTTTTCTTAAGAATAATCTTGCTATAAACCCCAAGGTCAGACCCAGAAGGGAGTATGACTGGGATCATGAAGGCATGGATCTTGGAACACGGGGTAGGTATCAGGCATAAATGCTGCTTATGCACTTGCTGATTGTTCCCAAGACTAGCCCCAAAGGGAATGGCCTGGGGTAAAAACAAGGTAATCTGGACTATGTCAGTGTAGTGGCTTGGAAAAGATAAGATAAAAAAGTCTTGTAGTCTGCAATTAGGATTAAAAGCTGGACTCAGTGTGGACTCTGCACCTCAGTCCAATAGAGGCTGCAGGTCCCCTGACCCATTGCACCAGATTTTGTGTTCTGTTTTCATTCTCATCCCTTGCTCCAACACCAATAGGGCAACATAAAATAACATTTATTTATTGTTTCCCAGTTTCTGTGGGTCAGAAATCCAAGTACAGATTAGTTATGTCCTCTGTTCAGGATTCCCTAAGGCTGAAATCAGGATGTGAGCCTAGTCTTTGTCAGCACCTGAGATTCCAAGATCACTTAGGTTCGGTTCAGTTCAGTTCAGTCGCTCAGTTGTGTCCGACTCTTCGCAACCCCATGAATCGCAGCACACCAGGCCTCCCTGTTCATCACCATCTCTCGGAGTTCACTCAGACTCGCATCCATCAAGTCTGTGATGCCATCCAGCCATCTCATCCTCGGTCATCCCCTTCTCCTCCTGCCCCCAATCCCTCCCAGCATCAGAGTCTTTTCCAATGAGTCAACTCTAAGCATGAGGTGGCCAAAGTACTGGAGTTTCAGCTTTAGCATCAGTCCTTCCAAAGAAATCCCAGGGTTGATCTCCTTCAGAATGGACTGGTTGGATCTCCTTGCAGTCCAAGGGACTCTCAAGAGACTTCTCCAACACCACAGTTCAAAAGCGTCAATTCTTCAGCGCTCAGCCTTCTTCACAGTCCAACTCTCACATCCATNTAGTTTGAGCATTCTTTGGCATTGACTTTCTTTGGAATTGGAATGAAAACGGACCTTTTCCAGTCCTGTGGCCCACTGCTGAGTTTTCCAAATTTGCTGGCATATTGAGTGCAGGACTTTCACAGCATCATCTTTCAGGATTTGAAACAGCTCAACTGGAATTCCATCACCTCCCCTAGCTTTGTTCGTAGTGATGCTTTCTAAGGCCCACTTGACTTCACATTCCAAGATGTCTGGCTCTAGATGAGTGATCACATCATCATGATTATCTGGGTCATGAAGATCTTTTTTGTACAGTTCTTCTGTGTATTCTTGCCACCTCCACTTAGGTTACTGGCATAATTTTAGTTCCTTGATATTGTCTGGCTGCTTCCCTGGTGGCTCAGAGGTTAAAGCATCTGCCTGCAATGCAGGAGACCTGGGTTCGATCCCTAGATCGTCTACCTGAGGTCCTAGTTTTCTTGTTGGCTACTGCATGGGCTTTACTCTCAATTCCTAGAAACTTCTACAGTTCCTTCCAGTACTACTTCCACAGACCCTTTAGCAATATGGCACCATACTTCTTCCAGAGCTTTGGAGTGATTTTCTTTCTTCATGAAGAGACCAATTACTCCTTTAAGGAGGTTTTCCTGACTTAATTAGACCCACAAAGGAAATCTTCCCTTTTGACCAACTTAAAGAAAAATGTTGACTTGGGAACCTTAATTATATCTGCTAAATCCCTTCATCTTTGCCATATAACCTAATTCCACAAGTGATAGCCTAGTGTAGTTGCAGTTCCTGCCCACACTTTGAAGGATAGAATTATACAGCTGTGTACACAGGAATGGGGGTGCCAGGGAGGGTCATCCTGGAATTGTTCCTATCACAACCTTGGTGGTAGGTATGTGCATACTTAGGGTGGTTATGTCTTTTTGGTGAATTGACCCTTTTAACACTGTCTAATGTTTCTCTCTACCCCGGGTGAATTTTTTTTTGCCCTGAAATCTTTGTCTGATGTTAATAGAACCACCACAGATTTCTTATGATTAGTGTTGCATAGTATATCATTACTATGTTTTAAATTTACCTGTATCATTCAATTTAAAGTAAAGTTATGAAATATAGCTAATTTGACAATTTTTTTTCACTTAGTACATTTAGACCATTTACATTTAATGTGGTTGTTGGTATAATTAGATTCACTATTTTATTATTTGCTTCCCATTTTTCTCCTTATTTTTTGGTTTCTCTATCAAGTTTCATGCCTTCTGTTGGATTATTTTAATTTTTAATTTCATTCAAATTTATCTGTTTGATTTTTATCTGTCTTTTCTATTACATTTTTAGCAGTTTATCTATGGATTATACCATATGTAGCATTTTACATACATATGCATGTGTGCTTTTGAAGTCACTTCAGTTGTGTCCAACCCTTTGTGACCTTATGGACTGTAGTCCACCAGACTCCTCTGTCCATAGGATTCTCCAGGCAAGAATACTGGAGTGGGTTGCCATGCCCTCCTCCAGGGGATCTTCCGGACCCAGGAATCGAACTCGCGTGTATTATATTTCCTGCATTACAGGCTGATTCTTTTACCTCTGAGCCACTGGGGAAGCCCTTTATATGTAAGTCTCTCATAGCCTTCTTAAAGTAACAATTTTCAATTTTAAATAAAATGTAAAACCATCAAAATCATGTTATAATTGTTATATGTACTTCATTTACATATACTGAAAAATCTCACCAGCAAATGTTATAATTTTTGCTTTCTATAGTCATTTATCAGAGAAGGCAATGGCACCCCACTACAGTACTCTTGCCTGAAAAATCCCATGGACGGAGGAGCCTGGTGGGCTGCAGTCCATGGGGTCGCTAAGAGTCGGACACGACTGAGTGAATTCACTTTCACTTTTCGCTTTCATGCATTGGAGAAGGAAATGGCAACCCACTCCAGTGTTCTTGCCTGGAGAATCCCAGGGACCGGGGAGCCTGGTGGGCTGCCATCTATGGGGCCACACAGAGTCAGACACGACTGAAGTGACTTAGCAGTAGTAGCAATATAGTCATTTATATTGAAAAAAATGTGAGAAGAGAAAAATAGTCTACTTTATTTACCCTGATATTTACCATATTTGTTTTTCTTTCGTTCTTGAAATTCTAAGTTTGATTCTTTCATTTTCCTTCAGTTTGAGGAACTACTGGTAGTATTTCTTTTGGAGAAACTCTGTTGGAAAAGAATTCCTATTTTTCCTTCTCAGAATGTCTTTACTCTTGAATCATATTTTCTCTTGGTATAGAAGTTGATTTAAAACTGTTGACAGTCTTTTACTAGCAACTTACTGATGTTTTCCTACTGTCATCTAGCTTCTATTGTTTTTGATGAGAAATTTTGTTTCCTTACAAGTAACAACATTTGGCTGCTTTCATTTTATTTTCTCTTTTGTTTTTAGCAGTTTTATTAAGACATATCTGAGCATGGTTTTGGTGTGAGAGCTGGACTTTGAAGAAAGCTGAGTGCTGAAGAATTGATGCTTTTGAACTGTGGTGNGATAGCATATTCAAAAGCAGAGACATTATTTTGCCAACAAAGGTCCATCTAGTCTAGGTTATGGTTTTTCCAGTGGTCATGTATAGATGTGAAAGTTGGACTGTGAAGAAAGCTGAGCATTGAAGAATTGATGCTTTTGAACTGTGGTGTTGGAGAAGACTCTTGAGAGTCCCTTGGACTGCAAGGAGATCCAACCAGTCCATTCTGAAGGAGATAAGCCCTGGGATTTCATTGGAGGGAATGATGCTAAAGCTGAAACTCCAGTACTTTGGACACCTCATGCGAAGAGTTGACTCATTGGAAAAGACTCTGATGCTGGGAGGAATTGGGGGCAGGAGGAGAAGGGGATGACAGAAGATGAGATGGCTGGATGGCATTACCGACTTGATGGATGCGAGTCGGAGTGAGCTCCAGGAGTTGGTGATGGACAGGGAGGCCTGGTGTGCTGCCATTCATGGGGTCACAAAGTCAGACATGACTGAGTGACTGAACTGAACTAAGCATGGTTTTAAAATTTATTATGTTTAGAATTTGGTGAGCTTCTTGAATCTGAAAATTTATGTCTTTTACCAAATTTGGAAAGTTTTTAGTCATTCTTTTCCCACACCAGTTTATGTTTTTACTCTTGTGGGACTCCAATGACACAAATTTTAAACATTTCTCATTCTCCCACAAGTCCCTGACACTTAACTTTTTCAACCTTTTTATCACTATTTCTTCAGAGTGGGTAATTTTTATTTCACTATGTTTAAAGCCCACTCACCTTTTCTTCAGTCTTCTCTTTTCTGCTATTAATAAGATATCCACAGAAGTCTTAATTTTAGTGTCATATTTTCAGTTAGGATTTTTAAAATATTTATTCTATTTCTATCTCTATGTCTGGAAGTTTTAGATTTCCATTTACTTCCAGAGTGTTCAGATTTACCTCATGGTTACCCCAAAGTGTACCTGATACTTCCAACATTTGAGGATCTCAGAGTTTGTGTCTCTTGACTTTTTTCCATTGAGAATTGGTCAGATATTATGTTTGCAAAATTTTTATGTCAAATAATTATGAATGTTGTTATGGAAACTTTGAATACGTTATGAGGTTCTGAGCTTCATTATAGTTCTCGGGAAGAATGTTGATTGTTTTGATTAACAGGTAATCCAGCCATGTAGGTTTGGCCTGCAGACAAATTCTGTATTGCTTTCTGTGGGTGTTGGTTTCAATGTGAATTTAGTTTTTTAAACTAATTGTTGTAATGTTTGGGCCTCTCACTCAGGGGTTAGTCTGGGACATGGTACAGTTTGTGCAATAACTAGAGTTTATGAAACATTTGCTATGCTTTTGCGTCTGTGCTGCTCACGTAACCAATTCACAGTGTTAAATCTGGGGCTTCCATCTGTTCATACAAAGAATTATGGGACCTGCTTCTGTCTCTCTCTCTTCTCTTATGGATTTCCCCTCATGCTCTAAATCCCAGAGGCCCCGTTTCTCAATTTCTCTGAGAAGAAAAACGGCTTTCTCTCAAAGTTTTAGGCTTCTCCCACTGTTATATAATTCTATGAGATTTTAGCTGCCCTCGGGGCAAAGCAGGGAATTAGAAGGAAAAACTAACAGAATTTCCCCCAACAATCGTTTTACCATAGAGGTCCCTTTCCTGGATTCCCTGACCAGGGTGAGATTCTCTCTCAGGATTTTAGGTGTCTGTGCCACCACTTGTGATATGGCAGTGCAGTTCCCTGTCAGGGGCTTACCTGTAGGCAGAGCTAGAAAAAGAAAAGAGAGAGAGAAAAAAAAAACAACAAAAAACCGTGAGATTTCCTTGACTCTTTCTTTGGGAAGCCATTTGCCACATCAGAAGGACATTCAAGTAACACTTTGGGGAGACTCACATGGTGGAGAACTGAGGTCTCTCACAACTGGAAATAATAAAGTGAATTTGGGAGCAGGTCCTCCAACACCAGTCAGATTCTGCCTCCTTTAACATGGTACAGCTCCATTCAGTAATTCATCACAACCTAGTGGGAGACCCTGAGTCAGTCTTCCAGCTATTGAAAGCTGAGTCCCAGAAACTATTAGGACGATAAATGTGTGCTGCTTTAAGCCACTACATTTTGCAAGGTAACTTGTTACACAGCAATAGAGGATTAAAACATAGTATAGTTAAGGGAGCATTATAAAGAAGAGAGACAGAAAACAGAAGAGAGACAGAATTTATATTGTAGCTCTGAGCCTAAGTTATTATGAATGTCTAATAAATAAACATTTTATGAAAAGAGAAAACAGAATTTTCTAGTTTAGTATCTTTAAGTTACCACAACTATAACTCACCTTCTCCAAAGTACCTTATAAAGTTTTATTCCTTGGAAAAAAGACCCAGAATTACAGATTCTCAAGAGTGTTATTTTGGTTGATATAACACTAGTTTAACTTTAAATGCTATATTCTATGAAATAAAAAAAGAGGAAGAAGAAATAAATATTTAGCTAGAATTTTCTATCTAGTTAGGGAGGAAAATGGGGTGGATGGAAGGAAAGTGGATATGTTCAAAAACCTTAGGCAAATCTTGAATGAGAAGACTACAGATTGCTATTATAGCATTAACTGTATAAAAAAATAATCATAAAGGCAGTCTTACTAATTTGAGTGACCAAAAACTTGTACTTTTTCCCTCCTCTGTATTATTTAGTGATGGCTTTTGTTTATGGAAAAGAGGGGGTGATTTTATGAACAAATGAACATAATTCAAGAATACAAATCTTTTTACTTTGGTTCAGTATTTAATAATAAAATTTTGACTGTAACTACATTTGGTTAATGTTCACATGATAATAATCCCTTAATATTAGAAATACTGGCAAGTTTACCTTTTGCTCAGAGATTCCGTCCAAAATACAGCTTACATTAATGACAACTCTCTTGGACCTCAATGGTAACGAAGTATATCACACCTCTGTAAAACACATGTGCCAGTATTTGCTGGCAAAACAAAACAATCAGGAGAGTTAAACAATTATATTTTCTTTAATGCAGTGCCATTAAATTACAACCACATTTCAGGGTAAAATATTCCACATGTTTCTCAACAGCTATCTGGAAAGGGCTTAGTACTTTTAGTAATTCAATATCAAAGTTTTTGAGAAGCATGGAAAAAATCATTTGGGAGCACACTCAGTGTACTGTGAGGAAGAACATTCTCTTGGTCTGGCTACTCACTATTATATGAGCGAAAAACACCAATGCATATGTTGAAGTCTGCTTGGAAAATGGAAATGACATACTTTTCATCACAGTTTAAGACATACATAAGTGTTCTTTTTCTTTCTTTCAAGTAAAACTTATTCTCAAGTATAATAGTTTTAGTACAGGCTACTCCAAAATTGCCGCCTCTGCAATTTAGAAGTTGCAGAACGATAAACTTTCTATGGTCAAAATACCAAACCCTAAATATATTCCTGTATAATACAGAAAGCCAATTGCAAAATGAAAACAGCACCAATGGAATGAGGTAAAAACTAAACAGGACCTTTTTTTATTTTTATTTTTACTTTATTTTGCTTTACAATACTGTATTGGTTTTGCCATACATTGACATGAATCAGCCACGGGTGTACATAAGTTCTCAATCCTGAACCCCCCGCCCACTTCCCACCCCATATCATCTCTCTGGATCATCCCCGTGCACCAGCCCCAAGCATCCTGTATCGAACATAGACTGGCGATTCATTTCTTACATGATAGTATATACATGTTTCAATGCCATTCTCCCAAATCATCCCACCCTCTCCCTCTCCCACAGAGTCCAAAAGTTCATTCTAAACATCTGTGTCTCTTTTGCTGTCTTGCATACAGGGCTATCATTACCATCTTTCTAAATTCCATATATATGTGTTAGTATACTGTATTGGTGTTTTTCTTTCTGGCTTACTTCACTCTGATAATAGGCTCCATAAACAGGACCTTTGGAATGAAACCTGTTATGACGAAGAATATGATTGACCATGAGTATCAATGAATATTCATGAAATGGCAATCCACTCCAGCACTCTTGCCTGGAAAATCCCATGGACGGATGAGCCTGATAGGCTACAGTCCATGGGGTCGCAAAGAGTCGGACACGACTGAGCTTCACTTTACTTCACATTCAATGTAAATGAGTCAAGCTTGGAACTTGTGGTATTTGAGCAGTAACACCAGTTCTACAATGCCCATGAAAAATCAGAAGTAAAATGAAAATATTATTGAGGCTGACAACTCACAAATGTACTGTTATCCCCAAGATACCTTCCTCACAGCTAATGACAAGTAGGCCAAATGACTTGTTTGATATTCACCTTTTTTATTCCCCCTGACTTTAATATTTTCACAGTTGAAAATATTCTTGAGGAGTGAAATGGCCAAAGGCCATTTAGCCAGAAAAGAAGGGGACACAAGGCAAAGATTGTGGATTACTCACAATCTGAATATTTAACCACCGAATCATGTAATTTTCTGGAAATTAGTGAACTGTATTTAGATATTTCTTACTGTGTGTGTACATGTATGCATTTGTATATATGTATTAACATTTCTTACCACATCTACACTAGACTGATTAGTACCAAAGTTTCATCTTCTACTTCTGATCTTAAAGTTTCTTTGTATTTAGGTTTGGTGGATTATTACCATTTTTGCTTACATCTATAATACCACTGGCCAGTATTGGCCTATGATTTAAGTTTTAGTGTCAAAATCTATGTGATGCCATAATAGTAAAGAACTTATGAAATACTTTGATTATTTGGCTAGTATAGAAGCCATCCTTGCTCCTGAAAGACAGAACAAATCCCTTGCTGGTTTGCATGCGTGCTTTCAGCAAGGTAGATAATATCTGAAGGCCACACAGCTCATCAGCTGCTCTGAAGTCAAGTTAGCCACATTATGTTTAGGACATAAAGCTGTAAGAGTAAGCATTCAAATAAAAAATTCAGGTGTATTTTAGGTTTTGATGGGAAAGGAGCTAAAAAGCAGGTGAAAGTAAAAGTTGCTCAGTCATGTCCAACTCTTTGCGACTCCATGGTTGTAGCCCACCAGGCTCCTCTGTCCATGGAATTCTCCAGGCAAGAATGCTTGAGTGGGTTGTCATTTCCTTCTCCAGGGGATCTTCCTGGCCCAAACTGAAGCCAGATCTCCCCCATTGCCACCAGATTCTTTACCGTCTGGGCTACGAGGGAAGCCCAGGTAGCTGGCTCATCAGTGGAATAAGCAGGTCATGGCAGGAGAAAAGGAAGTGCAACTTTCCCCTCACAATGGACCAAATGCTTCACTATTGCTTTTGTGCATTTTCAAAAAGTCTACTTAGACCTGAAGATCCTGATTATTTCAATTCCAATAGTTCAGTTATCCTCAATTGAGGCTAACAGTGGTTTAGGAATGGGCTACTAAAATGGACGTTTTGGCTCACGTATTATTTAAGTAGTATTTTATTTGGAGAGATGTTTCACTCAAATGTTTACTTTAAAAATTCCTTAATATGCAAAAGGGAGCCATAGGCTGTATTTACATTTAAAGTGGTAGCAAGTGATACATTTTACTTTTATACAGGCTTTCTTGCACATCTGCAGATCATTAGTTAAACATTTGTTCAAATGAGAGAAAGCGTACGATTCCTTTGGCTATGTATTTCACTTGAATTATTAATCTTGTTGAGAGTCTGGCAGCAAAACATACTCAAAACAATTCCTTCATTTTATTTGACTTCAAAAAGCTTGCCAGTGCTCGCAGTAGATCTTTTCCTAAAAGGTAATGCTGACAGAGAACTCAGCGAAAGAATACGTTTAGAATACTTAATTAAATGATGTCAGTTTGCCACTGGCAGAGAACTGTGTGTATTCTGTCCTGCAATAGAAAACATGTGGCAATACATGGTAAATCTTTCCAAGGATCTAGAGAAATGATTTCGCTTCTTTCCACCCAATTCTCAGTAATAGCAATTAGGGATTACAATAGAGTTTATGCAGTTGAACTAAGTTGGTTACATTCTTGGAGGTCAGAGAATGTGCTTTCAGTATCTGTGGCACTCTATAAGCTCCCTACAAACCAGGGTGTTGTGTTCATAGTAAATGCCTGATTAATATTTTTATTTTAATAAATAATTTTTGGTTCCTTGAGAACCACAGAGAGGAAATGCTCTACCTGGGCTCCCAGGTCCCACAATTCTCTTCTCTCTGCACATTGCACCCAAGTGGTTCAGCCTACACAGAGTGAGTGCCTCATTCACTCCAAGTCTATGGCTTCTGATGGGGTTCACTTCATCATGTGTCTGAGGTGTGAAAACCAAAGAGTAAAAAATGAAACCTGCATGCAAAGGAATGTACTTCTAAGGGCTTGATAGGTGTGCTCACTGCCATGTTATTTTTAACAGCAAGTTATAATCAATTCCTAATTTATTGATGAAGAGCTTAGTGTCTTTAGATCTGGATTGAAATTTAATATTTTTACTTTGAATGGAAGAAATCTGTATTGTAAGTAAAATGTGAACTAGATTATCTTTTTGAAAATTATTTAAAAATCTTGTCATTATTTTTTAATATTACTGCTGTTATTCATTACTAATAAATTCTGCTTATCCATTGTAGTAGATCCAATCAAGTATCTACTTAGGAATACTACCTCGATGGTTTGATTTATTCTTCTAGATGGTAATATAACTATATTAAAATAAGACATCTAATCCCAACACCTAGTTTATCCTTTAATATGTAAAGCTTTATCTCATCAAAGTTTAATAAATCCACTAGATTATCTTCCCTTTAATAAAAAACTGAATGTGTGTGTGTATCCTCCAAGCACTAAACACAGTGCCTGATACCTGATAGTTAATATCTGGGGAATGTATATTTTGCTCTTATTATTTTGACTTGCAAAGAAATTTTTGCTGCCAAATTTTATGTGGGGATGTTATCTTCATTTTGTTAGAGGGCAGTCCACTCCAGAAATAAGAAAGCTCAGATACAGCTGATTACTTTTTTAGATAAACACAGCATTCGACACCAGAGTGGGGAGTAATAACTACCAGCTATTGCATGTGCCAATATGTCTAGCTCTTTAAATCCATTTTCTTAGATAATTCTCCCATTGTTCAAAATATCTACAAATTGATATTATTAATCCATTTAACAGATGAAGTAATCAAAACTCAGAAAAGCAAAAGTGATAATAATTGACACTAAAGCTTTGTGGTTTCAACAAAGAATTTTCTGTCACTGACAGTCCTTGTCCATAACATATTTGCAGGTACACTTGCCATCACCTATATCCTATTACTCAGCCTTATGGAGCAGCTACTATCAGGGTTGTGGCCAGACTCATGGCAGTGATTAAAAACATCACAGTAGATCTTGAATGGCCTCTTAAACATTGTCTCTGACACTTTCACTCATATATCACTGATCATGACTCAAGGGAGTCATGTGGCCAAGCTGGTTTCAAGGAAGCACAGATATATAAACTTCCCATGAAGCCCATGACCATGCATGCATGATCATTTGTGTCTGACTCTTTGAGATGGACACCTCAAAAAGGGGAATGGATATTCTGAAAAAGAATACAAAGAGTTGGACACAACTGAGCAACTGAACTTAACTGAACAATTTCCCACCATAACAGCAAGAGCTGATCTGATCACAAGCTTGTGGCTAATAGAAAAATAAAAAGGCCACTGTCCAGAAATGCAAGGGCTGCTAACAGCTATGGAGATGATCCATGAGGCAATTTGAGGTTTTCTATTCTTCCTGTTTTCTTCTTAGCTTTGCGTGACGCTTCTCTGTCTTCTGCACTTCTGTTACATAGGTTGGGTTTTGAATTCCAGCTCACTCATGAGCTGAAACAAGCTATTAGCCTCTCTGAGCTGTTTTTAAGATCCATCTGTAAAAGAGGGATCCTTGTAATACCCACTTTCCAGGATTAGAGATATTGAAAGTCATGCACGTTGAATAATGCTTATTTTTAAATAATGGTACAAGGAACTACCACAAATCGTCAACAAATAGAATATTCTCAAATTTGAAATCTAGGAATGTAATGACAATACCTCTGCCGATCCCTTTAAGAAACGCCGAGTTAGTGGTTTGACAGAAATGTATAGGATGTAGGTAGATGGATGAAATTTTAGAAAAACAAACACAAAATGATAATCAATAGATCTGTGTCTCAACAACGGTCAATCAAGCCCTCATCAGAACACTGAGTGTGTAGGTAAAACAATCTGGAAACTACAGATTCACAAACTTCTGCTTATTCAAACTTTTCACATAAATTTAGAAATATCATTTTAACATTGTTTTTGGAAAAGCAAACAGTCAAAGAACTCTTTTGCTCTTGCCAGTAAAGTTACACAATAACTGATAACAACATCTTAGCATTTATTTCTCAACATATTTCTCTTTAGTTCTTCTCTACTTTTAATCAGAGTCCCAGATTATATCTATAAAGAGTGATGAATCCAAACACTGCTTAAGATAATGAGAAATTACTTAATAGATACTCCTCTGTGCCTCATGGATTCAGCCACAGGACTGCATGTGTGGCTGTCTGCCTTATCTAAGTGTTCATATGACACTTAGGTCTCTCCACAGCCATATCTCATGGAGCCAAAAGTTTAGAAAACTTTTTTTTATCTGTAAAGTTTCAAACAACAAGTTTTATCAGGTTTTGTTTTGTGTTGTTTTGTTTTTTTATTGTGTGAGTATGTAGATTTGGCCAGAAGGTTTTTCATAGCAACAACAAAAACAAACTCAGGAGAAAAAATAACATTCTGTAAGTAAACTTTTATCTAAAAATATAAATTATCTAGCAGTTTAGACACAGTCATGAATTTAAGTATAAGGGAAGGTGGGTAGGGAAATGAATCGATGGAGTAACATGTATTTCAGTCAGTCTTTGCCTGGTATTTTGGCATGGTATTCACAGGACCTTAACTCTACTAAAAAAAAAACAAACAAAAGCAGTCTCTATAGATTTTGCCACATCCACTGCGGTTTTTTTTTTTTTTGTCCTTGGGGAACAGCATGCAGGATCTCAGTTCCCCAGTGAGGGACTGAACTTTTGTCACCCTCAGTGGAAGTGTGCAGTCTTAATCGATGGATGGCCAGGAAGTCCCCTTACCTCCTCTTTTCAGCTAGACCTGAGTAAAGAAAAATCCAGAGTATAAGGTATTTACTTCAATTTAGTTTTATGTAATGCCCCAATTCTCCATTTTAATTATTATAAAGTTATATATTAGCATTACCAAATTGCTTTAAAATATTTGAGACTTGAAATGGGAAGACTTCAGCTTCCAGTATTGGTAGGCTGGTTATCTGGATGTACTGAGAAGAGCTGAGAAGAGCTAACAAGCTGAAATAAATTGTTAAAAACAACCCTTCTTAAAAAATACGAAGAGCTGACAATACAGGAAGGAAGTACTGACCAAAAACTGAAACGAAAACAGGACCCTAGAAAGAGAGAAGGAAGCCTGGGAACTGCTTTTGTCCTGAAGGCTTTTGTGACTTAGCAAATCTGAACTTTCATTTTGAAACCTCTTTAGTAAGAGGAACAGAAAGTAAATGCTCATGTCTGGTTGAATTGGGAATCCAACTGCAGACTGTCTCCAAAATAAACTGGGACTCCAGCATCACTCAGAGTAAATCATAAGTAGAAGAGCCCTCAGAAGCCCTTGAAACCTGAGATCGCATTACAAGGGAATAAATTTCTAACCCTGAACATAAAATAAAGGGTCAGGACTGATAGTTCTGATGCAAAGGCAAGTCATCTCTGGAGAAATAAATCTTTATAATAAGCCTCCAGATAATTCTTAAATAAATTTTCAAGTACAGTGAACGATATGCAATCAAAGATAATCAGGCTCAGTAGGAAGAAACACAGCAGGAGTAGCAAAAACAAATTGCTTGTGTAAACAACTGCCCTAGCTATGTGAATAGCTAATCAGTTCAGTTCAGTGGCTCAGCCCTGTCTGACTCTTTGCATGGACTGCAGCATGCCATGCCTCCCTGTCCATCACCAACTCTTGGAGTTTACTCGAAAGCATCTGACTGCAATGCGGGAGACCTGGTTTCGATCCCTGGGTCGGGAAGTTCCCCTGGAGAAACAGATGGCAACACACTCCAGTATTCTTGCCTAGAGAATCCCAAGGACAAGGAGCCTGGTGGGCTATAGTTCACAGGGTCGCAAAGAGTCGGACACTACTGAGCCACTTCACTCACTCACTCACTCACTCACTCATGTCCATCGAGTTGGTGATGCCATCCAGCCATCTCATCTTCTGTCATCCCCTTCTCCTCCCACCTTCAATCTTTCTCAGCATCAGGGTCTTTTCAAATGAGTCAGTTCTTCACATCAGGTAGCCAAAGTATTGGAATTTCAGCTTCAACATCAGTCCTTCCAATGAATATTCAGGACTGATTTTCTTTAGGATGGACTGGTTGGATCTCCTTGCAGTCCAAGGGACTCTCAAGAGTCTTCTNTATTTCAACTAAAAATTTCAAAATATAATTACTGTTAAAATCCAGAACCAACATCTACTGAATTACAAAAATGAACACCCCTTGAGCACTAAAACGAATGAAAATTTATTTGCCTCTTTCATTACCCCAACAATTATAGGACTCCCTATTGTCATCCTAATTATTATATTCCAGAGCATACTATTTCCAACATTTGACCAATTGGTTAATAATTGTTTAATCTCTCTTCAATAGTGGTTGGTCCAACTCACCAAAACAATGAACAATGAAATAATAAGTGTTCATAACAGTAAAGGACAAACTTGAACACTAATATCACTTATTCTATTTATTGGGTCAACAAATTTATTAGGATCGTTGCCACACTCATTTACATCAGCCACACAACTATCAATAAATCTCAGTATAGCAATTCCTCTAGGAGCAGGAACCGTAGTTATAGGCTTCTGCAATAAAACTAAAGCATCATCTGCCCATTTTCTACAAGTGACACCAGTCCCCCTAATCACTATTCTAGTTATTATTGAAACTATTAGCCTTTTTATTCAACCAATAGCAGTAGCTGTAGGGCTAATGGCCAGCATTACAGCAGGATGCTTGCTAATTCACTTAATTGGAATTAAACTGGCATTAAGAAGCATCAGCACCACCACAGCCCTTTTACATTTTTTGTCCTAATTTTACTCACCATTCTTGAATTTGCCATGGCCATAATTCAAGCCTAAATATTCACACTATTAGTAAGCTTTTATTTACATGACGATACATAAAAGTGTGTGTGTGTGTGTGTGTGTGTGAGACTCACCAAACCCATGTCTACCATATAGTAAACCCTAGCCCCTGATCACTCTCAGTCCTTTTAATAACATCTGGTCTAGTTATATTATTCCATTTTAACTCAACAACACCATTTCTACTTGGCTTACTAACAAATACCCTTACAATATATCAGTGATGATGAGACATTCAAGAAAGTGCCTTTCAATGTCACTATACACCAACTGTTCAAAAAGGACTTTGCTGTGGAATTTTTTTTTTTTAATCATCTCAGAGGTCTTATTTCTTGCCGGGTTCTTTTGAGCTTTTTATCATTATTCGCTCCAGTACCTGAGCTGGGTGGATGCTGACCTACTACAAGCATTTGTCCTCTCAATCCTTAGAAGTTCCGCTCTTCAATACCTCTGTACTACTAGCCTCTAGAGTATCAATCATCTGAGCCCATCACAGCCTCACAGAAGGAAATCGAAATCACAGACTTCAAGCTTTTTTTTTTTTTATCACAATTGCCCTGGGCATTTATTTCATACACTTACAAGCCTCAGAGTACTGCAAAATATCATTTACCATATCAGATGGATTCTATGGCTCAACTTTCTTTGTAGCCACAGGATTTCATGGATTACATGTAATTATTGGATCAACTTTCCTTGTTGTTTATTTTTTATGTTTATTAAGATTTCCTTTTACATCCAATCATCACTTTGGCTTTCAAGCCACTGCATGGTACTGACATTTCATAGATATAGTATGACGATGCCTCTATGTATCTACCTATTGATGAGGCTCATGTTCTTTTAGTATTAAATAGCACAACTGACTTCCAACCAGTTAGTTTTAGTATAGCCCAAAAGAATAATAAACCTAATATTGACAATGCTAACAAATCTAATTCTAGCCACACTGCTTGTTATTACTGCATTTTGGCTCCCCCAATTAAATGTCTTCTCAGGAAAAACCCCTTGGTGGTGCAGATTTGACCCCATGATATCAGCCCATCTTCCCTTCTCCATAAAATTTTTTCTAGTAGCCATTACATTCCTTCTTTTTGATCTAGAAATTGCACTCCTCCTGCCTCACTTCTCTGAGCATCACAAACAAATAACTTAAATACCATAATTATTATAGTCTTTTTTCCTAATATTATTAGCAGCAAGCCTGGCCTATGAATGAACTCAAAAAGGATTAGAGAGAACTGAATATGGTTTTTAGTTTAAAACAAATGATTTTGACTCATTAGATTGTCATTAAATTCATAATTACCAAGTGTGTTTAGTTTATACAAATATTATCATAGCATTCACAGTATCCCTTATAGGCTAATATATCAATCCCATTTAATATCCTTACTATGATTAGAAAGAATAACGTTATCCTTATTTAAATGGCAACCCTAGAAATCCTCACACACATTTCACCCTAGCTAATATAATGCCCATTGTCCTATTAGTATTTGCCGCCTGAAAAGTAGTGCTCAGATTGTCTCTACTAGTAATTAATAGTATCAAACATGTATGGCACTGATTACACACAGAATCTCAATCTACTCCAATGCTAAAAATCATTGTTCCTATAATTATACTAATACCCCTAACCTGATTATCAGAAAATAACATAATCTGGACCAACACCACTACTCACAGCTTACTAATTAGAATCACATGACTTCTTCTTCTTAATCAGTTCAATGACAATAACCTCAATTTCTCATTAGCTTTTTCCCTCTGACTCCTTGTCAACTCCACTGTTGATTTTAACTACATAATTACTACCCATTATGCTAATAGCAAGCCAACACCATTTACTGAAAGAATCCCTGCTGCTGCTGCTGCTAAGTCACTTTAGTCATGTCCGACTCTGTGCGACCCCATAGACGACAGCCCACCAGGCTCCCCCATCCCTGGGATTCTCTAGGCAAGAATACTGGAGTGGGTTGCCATTTCCTTCTCCATTGCTTGAAAGTGAAAAGTGAAAGTGAAGTTGCTCAGTCGTGTCCGACTCTTAGCGACCCCATGGAATGCAGCCTACCAGGCTCCTCCATCCATGGGATTTTCCAGGCAAGAGTACTGGAGTGGGGTGTCATTGCCTTCTCCAAAAGAATCCCTAAACCCCCCAAATTGTATATTACTATATTAGTTATGTGCTTTGCTCATGGCTCAGTCAGTAAAGAGTCTATCTGCAATGCCAGAGACCAGGGTTTGATTCCTGGGTCAGGAGGATCTCCTGGAGAAGGAAATGACACCCCATTCCAATATTCTTCCTGGAGAATTCCACGGACAGAGGAGCCTGGTGGGCTGTAGTCCACGTGGTCTCAGAGAGTTAGACTGAGTGACTAACACACATATTAGTTATATTACAACTATTTTTAATTATAACATTTACCACCATAGAATTAATTCTCTTCTATATTCTATTTGAAGCACACTAATTCCAATGCTCTTTATCATTATTCAGTGGGGACCCAGACAGAACACCTTAATGCAGACCTCATCTTATTTTATATACTAACAGGGTCTCTCCTTCTCTTAGTAACACTAGATTATATTGAAAATTCAGTAGGATCCTTAAATTTCCTAATACTCCAATACTGAGCTTAACCAATATCCAGCTCAACCAACATCTAGGTCTAGCAGGCACAATGGCCTTTAGAGTAAAACTCTACCCTTGATTACCTAAAACACTTGTAGAAGCCCGTATTGCAGGTTCCACAGTACTTGCAGCAGTATTGCTAAAACTTGGAGGCTATGGTACATGATGGATTAAAATAATTCTAAGCTCACAAACATACTTCATAGGATATCCACTCATTATACTGTCCTTATGGGGCATAATTCTAACTAGCTTAATTTGCTTATGTCAGGCAGACCTAAGATCACTCATTGCATATTCTTCTGTCAGCCATATGGCACTTGTCATTATAGCTATTCTTATCCAAACATCCTGAAGCTATATAGGAGACACTTCCCTAATAACTGCCCATGGCCTTACATCATCCATATTATTTTGCCTGGAAAATTCAAACTACATGTGAATCCACAGCTGAACAATAATTCTAGCTTGAGGCCTACCAACGTTTCTTCCACTATAGGAACCTGAAGACTATGCTTGTTGTTCAGTCACTCAGTTGTGTCTGAATCTTTGTGATCCCATGGATTATAGTACGTCTTCTCTGCCCTTCACTGTCTCCCAGAGTTTGCTCAAATTCATATCCATTGAGTCAGTGATACAATCCAACAATCTCATCCTCTGTTGTCCCCTTCTCCTCCTGCCCTCAATCATTATGAGCATCAGGGTCTTTTTCAATGTGTCCGTTCTTCACATCAGGTGGCCAAAGTATTGGAGCTTCAACTTCAACATCAGTCCTTCCAATGAGTACTCAGGGTTGATTTCCTTTAGGACTGATTTGATCTTCTTACATCCAAGGGACTCTCAAAAGTCTTCAACACCACAGTTCAAAATCATCAATTCTTTGGTGCTCAGCCTTCTTTATTGTCCAACTCTCACATCCATACATGACTACTGGAAAAACCACAGCTTTGACTATACAGATTTTTGTTGGCAAAGTAGCATCTCTGCTTTTTAATATGTAAATTAATCATAGCTTTCCTTCCAAGGAGCAAGCATGTTTTAATTTAGTGGCTGCAGTCACCATCTGCAGTGATTTTGGAGCCCAAGGAAATAAAGTCTGTCACTCTTTCAATTTTTTTTGCCATCTATTTGCCATGAAGTGATGGGACCAGAAGCCACAATCTTAGTTTTTTGAATGTTGTGTTTCAAGCCAGTTTTTTCACTCTCTTCTTTCACTTTAATTAACAGGCTTTTAGTTCCTCTTCACTTTTTGCCATTAGGGTGGTATCATCTGCATATCTGAGGTTATTGGTATTTCTCCCAGCTATCTTGATTACAGCTTGAACTTCATGTAGCCCAGCATTTTGCATGAGGTACTCTGTATGTAAGTTAAATAAGCAGGGTGACAATATACAGCAATGATGTACTGCTTTCCTGATTTGGAACCAGTCTGTTGTTCCATGTCCAGTTCTAACTGTTGCTTCTTGACCTGCATACAGGTTTCTTAGGAGGCAGGTAAGGTGTTCTGGTGTTTCCATCTCTTGAAGAATTTTCCACAGTTGATTTTGATCTACACAGTCACAGGCTTTGGCATAGTTAATGAAACAGAAGTAGATGTTTTTCTGGAATTCCTTTGCTTTTTCTATGATCCAGTGGATGTTGGCAATATGATCTCTCGTTCCTCTGACTTTGCTAAATCCAGTTCATACATCTGGAAGTTCTTGGTTCATGTACTGCTGGAGCCTAACTTGAAGGAATTTGAGCATTACCTTGCTAGAATGGGAAATGAGTTCACTATCTGTGGTAGTTTGAACATTTTTTGTCATTGTCCTTCTTTGGGATTGAAATGAAAACTGACCTTTTCCCATCTTGCAAGCACTGCTGAGTTTTCCAAATTTGCTGGCATATTGAGTGCAGCACTTTCACAGCATCATCTGTCAGGATTTGAAATAGCTCAACTGGAATTCCATCACTTCCACTAGCTTTGGTTGTAGTAATACTTCCTGAATCCCACTTGAAAGCACACACCAGGATGTCTGGCTCTAGGTGAGTGATCACATCATTGTAATTATCTGGGTCATGAAGATCTTTTTTTGTATAATTCTTCTGTGTATTCTTGCCGCCTCTTAATATCTTCTGCTTCCATTATGTCCTTACTGTTTCTGTCCTTTATTGTGCCCATCTTTGCGTGAAATGTTCCCTTGGTATTTAATTTTCTTGAAGAGATCTCTAGTCTCCCCCATTCTATTGTTTTCCTCTATTTCTTTGCATTGATCAGGGCTTTCTTTTTTTTAATCTCTACTTGCTATTCTTTGGAACTCTGCATTCAGACGAGTATATCTTTCCTTTTCTCTTTTGCCTTTTGAGTCTCTTCTTTTCTCAGCTATTTGTAAGGCCTCCTCAGACAATCATTTTGCCTTTTGCACTTCTTTTTCTTGGGAATGGTTTTGGTTAGAGCCTCCTATACAGGGTTACGAAACTCTGTCCAAAGTTCTTCAGGCACTCTGTTTATCAGATCTAGTCCCTTCAATCTGTTTGTCACTTCCATTGTATCAAGCTTTACAAACCTAGCCCTAACCCCAACTATTAACTTAATTGGAGAGCTATTTGGAGTAATATTATCTTTCTCATGATCAAACATTACAATTATTTTAATAGGCGTTAATATAGTAGTTAGTGCCCTATTATCTACATATATACTAATTACAACACAGTGAGCAAAACACACACACCATATTAACAATATCTTTCCGTCTTTTACACAAGAAAATGCCCTCATATCATCACACAATTTACCCCTTCTGCTGCTGCTGCTGCTGCTAAGTCGCTTCAGTTGTGTCCAACTCTGTGCGACCCCATAGACGGCACGGCACCCCTTCTACTATCCTTAAACTCAAAAATCATTCTAGGTATTTTTAACCTTAAATATAGTTTAGAAAAAAACACTAGATTGTGAATCTAGTAACAGAAGACTGTACCTTATTTATTGAAAAATTATACAAGAACTGTTAATTCTGTTCCCATGACTAAGAACGTGTCTTTTTCAAACTTTTAAGGATAGTAGTTATCCATCAGTCTTAGGAACCAAAGAAATCGGTGCAGTTATAAATAAAACTAATAAACCTATTCTCCTCTTCCACCCTAGACACCGTACTTATACTAATACCTATTATAATAGCAGACACTAACAGCTACGAAACCACATATCCACTGTATATAAAAACTATTTCATATGCCTTCATCAGTTTAATACAACAATAATATTCATTTATATATGCCAAAAAATAATTATCTCAAACTGGCATTGAATTACAGTTCAAACTCACAAACTATCAATCAGTTTCAAAATAGACTATTTCTCAATGATATTTGTACAGTAGTGCTACTTGTCACATGATCAATTATAGAACTCTCAGTATGATATATGCACTTAGATCCCAATATTAACTGATTCTTTAAATAGTTACTCCTTTTTCTCATCACAGTACTAGTTCTTGTCATCACTAATAACCTCTTCTAATTATTAATCTACTGAGAAGGAGTAAGAATGATATCTTTCCTACTTATTGGGTGAGGGTATAGACAGGCAGATGCAAACACAGAAGCCCTATAAGCAATCTTATATAACCATGTTGGTGATATTGGTTTTATTATAATAATATCATGCTTCTTACCCAACTTTAATGCTTGAGACATCAACAAATCTTTATATTCCAAACAGATAATTCAAACTTACTTCTACTGGGTCTTGTACTAGCCACAGCCAGAAAATTTGCCCAGTTTGGTCTACACCCCTAACTACCTTCAGCAATAGAAGGTCCTACACCCATCTCTTCCCTACTGCACTCAGGCACAATAGTATTAGCAAACATCATCCTACTCATTCGCTTCTTTCCTTCAACAAAAAATAATAAATTTATTCAGTTATATTGTGCCTAGGAGCTATCACTACATTATTCACAGCAATATGTGCCCTCACCCAAAATGATATCCAAAAAGTCATTGCATTCTCTACCTCCAGTCAATTAGGTCTAATAATAGTAACAATTGGCATTGACCAACCTTACCTAGCTTTCCTCCATATCTCTACTCACACCTTTTTCAAAGCCATATTATTTATGTCCTCAAGGACAGCCTTGATTTTCTACATCGATCATTTTTTAGAACAACGCCCTCCTATTTAATTCTATTAAACATCTACTAATTAGAAGTATTTTCGCTGGTTTTATTATCTCGAACAATATCCCCCAAATAACAATCCCCCAAATAACTATACCCTGTCACCTCAAAACAACCGCCTTAGCTGTAATTATACTAAGCTTTATCTTGGCACTCAAAATTAGTAACGTGGCACAGAACTTGAAGTTCAACTGTTCTTCAAAGATTCAAGTTCTCCAACCTCCTAAGGTATTTTCCACTATTATACACCACCTAACCCCTTATTTAAACTTAACAACAAGCCAAAAATCAGCTTCTTCTCTCTTAGACTTAATCTGGTTACAGAACGTTTACCAAAAACCACCTCCCTTATTCAGATAAAAACATACATTAGTATCAGACTAAAAAGGATTAATCAATCAATTAATTAATACTTTCTTTCCTCATTACTTTGCTCATCACATAATCTTATTTAATTTCCACAAGTAACTTACATAATAACCACAACACTGATCAATAACGATCAACCAGTCACAATCACTAATCAAGTACCATAGCTATTCAATGCTGCAATCCCCATGGCCTCCTCACTAAAAAACCCAGACTCTCCTGTATCATAGATTACTCAGTCTCCTAGACCATTAAATTTAAATATAACCTCTACTTCTCATCCTTCAATGTATAGAAAAGCCATTGAAAATTCCATAATTAAGTCAAAAGAAACATTCTTAAGACAGTTTTCTTAGAAACCCAAACCTCAGGATATTGCTCAGTAGCCATAGTCATTGTATAACCAAATACCACTAACATCCCACCTAAATAAATCAGGAATACCATTAATCATAAAAAAGACTCACAAAAATTCAATACAATACCACAACCAACACCACCACTTACAGTTAACCCAAGCCCTCCATAAACAGGTGAAGGTTTTGAAGAAAACCCCAGAAAACCAATCACAAAAATAGTACTTAAACTAAATATAATGTATGTAATCATTATTCTTTCATGGAATTTAACCATGACAAATGAAAACCATCATTGTTATTCAACTACCAGAACCATAATGACCAACATTCGAAAATCACACGCATTAATAAAAATTTTTAACCACACATTCATTGATCTCCCAGCTCCATCAAACATCTCATCATGATGAAACTTTGGTTCTTTACTAGGCATTTACTTAATCTTACAAATCTTTTAAAAAATTTATTTATTTTTAATTGAAGGATAATTGCTTTATGGTATTATGTTGGTTTCTGCCAAAGATCAACATGAATCAGCCATAGGTATACTTGTGTCCCCTCGTCTTGAATCTCCCTCCCAATCTTACAAATCTCAATGGGCCTGTTTTTAGCAATACATCACACATCAGACACAATAAAAGCCTTATCATGAGTCACACACATCTGCTGAGACGTGAATTATGTATTAATTATCTGATCTATGCTGTGTCCTGAGTCACTCAGTCATGCTGTGTCTGACTCTTTGCAACCCCATGGACTGTAGACTGCCAGGCTCCTCTGTCCATGGGGATTCCCCAGACGAGAATACTGGAGTGGGTTGCCATGTCCTTCTCCAGGGGATCTTCCCAACCCAGGGATCAAATCCAGGTCTCCTGCATTGCAGGCAGACTCTCTACCATCTGAGCCACCATGAAAGCCCAAATTATCCAATACATACATGGAGAAGGAAATGGCACCCCACTCCAGTACTCTTGCCTGGAAAATCCCATGGATGGAGAAGCCTGGTAGGCTGCAGTCCATGGGGACGCTAAGAGTCAGACATGACTGAGCAACTTCACTTTCACTTTTCACTTTCACGCATTGGAGAAGGAAATGGCAACCCACTCCAGTGTTCTTGCCTGGAGAATCCCAGGGCTGGGGGAGCCTGGTGGGCTGCTGTCTATGGGGTCGCACAGAGTTGAATACAACTGAAGTGACTTAGCAGCAGTAGCAGCAGCATACATGTAGGATGCGGCCTGTATTATGGATTATACACACTTCTGTCCATGGGATTTTCCAGGCAAGAGTACTGCAGTGGGTTGCCATTTCCTTCTCCAGAGGATCTTCCCGACCCAGGGATTGAACCCAGGTCTCCCTCATCGTAAGCAAGACGCTTTACCATCTGAGCCACCAGGGAAGTCCTATACACACTTCTGGAAACATACATTATCAGAGTTATCATGTTATTCACAGTAACAACCACAGCACTCATAGGCTATGGATTACCTTGGGAACAAACACCATTTTGAAGGGCAACAGAAATTACTAATTTACTCTTAGCAATCCCATATATCAGTGCAAACCTAGCTGAATGAATCCGAGGTGGCGTCTCAGAAGACAAAGCAACCCTCACACAATTCTTTACCCTCCACTTCATTCAGTCATTATTAGAAGAATTTGCTATAGTCCATTTACTATTCCTCCACAAAACAGGATCCAACAATCCAACAGGAATTTCATCTGACATAGACAAAATCCCATTTCATCCATGTTATACAATTAAAGACCTCTTAGGTGCTTTGTTCCTAGTTCTTGTACTAATGATACAAGTCCTATTTTCACCTAACCTATTAGAGACCCAGGTAACTACACTCCAGCCAACCTTCTCAATACACCTCCCCATATCAAGCCAGAATGATACTTCCTATTTGCATATGCAATCCTGCGACCAATCCCTAACAAACTAGGTGGAGTTTTAGCTCTAATCTTTTCTATCCTAATCTTAGTATTAATACTACTACTTAGTACGTCTAAACAATGAAGCATGGTATTCTGACCATTCAGCTAATGTCTGTTCTGAATTCTAGTAGCAGACCTCCTACATGAATTGGGGGACAGCCAGTAGAGCACCCCCTTATTATTACTGGACAACTGCTGCTGCTGCTGCTAAGTTGCTTCAGTCATGTCTGACTCTGTGCGACCCCATAGACGGCAGCCCACCAGGCTCTGCCATCCCTGGGATTCTCCAGGCAAGAACACTGGAGTGGGTTGCCATTTCCTTCTCCAATGCATGAAAGTGAAGAGTGAAAGGGAAGTTGCTCAGTCATGTCCGATTCTTAGAGACCCTATGGACTGCAGCCTACCAGGTTCCTCTGCCCATGGGACCCTCCAGGCAAGAGCACTGGAGCGGGTTGCCATTGCCTTCTCCAGAAAGGGCTGTCAGTGAGACCTAATCTCTACTAACCAAACATGCCCAGCCAGCATTTGAACTTTATGATTTCTAGAGGGACATGTTAGCCCTGTAACAGCCAGAGAACAAACTATGCTAGAAGAGGAAGAGGATATAATCTTCCTAGGATTCTTTAAATATATTTACTTGGACTTTTATCTACCTACAATAGAAGATACAGCCATTGTATTTCCCAATATTTAGGAATAAAGCTGCATTTTATTTTTTTAAAAGACATATTTTATAACACAAGATTATATGGAGAAAGGTTGAAGTAGTTTAATAAATATTGATTTTGCAATTACACTCCTTGGTATATACCCAAAGGAAGTGAAAAGTAATGTCCACATAAAATCTGTTCAAAGCTGTTCAGTTCAGTTGCTCAGTCGTGTCTGATTCTGTGACCCCATGAATCGCAGCATGCCAGGCCTCCCTATCCATCNCCATGAAGTGACTCAACCACAAAATGGAACATATTTGAGTCCATTCTAATGAAGTGGATGAACCTATTATACAGAGTGAAGTAAGTCAGAAAGAGAACGATAAATACCGTATTCTAATGCATATATATGGAATATAGAAAAATGGTACTGAAGAGTTTATTTACAGGGCAACAGTGGAGAAACAGACATAGAGAACAGACTTATGGACATAGGGAGAGGAGAGGGTGAGATGTACGGAAAGAGTAACATGGAAACTTACATTACCATATGTAAAATAGATAGCCAACAGGAACTTTCTGTATGGCTCAGGAAACTCTAACAGGTGCTCTGTATCAACCTAGGGGGTGCGATGGGGGAGGAAGATGGGAGGGAGGTTCAAAAGGGAGGGGATATATGTATACCTATGGCTGATTCATGGAGAAGGCAATGGCGGCCTACTCCAGTATTCTTGTCTGGAGAATCCCAGGGAGGGAGGAGCCTGGTGGGCTGCCGTCTATGGGGTCAGACACGACTGAAGCGGCTTACCAGCGGCAGCATGGCTGATTCATATTGAGGCTCGACAGAAAACAGCAAAATTCTGTAAAGCAATTACCCTTCAATAAAAATAAATAAATAAATAAAATAATTGTAGTGAAAAAACGTAAAATTGCAGAGAACAAAAAAATTAGAGAAATTTATTTTTTATTCTAGCATTTACTATTTTCAATGACAACACTTGATTGGGTCTATTTCCATGCATTTAATATGGAAAGCCCCTAAGGAAAGATTTTGGGGTGGATAAAAGATATTTTGGGGGTAAAAGAGTTCGGGGGGGGGGGTGGTAAAAAGTTAGGTTAGTGTGCAGTGACCTGTTCTTGATGAAGCCATTCTAATTCTGGTCTTCATGCTTCCTTTTCTAAATGTTCAGGTATTCTTTTAAAAAACGTATCCCTTCTAGAATTTTTTTCAGTCCCGTGATCTGTAATTCAATAAATCTAACTTCCTCTTCTGAAAACTGGAGCAACACTTTCCATTCTTCGGTCTCCTGGCACCTCTCCTGTTTTCCGTGATTTTCCAATGATTATCCACAGTGATTCAGTAATTACAGCCATACGTTCTCTACGTTGCTTGCCTCAGATGTAGTTGAGCCAGGCCAAGGGATTTGAAATAACCAGAGCAACTAAAATCTCTCTCATGATTTCTCCTGCTTCCTAGGTTTCAAATCACTCTAATATTTACTCCCCACTTTTCCTGATCCCATGAGTTATCAGAGACAGATGCTTATGAGATCTTTAATAGTTGCCAAAGTTTACATCTAATTCCAGGTCTTTGGAAGGACCTGCACCTAATCTTCAGAGGCAGAGTCAAAGGCTCATTCTGATACACAACTAATAAAAAATATTTTATACTCTTAGAAGTTGCTCACAAATGTGATGTTTCTCTTCTGTGACCACCAGAAGCACAAAGATCATGGAAGTTTATTATTGCTTATTTTACTGTTTCTTGAGTGTATTTATTTAACAATCATGACAAAAAGCTTAAAAAGCCCGGTGCCAGTAGTTGTAGTTCAAGATGGCCATGTAGGAGTATCCTAAACTGACCTTCTTCACTGACACGCCACTTCTACAGCTACATGTAGAAATATCTCTTCTGAAAGAAACCTGAAAACTAGGTGAGCAATTCCTACACATTGGGTAAATGAGAAACCCTCACACTGAAATAGGTAGGAGAAGCTGAGATACAATCTCATTGCAATCGCCACCCTGGCATGGAGACCTACAAGTGGAAGGGAACTCAAAAGTCAGTGTTTCTCTGAAAAGAAAGTGAAAGTGAAATTCACTCAGTTGTGTCTGACTCTTTACTGGAGTGGGTAGCCTTTCCCTTCTCTAGGGGATCTTCCCAACCCAGGGATCGAACCCAGGTCTCCCAAATTGCAGGTGGATTCTTTACCAGCTAAGCCACAAGAAACACCCAAGAATACTGGAGTGGATAGCCTATCCCTTCTCCAGAGGATCTTCCTGCCCCAGAAATTGAACCAGGCTCTCTTGCATTGCAGGAGGATTCTTTACCAACTGAGCTATCAGGGAAGCCCCTGTTTCTTCCTGAGGAGCTACTGATTTGAACTCTGTATCAGGCATCCCAACATTTGAGACCTGAGCCTAAGAGATGAGTCCCCAAAACATCTAGCTTTGAAAACCAATCTGTCCACAAGCCCCACAAGGCTCTAGTGAGAAACAACTCTTTGAGGGCTTGCACAGACTTATTTGGCTACTCCCAAGGTCCAGAGCTGAGGCAGCTGATTGAAAAATGCTCTGTCTTCCTGTGAAAGAGTCCTATGTGCCTATCTTCATAACTATGATCTGAGAGCGGACTTTTAACCAAAAATACATGTAAGGACCTACTATAACCCTCTCCAAAGACCTTGGGGAGTAGTTAATACCTTCATCTTCTTTCTTTCCCTCACTGTCAGTCACCAGTATGTCTCAGAAAGGAATTTGTACACACATCTGGTGCCCCCTTTCTGCAGGTTCCACCCAGGGAACATCTGTTGGTCACCTGGCTCTGGTGGCCAGCAGGGTCTATGTTTGCAAGTCCCAGAGCACTGTAGCAAGTGGAGAAACAGTTTTTAAGCACAGCACAGAGATAGTAGACTAAAATACACTCTGAATCTTTCTGTGAAAGCTTCTCTCTCTAGATGTGGCTTGATGGTTTATAATTAAATACAGATTTAAGGACTTAGTACTATCCTCTCCAGAGATTGGGAGACAGATGGGTGTGATCTTTGTGCTCCCCTTTTGCCCTGACCCAGGGTGCTGGTATGTCTGAGAAAGGAATTTGTGTACATATCTGGTGTCCTGGTTTTTGTGGCTGCCACCTAGAAGATGAGAGAGTCATTTCCTAGGCAGGTTGATAAGAAGTCTAAGGGTCCCCAAGGAGAGAGGGGTCTGGAATTCTCAAGGAGGAAGAAAGGACAAACTTATTTCTCTACATTCCTTAGGATTATATAATGACAATGTATTCTGCCTGAGGACAGTCTCTGGATTAACCTTCTCTTTACAAGGATTATATAACAACAATGTATTCAGCCTGAGGACAGTCTCTGGATTAAACCTTCTGGCTAACTGTTATCTTAAAATGTAAATAATGGGAGTAGATCTGATGAGGTCTTTACAACCTCCAGACATTCTTTTGATTTACTGGAGAGTATATAACTCCATTGTTAGCATTAGCAAAGGGGCACTCTTTCTGCCCTCTTCTGATGTCTATGTCAGAAGCTTTCTCTATCTCCTTTATACTTTAATAAAACTTTATTACACAAAAGCTCTGAGTGATCAAGCCTCGTCTCTGGCCCCAGATTGAATTCTTCTCCTCCGGAGGCCAAGAATCCCGGCGTTGTGATTCAACAATGACCTTTCAAAGACACATCCCTTGACAGCATAGATTTGGTGGCTAGTAGGACTTTATGTTCTCAGATTCAACAGGATGGTAACAAACAATAAAACAGTTCTTAACTGTTACCCTACAGCTCAATGCAGTGGGAATAGACAGACATGCCATTTCATGGTTTTTCTCTAAAAGCCATTATTTGCATACTTTAAAACCTGGTCGATGAGAGTCTGGTTTCTAGTCAGCTTGAATCTAGGTGTCAACTGAACTCCTCCCCACTGGGACACTGACAGGTCTTTGCACACCTTCAGCTATGGGGAACCATTAGGAATGAAGTTGGCTTCTTGGGTAATCAGAACTTTGAGAGACAATCAAGAGCTAGGACAAGGCTGATCACCTGAGGCTACTCTTTTAAGGCTGGAAGAAGTGGTTGTTTTATCTAACATATATAAGAGAAAAGAGAAGGAAAATGAAGAAAAAGATGAAAAAATAGATTTTAAGACAAAGACTGTAATAAAAACCTTTACTCAATAATAAACAGGTCAATTGAACAAGAAGCTGTAGGATTTGTAAATACTTATACACCTAAAATTGGAGCACCTAAAGATATAAAGCAAGTATTAACAGACCTAAAGGGAGAAATGATGCCAACAGCTGACTCACTTTTAAAGGCCTTGATGCTGGGAAGGATTGAGTGCAGAAGAAGAAGAGGGTGTCAGAGGATGAGATGGCTGGATGGCATCACAGATGCAAAGGACATGAACTTGGGCAAACTTCGGGAGATGGTGAGGGACAGGGAGGCCTATTGTGCTGCGGTCCATGGGGTCTCAAAGAGTCAGACATGACTGGGTGACTAAACAACAACAACAACAAAAGAAGAAATAGACAACAATTCAACAATATCAAGGGATTTAATAGTCCATCTTTCTTCAGTGAATAGACCATGTAGACCAAAAAAAAAAGAAAAAAAGATCAATAAGAAAATATTGGTCTTAACATGTTATACAAGATACACTTAAAAGACATATACAAAAAATTCTGCTTAAAAGCAACAGAATATACATCTTCTCAAGAATATATCGGAGAAGGCAATGGCAACCCACTCCAGTACTATTGCCTAGAAAATCCCATGGACAGAGGAGCCTGGTGGGCTGCAGTCCATGAGGTCGCTAAGAGTCAGACACGACTGAGTGAGTTCACTTTCACTTTTCACTTTCATGCATTGGAGAAAGAAATGGCAACCCACTCCAGTGTTCTTGCCTGGAGGATCCCAGGGATGGGGGAGCCTGGTGGGCTGTCATCCATGGGGTCGCACAGAGTCAGACATCACTGCAGTGATGCAGCAGCAGCAGCAGCAAGAGTATATAGCACATTCTCCAGAATAAAGTATATCTTAGGCCACAAAAGATATCTTAGTAGATTTAAAATCATAATCTTTTTGTACCACATTATGAAACTAATTACCAGGATAAAACTGGAAAATTCACAAATATGTGAAGATTATACAACATGCTAGTGAATAACCAATGGGTCAAAGAAAAATAAAAAAGAAAAACATAACTTGAGACAAATGAAAACATGATATACCAAAATTATGGGCTGCACCAAAAGCAGTTTAACAGGAAAGTTTCTAGTGATAAATGCCTACATCAAGAAACATCTCAGATAAACACATAACTTCACACCTCAAGGAACTAGAAAAAGAAAAACTAGTCTAAAAGTTAGTAGAAAAGGAAACAAAGGTGGAGCAAAAATAATGAAATAGAGACTAAAAACATGATAAAAAAATTAATAAAATAAGAACTGGCTGTTTAAAAAGCTAAACAAAATAGACAAACCTTAGCTAGATTCACTGAGAAACACCATAAAACCAAAGTGAAAGAGGGGACATTATCACTGATACTACAGAGGATACAATAAAGGATCATAAAAGGTTACTACGAACAGTTATATGCCAACAAACTGGACAAGTGAGAAGAAAAAAATTTAAAAATAGCCTAGAAACATAAACTTACCAAACAGAATCATGAAACATAGAAAGTTTAAATAAACCAATTTCTAGTAAGGATATTGAATGAGTAGTCAAAAAATCTCTCAAAAAAAAAACCAAAAAAAACCCAACAACAACAAAACCATGACATGATGGCTTCACTGGTGAATTCTAACAAATATTTCAAGAAAAATTAATATGAATTCTTCTCAAGTTCTTTCAAAAAATAGAAAAGAGTGATCCAATCTAAAACTAATTTTATGAGGCCAACATGACTCAGATACCAAAACCAGATAAGGATCCCAAAAGAAAAGAAAGTTGCAGGTCAATATCCCTGGTTAACATGCTGTAAAGAGCATTATTGCATTAGAACATGGAATGTTAGATCCATAAATCAAGACAAATTGGAAGTGGTCAAACAGGAGACAGCTAGAGTGAACATCGACATTCTAGGAATCAATGAACTAAGATAGACTGGAATGGGTGAATTTAACTCAGATGACCATTATATCTACTATTGTGGGCAGGAATCGCTTAGAGGAAATGGAGTAGCCATCATGGTCAACAAAAGAGTCCAAAAGGCAGTACTTGGATGCAATCTCAAAAACAACAGAATTATCTCTGTTCGTTGGCAAGGCAAACCGTTCAATATCACAGTAATCCAGCCTATGCCTTGAACAGAAACACTTAAGAACTTGAAGTTGAAGGGTTCTATGAAGACCTACAAGACCTTCTAGAACAACAGCCCCAAAAGATGTCCTTTTCATTATAGGGGACTGGAATGCAAAAGTAGGAAGTCAAGAAACACCTGGCGTAACAGGAAAATTTGGCCTTGGAGTACAGAATGAAGCAAGACAAAGGCTAATAGAGTTTTGCTAAGAGAACACACTGGTCATAGCAAACACCCTTTCCCAACAACACAAGAGAAGACTCTACACATGGACATCACCAGATGGCCAACACTGAAATCAGATTATATTATATTCTTGCAGCCAAAGATGGAGAAGCTCTATACAGTCAGCAAAAACAAGACCGGGAGTTTACTGTGGCTCAGATCATGAACTCATTATTACCAAATTCAGACTTAAATTGAAGAAAATGGGGAAAACCACTAGACCAATAAGGTATGATCTAAATTAAGTCCCTTAAGATTATACAGTGGAAGTGAGAAATAGATTTAAGGGACTAGATCTAATAGANCACTGGTCATAGCAAACACCCTTTCCCAACAACACAAGAGAAGACTCTACACATGGACATCACCAGATGGCCAACACTGAAATCAGATTATATTATATTCTTGCAGTCAAAGATGGAGAAACTCTATACAGTCAGCAAAAACAAGACCGGGAGTTTACTGTGGCTCAGATCATGAACTCATTATTACCAAATTCAGACTTAAATTGAAGAAAATGGGGAAAACCACTAGACCAATAAGGTATGATCTAAATTAAGTCCCTTAAGATTATACAGTGGAAGTGAGAAATAGATTTAAGGGACTAGATCTAATAGAGTGACTGATGAACTATGACACTGTACATGACATTGTACAGGAGAGAGGAATCAAGACCATCTCGAAGAAAAAGAAATGCAAAAAGGCAAAATGGTTGTCTGTGGAGGCCTTACGAATAGCTGTGAAAGAAGAGAAATGAAAAGCAAAGGAGAAAAGGAAAGATATACCCATCTGAATGCAGATTTCCAAAGACTAGCAAGAGAGCCTTCCTCAGTGATCAGTGCAAAGAAACAAGAGGAAGACAACAGAATGGGGAAGACTAGAGATCTCTTCAAGAAAATTAGAGACATCAAGGGAACATTTCATGCAATGATGGGCTTGATAAAGGACAGAAATGGTATGGGCCTAACAGAAATAGAAGATATTAAGAAGAGGTGGCAAGAATGCATAGAAGAACTGTACAAAAAAGATCTTCAGGACCCAGATAATCATGATGATGTGATCACTCACCTAGANACTTGATGGTCATGAGTTTGGGAAACTTCAGGAGTTGGTGATGGATAGGGGTGCCTGGTGTGCTGAAGTCCATGGGGTTGCAGAGTTGAACACGACTGAACTACTGAACTGAATTGAAACATGCTCAACAAAATATTAGCAGACCAAATTCAACAATAAAAGGACCATACCCCATGGTCAACTGAGATTTATTCTAGGGATGCAGTAATGGCTCAATACCCACAAAAATCAACGTGATATGCCACATTAACAAAATGTAAGATAAAGATCACACAGTCATCTCAACAGATACAGAAAACTATTTTTACAAAATTTTCATCTACTTAAACCTTTGACAAACCAGTTAAAGAGGGGGTGTACCTCAATAGAATAAAGGCCACATATGACAGACTCACAGCTAATAATATACTTGACAGTGATAAGCTGAAATCTTTCCCTCTAAGACCAGTAACAAGGATGCTGCCTCTTATCAGTCTTTTTCAACATAGTATTGGAAATCCTAGCCACATAAATCAGACAAGAAAAAGAAAAGTCACTCAAACTGAAAAGGAAAAAGTAAAACCGTCACTATTTTTGGATGACAAATTATAGAAAACACTAAAAACCCCACCAAAAAACTATTAGAATAACTGAACTCAGTAACAAAAGGCATACAAAAAGCAGTTAGACTGCACTAAAAATGAACTATTAAAAAGAGAAATTAAGAAATTAATCTCATTTACATTACCTTAAAAAGCATAAAATACCTAGGCATGAAATTAACCAAAAAGTTGAAAGATCTGTATACTGAAAAACTACAAAATATTAATGAAGAAATTAGAGAAGACACAAATAAGTGAAAAGATTCCATGATCATTGATTGGAAGAATACTGTTCAAATGTCCATACTAACCAAAGTAACCTACAGATTTTTAACACAATCCTTATCAAAATTTCAATGGCATTTTTCATAGAAATAGAACAAACAATTCTAAAATTTGCTTTGAACCACAGAAGATTCCCCAATAACCAAAGAAATCTTGAGAAAAAACAAAACTGGAGGTATCATGCTCCCTGATTTCTAGTACTGTTACAGACTATAGTAATCAAAACAGAGTTATATTGGCATAAAAACAGACACACAGATCAATGAAAGAAAATAGAGAGCCCCAAAATAAACCTGCATATTTATGAGAAATTTATGTATGACAAAGGAGGCAAGAATGTAAAATGGGCAGAAAGCCTCTTCAATAAATAATGCTGGGAAAACCAGACAGCTATCTGTCAAATAAAGAAACTAGACAATATTTTACACCATACAGAAAAATTAGCTCAAGTGATAGGAGACTTGAATGTAAACCATGGAATCATAAAACTTCCTGGAGAAAACAAAGCAGTGAGCCACTCGACACTGGTCTTGATGATGATTTTTTTGGATTCGACACCAAAGACAGCAAAAATAAAAATAAGCAAGTGCGCTTCAAGAAACTAAGATGCCCCTGAACAGCAAAGAAAACTATCAACAAAACTAAAAGGCAAACTATAAAGGGGAGAAAATATTTGCAAATCATGTATCAGATAAGGGCTTCTTATGTCAAATATTTACTATATAAAGAACTCACATAACTCATTGGCAAAAAATCCCAAACAATCTAATTGAAAAACTGGAAGAGGATCTGAATAGACATTTTTTTTCCAAAGTGGACATATAGATGGCCAACAGGTACATAAAAAGATGTTCAACATCACTAATCATTAGAGGAGTGCAAATCAAAACCACAATGAGACATCACCTCACACATTAAAAAGGCTATTATCAAAAGTGTAAGAAATGTTAAGTGTTGGTAAGGATGTGGAGAAAAGGCAACTCTCATACATTGTTGTGGAAATATAAACTGGTATAGCCACTATGGAGAACAGTATTGAGGTTCCTTAAAAAATTAAAATTAGAACTACCATACAATCCAGCAATTCCATGTTGGGGTATTTATCCAAAGAAAATAAAATCATTAGCTGGAAAACTTATCTACACTTTCATGTTCACTGCAGCAGAGCCAAGATACAGAAAAATATAAGTGTCCACTGACGGATAAAGAAGATGTCATGTGTTGTGTGTGTGTGTGCGTGTGTGTGTATAGTTGTTCAGTCGCTAAATCATGTCCAATTCTTTTGCAACCCCATGTACTATAGCCCACCAGGCTCCTCTGTCTCTGGGATTTCCCAGGCAAGAATACTGGAGTGGGTTGCCATTTTCTTCTCCAGGGGATCTTCCTGATCCAGGGATCAAACCTGCATCTCCTGTTTAGCAAGTGGATTCTTTACCACTGAGCCACCTGGGCAGGCCATACCTCCTGGGCAGGCCATATATGTATAGTGTGAGTGTGTTTTTGGAATGAGAAATCAAATATTTACATATATGTATCATGATTGTGAAGTTGCTCAGTTGTGTCCGACTCTTTGCGACCCCATGAACTGTAGCCTACCAGGCTCCCTGTCCATGAGATTTTCCAGGCAATAGTCCTGGAGTGGATTGCCATTTCCTTCTCCAGGGGATCTTCCCGACCCAGGGATCGAACCTCGGTCTCCCACATTGTAGACAGACACTTTACTGTCTGAGCCACCAGAGAAGTCTTACATATATGTATACACACACACAAATGGATAAAGATGTGGTATATGTATACACACAATGGAATATTAGACAGCCATAAATAGAATGAAATCTTGCCATTTGCAATAACATCAATGGAAATTAAGGGCATTATGATAACAGAAATTAGTCAGAAAAAGATGAATACCATATGTTTCATGTGTGAAATCTTAAAAACAAACAATAATGAAAGAGTTTATAGATTCAAAGAAGGGACTGGTGGTTGCCATTAAGTGGTGGGTGAAGGGTGTCAAAAGGCACACACTTCCAGTTATAAAATATTCTGGAGATGTAGTTTACATCATGGTTACTATAATTAATGATACTGTATTGAAAGTTGGTATGCTAATAATAAATTTTAAAAATTCTCATCACAAAAAAGAAATGTGTAACTATATGTAGTGATGGACATATATTAACTAGACTTATTGTGGCAGTCATTTCACAATATTACACAAATATTGAATGTTGTACACTTGAACCTAATATAATGATACATGTCAATTATATTTATCGTTAAAAAGGAAAAAAGCCCTGGTGTTCCAGTGGTTAAGACTCCATGCTTCCACTGAAGGGAGTGTGGGTTGAATCCCTGATCGGGGAACTAAGATCCCAAATGACATGTAGTGCTGCCAAAATAAAAAGACCACCTGATGCCAACTCCTTAATGAAAAGAACCTGAACTGTTTTTGTTTGCTTGTTTATTTCATTTTGTTTTTATTCTCTCTCACTTAAATATTGATGTTATAAAGATTACTAATGATTAGGTATCTCATTTCACAAGCAAGTAATAGTAAAAGAAACTTTAAGATTACAGCCTAATTGGAATGAGAAATCTAAATCTTTGGATTATACACTGGAATATAAAGGTTAAAAAAAAAAAAAAGACAATGCCCTCAGAGATCCTGTGGATCTGTCTCTTGCTTCAACAGTGCTTGGATGGGACATACCCAGGCACACCCCTTACTCCAGCCTCCGATTATCCTCCAACTATTCTCATAGTAGCAACTTTCAGAATCAGCCACTCAGCTGTCGTCAATCACTGGGTGGACAAGTCAACACCATTTTTTGAGCTTAAATCCTTATTACTGACCAACCATGAGCCCCTAGATTCATTAGAATTATTACACCAAGGTAGAGGCCACTGTCATAACCGCCTTGTCAACATGCATCTGCAGGCCGCCTACACCTCCCTCTCTTCGGGCTTCTATTTCAACCTTGACAATGTGGCTGTGTAGGGTGTGGGCCACTTTTCCCATGAATTGGACGAGGAGGAGCATGAGGGCACCTAATGTCTCTCAAAAATGCAAAACCAGCACAGCGGCCGCAGCTGTCCCATGACACGCAGAAGCCATCTCAAGATGAGTGGGGTAAAACACAGGATACTATGGAAACCTTTCTTCTCTTGGAGAAGAACCTGAAGCAGGCCCTTTGGGATCTGCATGGCCTGAGTTCTGCCCATACAGACTCCCCACCTCTGTGACTTCCTGGAAGCCACTTCCTAGGTGAGGAGGTACTGACCAACCTCTGCAGGCTGGGCAAGAATCTCTTTTAAAGCCTCACCCACAACCACAACTAAGAGGCTTGGAGCCCAGGGGCCTTTGAGGAGTCCCTCTGGTGTAAGGACTTCTGCCTGAAGCCACCTCTCTGCAGCCACTTGGCGGCTTTTTAACCACCTTGGAGCACTCTCCCGAGGCTTGGACCAAATGGAAGCCATAAAGCTTTTTGCAGCAAGAAAAGAATATCTAGGTCTTATATTAAACAAACACAATCAGCAGGCCTTTGATGCTGTTTTTCCCCATTAACATTGCTGACATCAGAACATAAAACCAGTTCCCACAAAGAAAATTTGATAAAAAACAACCAGGTTACAAGCATTGTTTTAAGAACAGTATTCTTTTGATCCCCCAAGTCTAATGCTTGTCAGACACTTAGTAGCCACATAAAAATGTTTGCTTAATTGAGTTTACATGCAACATGATAAAAAAAAATGCAAGTTAAATCTTGGACTCTGAAAATCATTATAGTTATTTCACAGATAGCAATGATTCAAGGAAAGAGAAGGGATTATGACTGAACACAGATGTGGACTGTAATAGCAACAAGTGTAAGTAATGTTGCAAAAAACAATACGTTAGCATTTGAAGACGCACAATAAAGAGTAAATTTTTTTTCTGCCAGTGTTCTTAAAAAAGATGAGATAGAAGCAAACATTTCAGGCAGATACAAGATAAAAGTCAGCTTCTTGGCTATAAGGGACATAGTTGTGTGTCTGCTAGTACAGATCCATAGAATTAGGGACTTAATGCCTACCTTTTCCCATTTGAGTTCATATGAGACTACAGAAGTCATAAGCCATCCTCAAAACTGAAGGTCTTTGCACGGCGACTTGCTCCGGTAACCTTGAAGGAGACTCAGAATGTGAACCTCGTCATGCCTGCTCCCAAAAGAAGAGGAGCAGCCTGCCTGATACTTTATTTTGAGCTCTTCAGGGTAAATTCACTCCACCTGGAAGTTAGTATGCTAAAGATGGAGCATGAGACTGCTGACTAGAAAAATCCCTCTTCCTGAAAAATCAGAGAATCAGAGCTGTTTTTGCTCTGGAGTATTTGAACACTTTTGGGCTTAGAAAGTGTTCACCTAGTTAACTCCTTTCCCAAGTCTAGATGGTAAGCAGGGCACATATTATCTCTATTTTTGTAATTAAAGAAATTGTGATGCAGTAATAATGTATAACAATAACTTGAAACTCATTTCATCAAAATGAATCTTAATCTAACATATATCCTCCCCCAATACCTAACTGGTAGTTTCTCCAGTACTTAGATACTGAGAAGAAATTCTTGATGATTCTCAGGTTGTAATCCTTTCAAATAAGTTGATTTCAACAGCCTTTTAACTACTTATCATGTAACTATGAAATGGTGATGGAAGTAAAGTCCATGGTGTAAAGAGCAATATTGCATAGGAATCTGGAATGTTAGGTACATGAATCAAAGTAAATTGTAAGTAGTCAAAGAGGAGGTGGCAAGAGTGAACACTGATATTTTAGGAATGCGAAGAAATAGAGGAAAACAAGAGAATGGGAAAGACTAGAGATCTCTTCAAAAAAATTAGAAATACCAAGAGATTTCATGCAAAGATGGGCTCGATAAAGGACAGAAATGGTATAGACCTAGCAGAAGCAGAAGATATTAAGAGGTGGCAAGAATGCACAGAAGAACTGTACAAAAAAGATGTTCATGACCGAGATAATCATGATGATGTGATCACCCACCTAGAGGCAGACAACCTGGAATGTGAAGTCAAGTGGTCCTTAGAAAGCATCACTATGAACAAAGCTAGTACAGATGATGGAATGTCAATTAAGCTATTTTAAGTCCTGAAAGATGATGCTGTGAAAGTGTTGCACTCAACATGCCAGCAAATTTAGAAAAATCAGCGGTGGCCACAGGAGTGGAAAAGGTCAGTTTTCATTCCAATGCCAAAGAAAGGCAATGACAAAGAATGCTCAAACTACCGCACAACTGCACTCATCTCATATGCTAGTAAAGTAATGCTAAAATTTCTCCAAGCCAGGCTTCAGGAATATGTGAACTGTGAACTTCCAGGTGTTCAAAACTGGTTTAAGAAAACACAGAGCAACCAGAGATCAAATTGCCACATCCACTGGAGCATCAAAAAAGCATGAGTTCCAGAAAAACATATATTTCCACTACATTGACTATGCCAAAGCCTTTGACTGTGTTGGATACAATAAACTGTGGAAAATTCTGAAAGAGATGGGAATACCAGACCATCTGACCTGCCTTTTGAGAAACCNGTCTGAGTGAACTCCGGGAGTTGGTGATGGACAGGGAGGACTGGCATGCTGCGATTCATGGGGTCACAGAGTTGGACACGACTGAGCGACTGAACTGAACTGAACTAAAATGGCCTGGAATGGGTGAATTTAACCCAGATGACCATTATATCTACTACCATGGGCAAGAATTCCTTAGAAGAAATGGAGAAGCCATCATAGTCAACAAAAGAGTCTGAAATGCAGTACTTGGTTGCAAAGAACAGAATATCTTTGTTTGTTTCCAAGGCAAACCATTCACAATCACAGTAATCCAAGTAGTCTATGCACTGACCAGTAATGCTAAAGAGGCTGAAGTTGAATGGTTCTATGAAGACCTACAAGACCTTTTAGAACTACACCCCCAAAAGATGTCCTTTTCATTACAGGGGATTGAATACAAAAGTAGAAAGTCAAGAGATACCTGAAGTAATAGGAAAATTTGATCTTGGAGTAAAAAAGGAAGTAGGGCAAAGGCTAACAGAGTTTTGCCAAGAGAATGCACTGGTCATAGCACTGGTCACCATCTTCCAACAACACAAGAGAAGACTCTACACATGGACATTATCAGATGGTCAATACCAAAATCAGATAGATTATATTCTTTGCAGCCGCAGATGGAGAAGCTCTATATAGTCAGCGAAACCAAGAACAGGAGCTTACTGTGGCTCAGATCATGAACTCCTTATTGCCAGTTTAGACTTAAATTGAAGAAAGTAGGGGAAACCACCTGACCATTTAAGTATCAGTTCAGTTCAGTTTAGTTGCTCAGTCGTGTCCGACTCTTTGCGACCCCATGAATCACATCACGCCAGGCCTCCCAGTCCATCACCAACTCCTGCAGTTCACTCAGACTCGCGTTCATCAAGTCAGTGATGCCATCCAGCCATCTCATCCTTGGTCGTCCCCTTCTTCTCCTGCCCCCAATCCCNGGGTTGCCATTTCCTTCTCCAATGTATGAAAATGAAAGTGAAGTCGCTCAGTTGTGTCCGACTCTTAACAACCCTATGGACTGCAGCCCACCAGGCTCCTCTGTCCATGGGATTTTCCAGGTAAGAGTACTGGAGTGGGGTGCCATTGCCTTCTCTGGGCTGATAGCTTAACATGTGCTAAAAATACACACACATGCCCCCATATGTTTTCTATCTAGGTCACACAAAGCTGGAGCATCTGGATGTGCCAAGTAAGAACCTGACTCTAGTCAGTATGATGACAGAGCAAAAACATCTCAATAAAAAATATATTATTACACGCATATGATGTAACTGATTGAAGTTACCCAAATATATCTTACGACTGTTTCTACTTCATTGACATACACTATCTGAAGCTAGATGAGAATATTCAGTATTTAATTAGTAAAGCTCAACTGTGAAAGCAATTTGTGATAATGGAAAAAAGCAGGTTACACAAAGATAATGCACAATTAACCAAAAACTGTAATGCTAATAATACTGCCTGAGCAAAGGTGACTCCTAGAATATGAAGTCATATATATATATTGGTGAAGCATGCAACCAAACTTTTCATGCAAATTATTTGCAGAGATGTACTAAGAAGTTCAAGTTTCAATCTTTTAAAAGTCAGAAGTATTAACTACTTCCATGGTCTTACTAGTTAATGTAATTGGATCTGCATATATTGCTACCTACTCTTGGACATGTATTTGCACTGAGGGTTCAAAAAAGAACAGAGGCAAAAACACAATATAAGAAAAGATTCTTTTTATACTGGCAATATAACAACATTAGCTATTGAAGCTTACAGAAACTTTATTGCTGAATGTGTTGAGTCTGGTGTAAAATTAATATTATTCCATCATAATACCAATACTATTGTTAAAAGAATATCACATTCTATTAACATAATAAGCATTAATATAATTTGATTCTTACTAAGTAGCCCAGAGTTCAAAATTGGTAAAATTTATTTAGAACATTCAAAATTTAAAGCCTCTTATGCAGGAATTCCCTGACGGTCCAGTGGTTAGGACTTAGTGCTTTCAATGAGGGGGCCCAAGTTCAATCCTGGTCAGGGAACTAAGATTCCACAAACCCATGATACAATCATAAAGAAAAAAAAAAAAAAAGACCACTCCCTCCCCCTTTAAAAAAAAGAAATAAAATCTCTAATGCCTACTTTACTCTGCTTATTGTTTATTTCATATTCATGTTTTGTAATACAGTATGCATTATATTTTTTCATTCTACCTATTTCATACTTTCTGATTCATGTAAAAAAAAAGTCAAAAATTTAAGCAAAAACTTGAAAACATAAGTTAATTTTTTATAACTTTCAAAGGGAGATTGTAGATTCTCTTTGTCGTCTTTAAAGCAAGAAATATTATTTCCAATCGCTAATCAAATCTTATCTACATCAGAAATGTTTTTCTTGCCCATAACCTCTTATACATACTCTGTGCAATTGCCTGGACTACTGAACCAGCTTGTTCTGTTATACAACTGTGCAACGTAATTGGGTCTGTTCTTCAAATGCCATAAGAATTATCATTGTCTGTTAGTCTCCTACTAAATGTCCTTAAAGTTTTTAAAAGAATTTTTTATGTGGACCATTTTTAAAGTCTTTGNCTGAACCAGCTTGTTCTGTTATACAACTGTGCAACGTAATTGGGTCTGTTCTTCAAATGCCATAAGAATTATCATTGTCTGTTAGTCTCCTACTAAATGTCCTTAAAGTTTTTAAAAGAATTTTTTATGTGGACCATTTTTAAAGTCTTTGTTGAATTTATTACAATATTGTTTGTATTTATGTTTCGGTTTCTCAACCATGAGGCATGTGGGATCCCAGCTCCCTGACTAGGGACTGAATCCACAGCCCCTGCACTGGAAGGCAAAGCAATAACCACTGGACCTCCAGGGAAGTCCCTACATGTCCTTATTTTGTTTCCATTCACCACCTGGCAAGAAGTTCATATTCTCATGTAAAGTCTAAAAGATCTTTAGAGTTCAGACTCAACCTTTCCAGCCTCATCTCTTACTTTCTTATAGCAGCTTTCTCTGATCTCTCATGACACCTTGACCTTGCATATGCTCTGAATACCTTTGCCCACTGAGTCTTTCTCAAGAATCAGTTCTAAAACCACCTATTCTGAAAATCCTTTTTGAATCCAACCAGAGTTTAATACCTGCTTTCAGATTACTTGTATTCTTAATACTGTTTGCAAAAATCTTTCAGATCAATCTTTCCGATAGGCTCTTTTTAATATATATTTATTTATTTGGCTGTTGGGTCTTAGTTATGCATGTGAGATCTAGTTCCCCAACCAGGGATAAAACCCAGGCCCCCTGAAATTGGGACCACAGAGTCCTAGCCATTGGACCACCAGGGTTAAGTCCCATCTCATCAGCTCCTTAATCTTGGATCTCTGAGGCAATCATTACATCCTCCCATATTTAACCATACAGAAAAGGTTATTTGCAAGTCAAGCTGGTACTGCTTTATATGATATTTGATTTCAGCTTTTCCTCTTTATTTGCACTGAACAGAACACCTTCCTATTACATTTTGTTTTTCAAGAGACTTTTTCTCTCCAAACCAACTCTTTCTTCTCCCTAACATGTTCTAAAGGAAGCCACCCAAACCGTCTCTTCTGCAATGCAACTCCATCCTTTACATGCTTCTCTAGTTTTTCTCTTTTCATGCTTATCAAGACCAATAAGAGACAGAAAATTTAGACAGAAAATCAGTAAGGAAACAAAGGATTTGAACAACAATACAGATCAAATGGACCTAACAGATATATGGAGAACATTCAACTCAACAGCAGCAGAATACACATTCTTCCCAAGCTCAAGAGGATTTTTCTCCAGCATAGATCATATGTTAGGTCACAAAACAAGTCTTAAAAATTTTTTAAAGTTGAAACATACCAAGTACGTTTTCTGATAACAATGCAATGAAACTAAAAATCAATAGAAAAAGGAACACATTCACAATATGTGGAAATTAAACAACATACTCTTTGAACAACCACTGGGTCAAGGAAAAATAAAAAAGGAAGTTATAAAATATCTTGAGACAAGGGAAAATGATAATACAACATACCAAAATTTAAGGGAGCAGCAAAAGCAGTACTAAGANCCCATCTTTGCATGAAATGTTCCCTTGGTATCTAATTTTTTTGAAGAGCTCTCTAGTCTTTCCCATTCTATTGTTTTCCTCTATTTCTTTGCTTTGATCGCTGAAGAAGGCTTTCTTATCTGTCTTTGCTGTTCTTTGGAACTCTGCATTAAAATGGGTGTATCTTTCCTTTTCTCCTTTGCTTTTCACTTCTCTTCTTTTCACAGCTATTTGTAAGGCCCCCTCAGACAACCATCTTACTTTTCTGCATTTCTATTTCTTGGGGATGGTCTTGATCCCTGACTCCTGTATAATGTCATGAAATGCTGTCCATTGTTCATCAGGCACTTGTCTATCAAATCTAGCCCCTTAAATCTATTTCTCACTTCCACTGTATAATCATAAGGGATTTGATTTAGGTCATATCTGAATGATCTAGTGGTTTTCCCTACTTTCTTCAATTTAAGCCTGAATTTGGCAATAAGGAGTTCATGATCTGAGCCACAGTCAGCTCCTGGTCTTGTTTTTGCTAACTGTATAGAGCTTCTCCTTCTTTGGCTGCAAAGAATATAATCAATCTGATTTCAGTGTTGACCATCTGGTGATGTCCATGTGTAGAGTCTTCTCTTGTGTTGTTGGAAGAGGGTGTTTGCATGACCAGTGCGTTCTCTTTGCAAAACTCTATTAGCCCTTGCCCTGCTTCATTCCGTATTCCAAGGCCAAATTTTCCTGTTACTGCAAGTGTTTCTTGAATTCCTACTTTTGCATTCTAGTTCCCTATAATGAAAAGGACATCTTTTTTGGGTGTTAGTTCTAGAAGGTCTTGTAGATCTTCATAGAACCATTCAACTTCAGCTTTTTCAGCATTACTGGTTGGGGCATAGGCTTGGATCATCATGATATTGAATGGTTTGCCTTGGAATCGAACAGAGATCATTCTGTTCTTTTTGAGACTGAAGCATCCAAGTATTGTATTTCTGTCTGTTTTGTTGACCATGATGGCTACTCCAATTCTTCTAAGGGATTCCTGCCCGCAGTAGTAGATATAATGGTCATCTGAGTTAAATTCACCCATTCCAGTCCATTTTAGTTTGCTGATTCCTAGAATGTCAACGTTCACCCTTGCTATCTCTTGTTTGACCACTTGCAATTTGCCTTGATTCATGGGCCTAACATTCCAGGTTCCTATGCAATGTTGCTTTTTACAGCATCGGACCTTCCTTCTATCACCAGTCACATCCACAACTGGGTACTGTTTTTGCTTTTGTCTCGTACCTTCATTTTTTCTGGAGTTATTTCTTCACTGATCTCCTATAGCATATTGGGCACCTATCTACCTGGGGAGTTCCTCTTTCAGTATCCTATCATTTTGCCTTTTCATACTGTTCATGGGGTTCTCAAAGCAAGAATACTGAAGTGGTTTGCCATTCCCTTCTTCAGTGGACCACGTTCTGTCTGACCTCTCTGCAATGATCCATTTGTCTTGGGTGGCCCCACACAGTATGGCTTAGTTTCTTTGAGTTAGACAAGGCTGTGGTCCATGTGATCAAACTGGATAATTTTCTGTGATTGTGGTTGCAGTGTGTCAGTCTTCTGATGCCCTCTTGCAACACCTACCATCTTACTTGGGTTTCTCCTACCTTGGACATGGGGTATCTCTTCATGGCTGCTCCAGCAAAGCACAGCCACTGCTCCTTACCTTGGACGAGGTTTCCCCTCCTGACCTTCAACATGGAGTAGCTCCTCTTGGGCCTCCTGTGCCCATGCAGCCACCTCTCCTTGGATGTGGGGTAACTCCTCTCGGCTGCAGCCCCTGACCTTGGGCGTGGGGTGTGCTTCTTCATGGTCTGTCACAGCCACCATGCTTCTGCCACTCATCTCATATGCTAGCAAAGTAATGCTCAAAATTCTTCAAGCCAGGCTTCATCAGTATGTGAACTGTGAAATTCCATATGTTCAAGCTGGATTTAGAAAAGGCAGAGGAACCAGAGATCAAATTGCCAACATCCATTGAATCACTGAAAAAGCAAGAGAGTTCCAGAAAAACATCTATTTCTGGCTTATTGACTATGCCAAAATGGTTGACTGTGTAGATCACAATAAACTGTGGAAAGCTCTTCAAGACATGGGACTACCAGACCACCTAACCTGCCTCTTGAGAAATCTGTGTGCAGGTCAGGAAGCAGCAGTTAGAACTAAACATGAAACAACAGACTGGTTCCAAAACTGGAAAGGAGTATGTCAAGGCTGCATATTGTCACCCTGCTTATTTAACTTATATGCAGAGTACATCATGAGAAATGCCCAGCTGGGTGAAGCACAAACTGGAATCAAGATTGCCAGGAGAAATATCAATAACCTCAGATATGCAGATTACACCACCCTTAAGGCAAGAAGCAAAAAAGAACAAAACAGCCTCTTGATGAAAGTGAAAGAGAAGAGTGACAAAGTTGCCTTAAAACTCAACATTCAGAAAACTAAGATCATGGCATCCAGTGCTATCACTTCATGACAAATAGATGGGGAAACAATGGAAACAGTGATAGACTATTTTTGGGGGCTCCAAAATCACTGCAGATAGTGACTGCAACTATGAAATTAAAAGATGCTTGCTCCTTGGAAGGTAAGCTATGATCAACCTACACAGCCTATTAATAAGCAGAGTCATTGCTTTGCCAACAAATGTCTGTATAGTCAAATCTATGGTTTTTCCAGTAGTCTTGTATGGACTTGAGAGTTGAACTGTAAAGAATGCTGAGTGCTGAAGAATTGATGCTTTTAAACTGTGGTGTTGGAGAATACTCTTGAGAGTCCCTTGGATTGCAAGGAGAGCCAACCAGTCTATCCTAAAGGAAATCAGTCCTGAATATTCATTGAAAGGACAGATGCTGAAGCTGAAACTCCAATATTTGGCCACCTGAGGTGAAGAACTGACTCACTAGAAAAGACCCTGATGCTGGGAAAGATTGAAGGTGGGAGGAGAAGGGAACGACAGAGAATTAGATGGTTGGATGGCATCGCCAACTTGATGGACATTAGTTTGAGTAAGCTCCAGAAATTGGTAATGGACAGGGAGACCTGGCATGCTGCAGTCCATGGGATTGCAAAGAGTCGGACATGACTGAGCAGCTGAACTAAACTGAACTGCATGGGGGCTTCCCAGGTCGCACTAATGGTAAAGAACCTGCCTGCTAGTGCAGGAGACATAAGAGACGCGGGTTTGATCCCCTGGTTGGGAAGATCCCCTGAAAGAGGGTGTAGCAAAACCCACTCCAGTAATCTTGCTTGGAGAATCCCCATGGTCAGAGGGGCTTGGCGGGCTACAGTCCATTGGGTCACAAAGAGTCGGACATGACTGAACGATTTATCTAGCTCACATCTATCTATGGGTGGAGAAGAGCAATGAGGGAACTTGGAGTGAGGAGCCTCTGGCAGAACCTGTTAGCCCCAGCCCCAGAGACACAAATGAGTCTCCTCTTCCTATACTGTGTGTCTCTAGTATCATTATTTGGGGTGGAAGTGAGGAAGACTTTTAAAAAATAAATGTACACATCATAAGCATAGCATTCAATGAATTTTTACAAAGAAATCCCATCTGCAACAATAAAGCAGCATAGTTAAAATTTTTTTTTAATGTACATAAACACTGAGAATTGTAGATTTCCTATGAGAAATCAGCTCAATAGATTTTCAGAAATTGAATATGTGTGTAACCAACACCAAGTCAAAAAACAGAACATTACCATCGCTTCTGATCCCTTATTCTCTTCTGATCATCTGAATTAAGAGAATATATTAATTTTTCAACTTTTTCATGAATGGGATCATCCAGTACGTATTCTTGTGTCTGGCTTCTTTTGCATGACATTATTTTTGTGATATGTATCCAACGTATTATGTGTATTTGTAAATCATCCATTCTCACTAGTATATTGTACTTCATTGTGTGAATACACTTGCTTTAGTTATCCATTCTACTTTTGATAGCATCTGAGTATTTTACAATTTGGAATTACTATGAATAGTACTGATATGAACATTCTTATACAATGTCTTTTGGTGGACACATGTACTTACTTCTCCTATCTTCTTCTCCTACACTTACATCTAGAGTGTTATTACTGGCTCAGAGGCAGGCAACTGTTTGGCTTTCATAGGTGCTAGACATTGCCCACAATGTTTACCAATTTTCACTTCCATAGCAATATATGAGACTTCCAGTTGCTTCACATCCTCACAAACTGTTGCCATATGCTCCCAAAATGTTCACAGTTTAATCCCAATAACATGTAAATATGCTATCTTTTGTGGCAAAAAACTTTGCAGATACACACTTAAAATTCACTATTAATTCAGTTTCTTTCAGAGGATCTTCTCAGTTCTTTACTCTTAAAATCCTGAACAATGCTCTACATTTTAGGTATGATTATCAGAAAAAAATGATTTGAACCACTGCAGAGGGGAGACAGCAGAGGGATTCTGGTTCCAGACAGTGGGAATCATGCTGCATTTCTTTAATAATGTGTACAGAAGAAATGATTCAGTTTAAGACTGAAAAAAAAAAAAAAAAAACCCAAACCCTCAGAACACCTGGGGTATATTTTAAAACTATTTATATCTGACATAATAAGCTTCCCTGGTGGCTCAGTCAGTAAATAAACTGCCTGCAATGTGGGAAACCTGGGTTTGATCCCTGGGTTGGGAAGATCCTGTGGAGGGGGGCATGGCAACCCATTCCAGTATTCTTGCCTGCAGAATCCCCATGGGCAGAGAAGCCTGTTAGGCTGCAGTCCGTGGGTTGCAAAGAGTCAAATATGAGTGAGTGACTAAGCACATCATGGACAGACAAGCAGTAATTAACATTTACAAACTGTCAGTTATCTAATATTAGTCATATTTTGGATTTTCTAAAATTATTCAAAATATGTTTTATGAACCTCACATCAGAAAGTCAGACATCTGCTAAAGCAGAACAACGTTTTTAGACAGAATGTCTTTACAGTGAATGGGAGGCTAAAAAATATCTGCAATGAAACAAAACTGAGTTGAGTCATATATAATCATACTTTAGAACTTTATGTTAATGTAGATTAGTTAGCTCACCAAAGTTCTTTGTTTTATTTACTAGGTCACAAATTCAGTTTTCTTATAACAATATAGGAGGGATTTAAACATATTATGTGAGTACTTTTAGAGATTTTCTCACAGTTGTGTATTCATTAAAGTTGACACTCTTCTTAAGGAGGAGGAGGTTTCTGAATTTATATTCTCTCTTTTTACTAATTGACTTTTCCCTCTGTGTATATGTCTTAGTTCTTTTTTTAAAAGTGTTTATATTACCTTATTACTTCGTGTTTCTAATATCTCCTCATACCCTCTTCTGAAATTCATGGCTGTTTCCCTCTCTCTTATCTCTCAAGCATTTATAGAAAGTGGAGTGTGTGTGTGTGTGTGTTTCCCCCTCTCTTATCTCTCAAGCATTTATAGAAAGTGGAGTGTGTGTGTGTGTGTGTGTTTCCCCCTCTCTTATCTCTCAAGCATTTATAGAATGTGGAGTGTGTGTGTGTGTGTGTGTGTGTGTGTCTATGGGTGGGTGGGTGGATGCAGGTCTGGTGCCCATGCTGAACCAATCAGCTATGGAGGGGAGAGGAACTGGAGGCCAATGAGAGTTAAGCGCTATTATTTATGACAGTCCGTTAAGCAGGGCAGCTTCCTTAGAAAGGGCAGAGTATGTGAAAGCAACTGTGACTCACATTTTTAACATATTCTTTGGGTTCATCTCAATCTCTTTTCCTGTGCTGTCCTTTAAATTACTATTTCTTTGACCAACTCCTTTCATTCTTTAGATGTTCCCTGGATGATCTTATAGCTTTCACAGCACTATCTTTAGCTCAAATGGCTCAAATGGACTCCAGATTCTGGGTATCACTTTGGCACTAAACTCAGCAAATTCCAAAAGAAACCCACATTTTACATTTCCACGCTGCAAACTTCTCCTTTTCTTGTATATCTTATGTCAGAATTATGAAATGCAGGCAAATATTTGTTTTAATTATATATAATATTTAACATGCTATAAAATGCACACACTGTAATTAATTTGCTGGGTTTTTTTCATCATGGTAAAAACCTCCCTTCCTCTAATATAATCAAATTCATTCATAAGGATATTTTAAAATAAGAAATATAAAAATTTATATAGATAAAAGCAAATCTTCCTATCACTTCTGATCTCCAGACTACATTTCTCTTCCTCATAGGTAACCATCATTCCCAATAACAGCTGCATCCTTGCAAAGTTATCCTTCATATAAATTTATATGCATGCATAATTTTCCTAAAATATATAGCCTGCATTATATTCTTCTAAAAGTTTGGGAATCATTTGTGCATATTCCTGTTCCTTGCTTTTTTCACTAACAAAATAACTTGAATATTTAAAAATAAAATAAGCACAGAAATATTTATAGTTAGAATTTATGCAAGAGAAACTGCTTATAGTTTTCTCATTGGGTTCTTAAAACTAATTCCACTTTAATCCTGTTAAAACGTATCCTTTTCAGGAGGAAATACTTTAAGCTACTAGTGATTTGAAATTTGTATTACATACTTATTGAAATAATATTTTTTATTGAAGATATTTATGCATATTTTCACTTACTATCTAGAATCCATATATTTCTACATTTTTAGCTAATTTTTTAAGTATGTACCACTTTATTTCCAGACAATATGCTCATCTTAAAATTACATTTTATTTTGCCAATCCTAGACGTCATCTATTGATATTGCTTTTGTTAAAAAGAAATGGTTAGCTTCATTTTACACAGTCCCTCTTCTACTAATTCCCCTACTGCAATCTTCCAATCTAATTATATACGAATTTTGATTAAGATGGAAGAGATCAAGATAGTGGAGCAGGAGCTTCTGGAACTCATCTTCCCCAATGAACACATCAATATGTGGAACAATTCTCACTGAAAACTAACTGGATACTGGCAGAAAGACTCCTTACAACCAAAGCTGTAAGAAAGATCCAGATAGGAACGGAAGAAAAGTGATTAGGTCAAGAGTTGTGCCCTGGGACGGGACTGAAAAGAGGAAGGAGATTACACAGGTAGAGATCCTCTCTAGGGAGTGAGGGCTTTGAGCTACATATTGGGCATCCCAGCCCTGGGGTCTGACACTGGGGAAATGAATATCTTTGACTGATTAGAGAGCTGGTGGGACTAACAGGAGGACTGTGAGAAGCTTGGACTCCATTTGTGAGGAGTGCACACATGCCAGTTTACTCCTGAAACAGGGCAGAAAAAGTGTGTTGAAACTATGTCTAATGCTGACCGACACCTAACACCTCCCACGACCAGTCAGCTTGTACCAGTCTCTGAGCCTAGTGACTGCTCTGGCTGCACCTGTCTCGCGTCACAGCGCCACACTGCGGCGAGGGCTGTTGTGTGCAAGGGAAGAGCTTGGCTGTGAGGCACAGGGGTGACTGATCTGGCCACTCCTGGTGCCTGCAAGACAGCACATCAGAAGAGGTTCTAGTTGCTGACTAAAGCTGACGCTGAGGCAGCCTGTGTTCAGACTCACACCGAGTGCTTGTACCAGCCCCTCTTACTCCAGTATTGTTCATCTCTGGGGAGAGGATGCCAGTCCTGGGAGAGGGGAGAATACACACTTAAAGGGAATCTCAAACCTGACCCTCAGATCTTTTGCTCCAGAAACTTGAAACCTGCTCCCACACCAGAATGAACAATGGCAGCCACTGAGCAGAGGAGAAGCCCTAGCTCAAACCTGGCTCTGGCCGTAACCTCTTCATCTCAAGCCCCATCTCCCACCAAGTTGAGAGTTGCCAGCACACCCTGGGGAAAGATGTGACTCGTGTTTATGTCAGATCCAGCTCTCCCATCAAAGCCACGGGGCACAGCCAGACTGCATAGGAACACTCCCACACAAGAAAAATCCCTTCAAGACTGCACAGAAGGTTGTTCATGTAATTTTATAGAGATAGAAAAAGATGAATGAAATGAGAATAAGAGGAACTTGTTTCAACTGAAAGAGCAAGGAAAACCTGACAAAATAATGGACAAAACAGAAATAATTTACCAGAAAAAGTTTAAAATACTAGTAATAAAGATGTTAATAAGGGAAAATTAAGGAAGACAGATTGAGAATTTTAACAAGGAACTAGAAAATATAAAAAAGGAACTAGTCAGAACTGAAGAATAAAATAACTGAAATGAAAGACACACCTTCCTAGAAGAAATGAGCAGCAGACTAAGTGATAAAGACTTGGAATATATAATGATGGAAATCATTGAATTAGGACAGCAAAAAGGAAAGCAAATTGAAAACTGAAAATAGTCCAAAGGACCTCCATACCAACACATTATAGGGGTCCCAGAAACGGAGAAAGAGAAGGGGGTCAAAAATGTATTTAATAAAATTATGGCTGAAACTTTCCAAACCTGAAGAAGGAAACAGATATTTAGGTATAGGAAGCGCAGAGGGTCCTAAAAAAGATGAACACAAACAGATCTATGCCAAGATATTTCATAATTAAAGTGATAAAAATTAAAGACAGATAATTCTAATGGTAGCAAGAGAAAAATAAAGAGTCATATACAAGGGAACCCCATAAAGTAATCAGCTGATTTTTCTGCAGAAACTTTGTAGGCCAAAAAAGAGTGGCATGATATATTCAAAGTGCTGAGACAGCAACATTATTATTTATAATTGAAAAGATACAAAGAACTTGTCATATAAGCAAATATCAAAAGAGCTCATCAATATTAAATTGATCCTAAAAGAAATGTTGAAAGATCTTCTCTAAATGGGAAAGAAAAGGTTATAACAAGAAGTAAATATCTATAGAAAAGAAAAAAATCCCATTAGTGAAGGCAGATTTATAGTAAAGACTGAGAATCAACAATGTAAGTAAGCTATTAAAAAAATTAAAAGACAAAAAATGCAAAATCAACTATAGCTATAATAATCAGTAAAGGAATAAACATGAAGATGTAAAATATGACATCAAAAACAAAGGAGGGGGAAATAAAAATTATAGATCTTTTATTATGTGTTTGAATTTAAATGACTATAAATTTAAAACAAGTAGATATAGTTATAGGTCAACATATATAAATTCCATGGTAACCGCAAATCAGAAACCTACGATAGATACACAAAAACTAGAGAGATAGGAACACAAGCTTACTACTAAAGAAAAACCATTAACCCATAAGGGAATAAAAGCAGAAGTCAACAGAGAAGAGTTACAAAGACAACCAGAAGAGAAATAACAAAATGGCAATAAGGACATAGCTACCAATAATCACTTTGTATGTCAATGGACTGAATACTTGAATCAAATGTGTTCAGTCAAGATGGCTGATTGGATTAAAAAACCAAGATCCCTGTATATCCTACTTATAAGAGACTCATTTCAGAACTAAAGATACAGAGTCAACTCCCAACAATTTGGTGTAGTAAAACTTTTAAATCAAAAACCATTTTTTCACAGAAAATTTAAAAAGCATGGCTCTGTACATTCCCTTTCCCTAAATTTTAGTCTTGCTGTGGAAAGTCTTGCTATTTGATTTTCCATTTCTCTATTCAATGAGATGTTTTCTCTTCCTAAAAGGTTTGGTATGGGGTAGGGCATGGGGAGGGGCTCTTTGTTTTACATCCTGGGGTTCTAAAATTTCAATGTGTTGTGCTATCATTCATATATGATGATATATATACTATATGCACTACATGTGAGATAAACCCTTCCTATCTGGAGGTTTTTGTCTTTTGATTCTGGAAACTGTCTTATATTATTAGATACTTCTGTAATGATTTTTCTCTTTATTTTCTTTGAGTTTTCATTCTTGAACTTCTATTATTTGAGGTGTTGGGCCTTCTATACTAATCCTCTAAGTTTCTTAACTTTAAAAACAATTTTCCATTTGTCTTTTTAGTCTAGTTTTCTTAGAAATTTCTACTTTATTTTCAAGATTTCCTACTGAATTTTTATTTTAGTTATTCTAGGTTTAACTGCTTTAAAGTTCTTACTTGGTTCTTTTTAAATAAACTGCTATTATTTCATGATTGAAATACATTCTCTAATTTTTTCCTTGCATATGCTTTATTTTCTTTGGCTTCCATTCCTGTTATTTTTGGCCTCTTCTTGTATTAGAGACTTTTCTCAATTATATGGCAATGCTTGGCTCCTGACTCATATTTAGAAGGAGATACTAAGAAGCAAATGGAATCAAGAAGTGCAAGCACAATCGGCTAGCAGACTTCACTGTAGGATAGATAAAAGGCAAAAAGGTGGTCTTATTACAGGAAATATGAAGTATATTCTCTTGAGCTGTTCAGTTTCACAGTGAAAAATCCTATAATCCTCTGCCTTGGGGCTTTGAGGGAGTTAGGGATAGGCTCTCTTTTACCACCCTTGCTGCCAAGTCGCTTCAGTCGTGTCCAACTCTGTGCGACCCCATAGATGGCAGCCCACCAGACTCCTCTGTCCCTGGGATTCTCTAGGCAAGAATACTGGAGTGGGTTGCCATTGCCTTCTCCAATGCATGCATCCATGCTGAGTCGCTTCAGTCTTGTCAGACGCTGTCCTACCAGGCTCCTCTGTCCAAGGGATTCTCTAGGCAAGAGTACTGGAGTGGGCTGCCATTGCCTTTTCCGTTTACCACCCTTACATATGGCTTTAGCCCATTTTCTGCTGTGCCTTCAGGTCCCGAGGCTGTAATAAGTTTCCAGAGGGTATTTTGGCTTAATTCACACTTGTAATCCCCTTAGTAAGGGGCCCACATGTTAGCCTTCCCCACTTTGCTTGGTCAGGTGCCAGTATCCAACTACTTGTTAGTTGCTTTTCTTTTCCAGTGATTTATTGATATTCCTCATCTGCTGCCATCACCTCACCTTTCTCACCTTCGCCTTTATATTTGTACTTTTTAAAATACTTTACTGTCATAAGCTTTCCAGAGGGAAAGGAAAACAAACTTATGTGAGAATATATAATGTTTAATTGAAATAGCCATGAACAAGAAGGAAGCAGAGAACTAGGTGCTGAAGGACAACTAGGCAGGGATCTCTTGTACCATGGTTAGCAAATTACCACCTGCTGGCCAAATCTGACCCACGGTCTGTTTTTGTATGGCTCATGAGCTAAGCCTGGTTTTACATTTTTAAAGGGTTGTAAAGCAAAACAAAAACACAAACAAACAAACCCCAAAACAAAAACATAGAGGAACATGTGATAGAGGCCATATGTGCCAAAATCTAAGAAATTACCTGGCTCTTTCCAGAAAAATCTTGCAGACCCACTTCAAGTGCAGTAGTTCTCGACCTGGAAGCTTTAGAAACATTCCTAGGACTATCTCCCACTCTGGATCATTAGCCAAAATATCTAGGGGTGAGCCTCAAGAATGGGGTGATTCTAATGTTTAGCCATGCTAGTATGAAAAGCTCCCCTACTAAAAAACACTATCACCCAACACAGCAAAATCCCACCACAGCTGCCAGCAACAATACAAATGAAAGACTCTGAAAACCCTCAGAGACAAATTTAACTGAGAAATTTCTAAGCCCCTTCTTTCTTGCTTATGTTCTATCTGTTTTGGCAATATTATATGTGCATATAAATTGTTCCTGAAGTCTTATTACAAAAGCAGAAATCCTCTGTCTCCCCTTTCCCATTCTGCAGAAACATTTCCTTTAAAGTTTTTGGCTGATTCTTCTCTTCACATTGTAAATAACATGCTTAAATTGCTTCTTTAGAATTTTTCACTTTTATGCATTTTTAAATTAAATTAACTTCCACCATGGAAAAAGGATGTCATTCTCTTTTATATACTACCACACACATGCAATGTTGTACACTGACTATACCTCAATAAATTTTTTAAAAATAAAAAATGTAAAAAAACAAGAGTCTGAATACTCTAGACACTTATCTCTAAGGAAATCAGGACAAAGAGAGAGGCCACAGTGTTTCTGTCAACAGCCCCAGCTAGGTTCATGCTGACAGCATCAAATGCTAAATATGTGAGTGAATGAGACTTCAGATGATTCCATCCATCTGTTGGGTTATCTGTGAGTCTTCCTGGCTGAAGTTGCAGATGTTGCAGAAAAGAAACACTCATTTCTATTGTACCCTGTCCAATATACTGACCTACAAAATCAAAGTGCATAATAACATTGTTGTTTAAGTCACCAAGCTTTGGGAGAATTTGTTGCATGACACTAGTAACTGGAAAAATATGTGATTTTTCATCAAAATTTTAGGGTTTTATATTTGATTTTAGTGTTCTCAAAGTTTATGATGATCACTTTACTTATTATATTAGGCACTATTTGTGTATTTTCAGTCTGAAAAAAAATTTTTGTCATTCAGTATGGCAACCCACTCCAGTGTTCTTGCCTGGAAAACCCCATGGACAGAGGAGCCTGGCAGGCTACAGTCCATGGGGTCACAATACAGTCCATGGTTTTGCAGAGAGTCAGATGTGACTGAGCGACTGAGCTACTTCACTTTACTTTACACTTTACTTCTTAGAATTTTCTTGAATTACTTTAGCCATAATATTTTCCCTCTACTGTCTCTTTTACTGAAGCTCCTATTATTTAGATGTCAGAACTTCTGGGCTAATCATTTAATTTTCTCACTTGTTTTATCTTATTTTTCAGCTCTTAATCTTTCTGTTTTAATTCGTGGGATACTTCCTAAAATTTGTTTTCCCTATACTTATCAAGGTTTTAATTTCCAAGACATTTTTTTCAGGCATCCTATTGTTTTCTCTTTTATAAAATGTCTGTAATTTCTCTTATCTGTGCTAGATATTAGAAACCAGTTTTTTGTTTGCTTGTTTGCTTTTTTCCTCTTTAACTCAATCACCCTTCAGTTTTACTCTTGATCTTTTTCCTCTAAAAGAACCTGATGATGTCTTCAATTCCTGTGCTTTTAAGGTTTTGCAATGTGAATTTTATTTCTTTATTTTTCCTACCTGGTTTAAGAGTTAGCTTTTATGATTCAGTTTTGCTACTGCTAAGTCAGTTATTACTTATCCATCTCTTTTCTGGTTTCTGAAATTTTGTGATTGGCATTTTTTTCCCCCCTTTTCCCTTTGTCCTTGGGCAATATGCTTTTTACACTCGATATGAGCCAAGAGGTCAAGAAACGATTTGATATGCTTCTTAGAGGGATTCCCTGGTGGTTCAGAAGGTAAAGAATCTGCCTGCAATATAGGACACCCAGGTTTGACACTTGAGTCAGGAAGATTCCCTGGAGAAGGGTTTTTTTTTTTCCACTCTGATATGAATTTAATGAAATCCAGGGAGTCAGAGAAAATAAATGTATATACTCAATCTACTATCCAAACAACTACCTAAAGCTGTGCATCAGCAGATTCTCTGCAGCAAAATTTAGGATTTATTCACTAATCTAGATATGTCTTCTTCAATTTCTTTTTTTAATGACTATTATTAAAATTTTTTAATGTTGTAGTTTCTGAATTCACTTCTAAGAAGCAATTTCAAATTAGTAACAGCTTCTAAGGAAAAAGAATATTTGCAATAAATATACATGTGGATTGTAAGACTCTGATTTCAGAAAAGCCAAAGTATAAAATACTAGGAATCTTTGAATTGAGAAACTGTAATAATTAAATATAAGAATAAAATTAAGAAAAAAATTAGCAGTAAAGTGAAGAGAAAAAGTGATTTTGTAGTACCTCATTAACCATTCGCCTTATATTTTGGCCTTACTAAATAGTAAGAGAAAAATGAATACTCATGGAATTATACAAACCTTAAAGTTTTACCTCAGGTCAAATAAAATCATGTTCCATTTGATTTCTTTATTAATATCTCAGGCACAGTGACATTTTTTCTCCTGAATTTTATGTGGTCAAACATTTGGATTTCATTTCTATTTGCTATTAAAGAGCTGACGTTATGACAATTAATGTTTCTAGATTGTCTTTGATAATCTTTAACTGAGAATTTTAAAGTGTTACTGTTCACATGCCAATATAAAAGAACAAATTCCAAGAACTTTTTTGTACAAGAAAGAGGGCATATGAGGTTTCCTTGGGATATGGTGAGGGAAAGTGTCCAACTTGGCGAAGATAATTCTTAGAGGATTTAGCTTCATAATGACTACTTAGTTCAGTTCAGTTTAGTCACTCAGTCATGTCCGACTCTTTTCAATCCCATGAATTACAGCACGCCAGGCCTCCCTGTCCATCACCAACTTCCAGAGTTCACTCAGACCCACGTCCATCGAGTCAGTGATGCTATCCAGCCATCTCATCCTCTGTTGTCCCCTTCTCCTCCTGCCCCCAATCCCTCCCAGCATCAGAGTCTTTTCCAATGAGTCAACTCTTCGAATAAAATGTTCCTTTTTTCAGGGGGTGATTGTTGAGAAAGGGGATGGGCCATACGTCTGCCAACTAAATCTTTTCCTAGATACAGTAGAAACCTGATTTTTTTAAAAGGGAAGTTTTTAGATTTTGCTTTATGTATTTGTTGGCATTTCTACTGTCTGACCATGCCCTGAGCCATTAACTCAGCCAATCTAACATCTCTGATTTCATATGGCCAGTACCAAATATAATAGTAGCCAGGACCCTAGGGTTCCTGTCATTTTTTTCCTTTCTTGGATAGTCCATTTTCTGATTTGTTCCTGTTCTTGGTTCCTGACCTCTTGCCTGGTCTGCTATCTCTTATTTCATGTGATGTGTGCTTAGTCCTGTCAGACTCTTAAGACCCCATAGACTGTAGCTCACCAGGCTCCTCTGTCCATGGGATTCTCCAGCCAAGAATACTGGAGTGGGTTGCCATTTCCTTTTCCAGGGGATCTTCCTGACCCAGGAATCAAACCCGAGTCTGCTGCATTGCAGGCAGATTCTTTACTGACTGAGCTAAAAGGCGCCTTAAATCTCAGGTCTGCTGCTGCATCTTTTGTGCTCATACTTGATTTCTCCTTGGAATGGACTTGCCTACGCCCTTCAGCTAATAGTCCTGCATGACTCAGTCTGGTCCCTAAAACCTAGACCCAAGATTGCCCACTTCGCTTGTATGTTACCAGGTTTAACTAGGTCCTGTCATACAAACTCACACCCCACCAGCAACCAGAGATTAAGAATAGATTTTTGGATAGCAGAGTAATTTGTTGTGTAATGAATAATATCTCTTTTATTCCTTTAAATGCAAAAGTTAGCTACCTTTTATGCATAATTATGAGACTGTGATGAGCTGAGTGGTACCTTATTTTTTTAATACTTAAAATATAGTTGATTTATTATGTTAGTTTCAGGTGTACTACCCACTGATTTGACATTTGCATACATTACAAAGTGATCCCAGGATAAGTCTATTAACCATCAGTCCCGATACCAACTTATTACATTATTTATCACATTCCTTATGCCATTACATCCCTGTGGCTTATTTATTTTATAACTGGAGGTTTTTACCTTTCTATTTTGTCCAGCCTTTTATCCTTCTCCTTTTTGATAACACTTGTTTGTCCTCTGTATCTATGATCTATTTTCATTTTGTTTGGGATTTATCTTTCTCTCTCTGACTTTTTTCATTTAGTGTCTTTCTTGGTCTTTCTATGTCAACGCAATATTTTATTTTTTTTAATGAGTAATATTCTATTATATGTTTATACCACATCTTCTTTATCCATTCATCTATGATGGACACTTAGGTTATTCCACTGGCTATTATAAATAATACTTCTATGAACATTAAGGGCTTCCCTTGTGGCTCAGTTGGTAAAGACTCTGCCTGCAATGAGGGAGACCTGGGTTCGATCCCTGGGTTGGAAGATCCCCTGGAGAAGGGAAAGGCTATCCACTCCAGTATTCTGGCCTGGAAACTGAACATTAAAGTGCATAATATTTTAAAATTTATGTTTCTTCAGGTTGATACTCAGAAGTGAAGCTGCTAGATAATATGACAGTTCTAGTTTTAATTTTTTGATGTAACTTCATGCTGTTTTCCATAGTGGCTGTATCAATTTACATTCCTACCAACACTGCATGAGGACTCCTTTTTCTTCACTTCCTTGTCAACAATTGTTTGTTGTTATTTTGATTAGACTCCTTTTGACTGGTGCAAAATAATATCTCATTGTGGTTTGGACATGCATTTTCTTGATGGTTAGTCATATTGAGAATCTTTTCATGTGTCTGTTGGCCATCTGTACGTCTTCTTTGGAAAAAATTTTTTTCAGACCTTCTGCTCATTTTCTGGGAGAAGGCAATGGCATCCCACTCCAGTACTCTTGCATGGACTTGCTCATTTTCTAGTTGGTTTGTTTTCTTTTCATTGTTGAGCTGCATGAGTTCTTTGTATATTTTGAATATTAACCCTTTATGAGGCATATCATTTGAAAATATCTTCTCCCATTCACTAGGCTACCTATTCATTTTGTTGACAGTTCCTTTTGCTGTGCAAAAGCTTTTTAGATTTTTATAGTCCCAATTGTTAATTTTTGCTTTTGTTTTCATTGTATATCTTTCCATTTGTATCTTCAGTTTATTTCATCAATGTCTTATTTTCAGGGTATACCTTTTTTACCTCCTTGGTTAGATTTACTCCTAGGTAATTTATTCTTTTTTGATATAATTGTAAGTAGAATAGTTATCTCAACTTCTCTTTCTGATAGTTTTTATTAATGCTTAGAAACAGCAAAGATTCTGTATATTAACTTTGTATACCACTGAATTCATTTATTATTTCTAATAGGTTTTGGTGGCATCTTTAGGATTTTCTATATAAAGTATCATGTCATATGCAAACTATAACATTTTTACCTCTTCTTCCTTTCCAGTATGCATTCTTTATTTTTCTTGTCTGATTGCTATGGCTAGGACTTGCAATGCTATGCTGAATAAAACGGCAAGAGTTGGCATCCTTGTCTTGCTCCTGATCTTAAAAGATATGTTTTCACTATTTCACTGTTGACTATGATGTTGGCTATTTGTTTGTCATATATAGTCTGTACTATATTGAGATACATTCCTTCTATACCCACTTTGTTGAGAGTTCTTATCATTAATCTATGCTGATTTTTGTCTAAAGCTTTTTCTGCATCTATTAAGATAATCATAGGTTTTAACCTTTTAATTTATCAGTCTGACCTATCACATTGATTGATTTGTGAACATTGAACCATCCTCACATCCCTGGGATAAATCTCACCTGATCATGTGCATGATCTTTTAAATGTGTTATTGAATATAATTTGCCAATATTTTGTTGAGTATTTTTGCATCTTTTTTCTTCAGTGATATTGGCCAATTATTTTACTATTTATTTTGTGGTGTCTTTGTCTGGTTTTGGAATTTGGATGATGCTGGTCTTGTAGAATGAGTTTAGGAGCTTATCTTAGTTTGACCAGAATAGGTGTTAAATCTTCATTAAATGTTTGGTAGAATCCACTTTTGAAGCCATCTGGTCACAGATTTCTGCTTGTTGGCAATTTAAAAAACACTGAATCAATTTCACTACTGATAATTGATCTGTCCATATTTTCTATTTCTTCCTGACTCATTTTTGGGAGATGGCATGTTTCTGAGAATTTGTTTCTTCTAGATTGTTTAATTTTTTGAGGGTATAATTCTGGTAATCTTATGATCCTATGTATTTTTGTGGGGTTGGTTGTAAATTTTCTTTCTCATTTTATTTTGGCAGAGGGCCTGCTCTCCTTTATTCTATATTTTTTAATTTTAATTTTATATTGGAGCATAGTTGATTAATAATGTGTTAGTTTCATATGTACAGCAGAGTGATGCAGTTATATGTATACATGTGTCTATTCCTTTTGAATTCTTTTCCCATTTAGGTTGTTATAGAATACTGAGCAGAGCTCCATGTGCCATACAGTAGGTCCTTGTTGGTTATCTATTTTAAATATATCAGTGTGTACATGTCAATTCCAAATTCCCAGTCTATCCTTGCCCACACCCCAACCTATACCCTGGTAACCATAAGCACATTTTCTAAGTATATGCATCTGTTTTTCTGTAAATAAGTTCATTTATATCCTTTTTAAAAGATTCTGCATATAAGCTATATCATATGATGTTTGTCTCTTTCTGGCTTATTTCACTTAGTATGATAATTCTTGATGAGTCTGGCTAAAGGTTTATTAATTTTACTTATATCTTCAAGAACCAGACCTTAGTTTTACTGATATTTTCTATTAATTTTTATTTTCTATTTCATTTATATCCTTTGATCTTTGTTATTTTCTTCCTTCTGCTACCTTTGGCTGTTGTTTGTTCTTTTTCTAGTTCCTTAAGTATAAGGTTAGATAGTTTATTTGAGGTTTTTCTTATTTCCTGAGGTAGGCTGGTGTAGCTATAAACTTTTCTCTTAGAACCGCTTTTGCTGTATCCCACAAATGTTGGATTGTTGTGCCTTTGTTTCCATCTATCTCCAGGCAATTTTCCATTTCCTCTTTGATTTCTTCAATGACCCATTGGTTGCTTAGTATCCTATTGTTTAGTAACCACATGTTTCTGATTTTCAAAGTTTTTTCTTGTAGTTGTTTTTAATCTCTTGCCTTTGTGGTTGGAAGAGATATTTGATATGATTTCAGACATCTTAAATTTATTGAGCCTAGCATCTGATCCACTGTGGAGAATATTTCATTAGCAATTTAAAAGTTTTGCTGGATTTGGATGGAATGTACTGTATCTATTAATTTTATCTGGTCTAATTTTATCTGGTCATTTAAGGCCAGAATTTCCTTATTGATTTTCTGTCTGATCTGAGAATTGACACAAGTGGGGCATTAAAGTCCCCTATAGTAGGGGTCAATGAGGTGATGGAATTCCAGTTGAGTGATTTCAAATCCTGAAAAGGATGCTGTGAAAGTGCTGCACTCAATATGCCAGCAAATTTGGAAAACTCAGCAGTGGCAACAGGACTGGAAAAGGTCAGTTTTCATTCCAATCCCAAAGAAAGGCAATGCCAAAGAATGCTCAAACTACTGCACAATTGCACTCATCTCACACGCTAGTAAAGTAATGCTTAAAATTCTCCAAGCCAGGTCTCAGCAATACATGGACTGTGAACTTCCAGATGTTCAAGCTGGTTTTAGAAAAGGCAGAGGAACCAGAGGTCAAATTGCCAACATCTGTTGGATCATGGAAAAAGCAAGAGATTTCCAGAAAAACATTTATTTCTGCTTTATTGACTATGTCTTTGACTGTGTGTATCACAACAAACTGTGGAAAATTCTGAAAGAGATGGGAATACCAGACCACCTGACCTACCTCTTGAGAAACCTATATGCAGGTCAGGAAAAAACAGTTATAACTGGACATGGAACAACAGACTGGTTCCAAATAGGAAAAGGAGTACGTCAAGGCTGTATATTGTCACCCTGCTTATTTAACTTATATGCAGGATACATCATGAGAAACGCTGGGCTGGAAGAAGCACAAGCTGGAATCAAGATTGCCGGGAGAAATATCAATAACCTCAGATATGCTGATAAAGGATCTTCATAATGCATGCTTTATTTCCCACAACATTGAAAAATACTGAGAACAAGATAGGTATTTGTCTTTTAGATCATTAGACTAAAATGCATTAATTTTTGTCTNGGAATCAAGATTGCCGGGAGAAATATCAATAACCTCAGATATGCTGATGATACCACCCTTATGGCAGAAAGTGAAGAGGAACTAAAAAGCCTCTTGATAAAAGTGAAAGAGGAGAGTGAAAAAGTTGGCTTAAAGCTCAACATTCAGAAAACTAAGATCATGGCATCTGGTCCCATTACTTCATGGCAAATAGATGGGGAAACTGTGGAAACAGTGGCTGACTTTATTTTTCTGGGCTCCAAAATCACTGCAGTTGGTGATTGCAGCCGTGAAATGAAAAGATGTTTACTCCTTGGTAGGAAAGTTATGACCAACCTAGATAGCCTATTAAAAAGCAGAGACATTACTTTGTCAACAGAGGTTCATCTAGTCAAGGCTGTGGTTTTTCCAGTGGTCATGTATGGATGTGAGAGTTGACTATAAAGAAAGTTGAGCACCAAAGAATTGCTGCTCTTGAACTGTGATGTTGGAGAAGACTCTTGAGAGTCCCTTGGACTGCAAGGAGATCCAATCAGTCCATTCTAAAGAAGATTGGTCCTGGGTGTTCTTTGGAAGGACTGATGTTGAAGCTGAAACTCCAATACTTTGGCCACCTCATGCAAAGAGCTGACTCATTTGAAAAGACCCTTATGCTGGGAAAGATTGAGGGCAGGAGGAGAAGGGGATGACGTAGGATGAGATGGTTGGATGTCATCACCGACTCAATGGACACGAGTGTGGGTGAACTCCGGGAGTTGGTGATGGACAGGGAGGCCTGGTCTGCTGTGGTTCATGGGGTAGCAAAGAGTCAGACACGACTGAGTGACTGAACGGAACTGAAGTATTATTGCATCACTTTCAATTTTACCCTTTATATTTGTTAATGTTTGCTTTTTATGTATTTAGGTGTTTATATAGTGGGTGCATCTATTTTTGCAATCACTATATCTCCTTATTAAATGGATTTATTATCATTATTCAATGTCTTTGTCTCTTATACAGACTTTGTTTTAAAGTCAATTTTTTTCTAAGTATGTTTCCTTGACTTTGTTTTTATTTCTATTTTGATGAAATGCCTTTTTCTATACATTTACTTTCAGTCTGTGTCTCTTTAGATATGAAGTGAGTCTGATATATGCAGCAGCATACATGTATGGTTGATCCATTGTCTTTACTGTTTGCATTTACTAATGAGATTTTTTTTCCTTTGCTAACTTTGTATTTCTAATTGTGCCCTTTTCATTTCCACTTAGAAAAGACCCTTTGATATTTCTTATAATACCAGTTCAGTGCTGAACTCTTTTAGCTTTCGGTTTTCTGTGAAATTCTGTCTCTATTTCCAATGTGAATGATAGCCTTGTTGAAAAGAATATTCTTGGTTTTAAGTCTGTTTTTCCCTTTTAGAACTTTGTATATATTGTGCCCCTCTCTTCTAGACTGCAAAATTTCTATTGCAAAGTTATTTAATAACCTTATGGGAATTCCCTTGTGTGTGACTAGTTGTTCTTCCTTTGCTGCTTTTAAGAGCCACCTTTAATTTTTACCATTTAAATTGCAGTGTGTCTTAGTGTAGACCTCTTTGGTTTGCTCTTGTTTTGGACTCTGCTTCCTAGACCTGAGTGTCTATTTTTCTTTTCCAGGTTACAGAAATTTCCAGCTATTATTATATCAAATAATTTCTCTGCCCCTTTTCCTTTCTGTTCTCCTGGGACCATGTATAATGCAAATGCTATTGTCTCAGAGGTCTCTTAAACTATCCCCATTAAAAATTTTGTTTTGGTTCAATTTGGGTAATTTCCACTACTTTGTCTTCCAGATCGCTGATTCATTCCTCTGTATCTTCCCATCTACTGTTGATGCTTTCCATATTTTTAATCTTTTGTTGTGTTTTTCCAGTTTTGTTTGGTTCTTTTTATGTTTTCTAACTTTTAAATGCTCATTGTGTTCATCCATTCTACTTCCCAGTTTGGAGAGTATCTTTATGATCATTACTTTGAACTCTTTATTAGGTCGAGTGCTTATCCCATTTACTTCTTTTCTTGAGATTTCTGTCTTGTCCTTTTTTAGGGAGAATATGCCTCTATCTTCTCATTTTGCCTAATTCTCTGACTTTATTTCTATGTATTAGGAAGGTCAGTTACATCTCTGATCTTGGAGAAGTGGTATTTTGTAAATAGACATCTTGTGGGGCCCAGCAGCACATTCCTCGATGGTCACCAGAGCTATATGATTTGTGGGCTGTGGGTTGCACTTTCCCTTCTGTTGTGTTAGGGGTGACTACTGTGGGCATGCAGGTAGGTGAGGCTGCACTCTGAGTCAGCTGGATATGAAGTCCTTGCTTGCATGGTAGCCATGAACCCCATTAGTGGGTTGGGTCCCCATGTGGCTGGCTATTTGGCCTGGGGATGTGCGACTGCTTCAGACTTGCTATTGGGTAGGGCAAGCCTTCAATGTCAATAAGATAGAGGGAGAATTCTAAAATGGTGCTTGTCAGTGAAAGTATCTTTGAGGTACTAAGCTTCCCAAACAGCAGCTAGCATCTCTATATGCAAGGGGAGTCCCAACTGTCTCCTGCCTTTGCAAGAGGCTCTCCAATATCAGCAAGCAGGTCTGACCCAGTTTTCTGTTAAACTACTACCTCCGTGCTGGGACTCACAGCATGTGAGATTTTGTGCATGCCTTTTAAAAGTAGAGCCTGTTTCTTATTGCGCTTCAGTTCTCACAAACATAAGGCCTTGTTCATTTTCAAAGCCAGCCATCCTAGGACTCATCTTCCTGGTCTAGAGCCCTTAAACTAGGAAGTGTGATGTGGGGTGGGGCTCAGTCCCTTTGCTCCTTGGGAAGAACCTCTACAGCTGTGATATTCCTCCTGTTTGTTCTTGCTGACCCAGGAGTATGGGTCCTGATCATACCCTCTCTATCCTTCCTACTTATTTTGTTGTGGTTTCTTCCTTATACCATTATCTGTGGAAAAACCTCTTCTGCTAGTCTTCAGGTTGTCCTTATAAATAGTTGTTTTGTCAGTTCAATTCAGTTCAGTTGCTCAGTCATGTCTGACTCTGTGACTCATGGACTGCAGCACACCAAGCTTCTCTATCCTTCACCAACTCCTGGAGCTTGCTCAAACTCATGTCCATTGAGTTGGTGATGCCATTCAACCATCTGTTGTCCTCTTCTCCTCCTGCCTTCAATCTTTCCCAGCATCAGGGTCTTTTCCAATAAGTCAGTTCTTTGCATCGGGTGGCCAAAGTATTGGAGATTCAGATTCAGAATCAGTCCTTCCAATGAATACTCAGGACTGATTTCCTTTAGGATTGACTGGCTGGATCACCTTGCAGTCCAAAGGACTCTCAAGAGTCTTTTCCAACAAACAGTTCAAAAGCATCAATTCTTCAGAGCTCAGCTTTCTTTATTGTCCAACTCTGACATATAAATGACTACTGGAAAAATCATAGCCTTGACTAGATAGACCTTTGTTGGCAAAGTAATGTCTCTGCTTTTTAATATGCTGTCTAGGTTGGTCATAGCTCTTCTGTAAGTAGTGGCAATTTTGGTGTGCCTGCAGGAGGAGGTGAGCTTAGGGGCTTCTTGGTCTGCCATCTTGGCCACAACCCTCAGAAATGTGTTATTATATTGTATTTTCTTTGGGAATGAATTATTTTAGCTTGAGGAAACATTCATCATTATCAAGGAAAATAACTAATTTCAACCTTAGTATTATTAATATCTTAATATAAAGATATAAAGATGTCTTAGATCAGGGCCACCTACACACACACACACACACACACACACACACACACACACAATTTAGAAGGAACTGGACAGTACAAAAAATTTTTTTATAGGATTTGCCTGCCCTTACTTTAGCCATTTTGCTCGTCTCTGTAAAACTGTCCATTTTAGATGAAATCTGAAGGCATATTTGTTGATAAGATATCCATTTCTCATGAAAAAAGTGTAAAATTAGGGGATTTTATATTTACTATTTAAATATTTATGAAGCCACCTTCTTGTAATTAATGGTAGTTAAGTTATAAATTTAGAGCCTATATTAAAATGTCTGAAAACACCTGAAAAAACTGGGAATTTTAGTTTTAGCTGTGATTCAAACAAGTTGTGATGATTTTTGACAAGGTGATAATTCTATATGGCATAATTACTAAGAGGAAACTTAAACCGTGTACTTTCTAAACAGTCCCTCAGTTTTATGATTCATCTAAATCTATGACTCCCACTGATGGCTTCTTAAGCTTTCTCTCCAGCTCCTATTCCAGCCCTAATTTATGAGAATAAGTATACTTTCATAGCCATAATCTTAAAAAATATGTGCAAAGCTATAATTTTCATGTGACTGAACATAAATGAAAGTATTATAAATATACCTTCATAATACAAAATAGAAAATTATGTATAAATATATAGTTTATATATAAGTGAAATTAGCAACATATTAAGGATGATTTAGCCAAAGCAATCTTGAGAAAGAAAAACAACTGGAGAATATCAGTCTTCCTGACTTCAGACTATACTGCAAAGCTATAGTAATCAAAACAGTATGGTGCTGTGTGCTGTGCTTAGTCACTCACTCACGTCCAACTCATTCCCACCAGGCTCCTCTATCCATGGGGATTCTCCAGGCAAGAATACTGGAGTAGGTTGCCATGTCCTCTTCCAGGGGATCATCCCAACCCAAGGATTGAACCCAGATCTCCCAATTTGCAGGCAAACTGCAACTGAGCCATTCAGTTCAGTTCAGTTCAGTTGCTCAGTCGTGTTCAACTCTTTGTGACCCCATGAATCACAGCACGCCAGGCCTCCCTGTCCATTACCAACTCCCGGAGTTCACTTAGACTCACGTCCATTGAGTCAGTGATCTCATCCAGCCATTTCATTCTCAGTCATCCCCTTCTCCTCCTGCCCCCAATCCCTCCCAGCATCAGAGTCTTTTCCAATGAGTCAACTCTT